>JAYDZK010000066.1:10690631-10731805 GCA_034509185.1 Euphonia xanthogaster | reverse complement strand
GGGAAGGAATTGTTCCCTGGGAGGGTGGGCAGGCCCTGGCACAGGGTGCCCAGAGCAGCTGGGGCTGCCCCTGGATCACTGGAAGTGTCCAAGGCCAGGCTTGGATGGGGTTTGGAGCACTCTGGGGCAGTGGAAGGTGTCCCTGCCCATGACAAGGTAGGGAACAAGACAGTCTTTAAAGTTCCTTTCGGCCCAAACCATTCCATGATTCCATGGTGCTGTTGCCGGCAACACCTCAATGTAGCAGGCACAGAGCAGCCCGGGGGCAGAATGGGAGGGTCGCCCTGCCTCGGCCCCCTGGGCAGGGTCCCATGTGCTCTCGTAGACGTCCTCCTCGCCTGAAGCCCGGGTGGCCCCAGTGAGAGGCCGAGGGCCGCCTTGCCCCGGCTGAGGGCAGGTCCCGTCCCCGGGCAGCGCCGGAGGGGCCCCGCGCAGGTGGGGACGGGCATTTCCCGGCAGCTGCCTCTGCAGAGGCACCGAGGCCTCTGCGGTTTGGAAAGTCGCTTTTCTCGTCCGCAGGGAGAGCCGGGGTATCGGTTCTCAAAACCCGCACGAAAATCCACTGGCTCGTGTTTCCTGCTCTGGCCCTGCCACCCAGAGCTGCCAGGCTGCTCGGGGTGCCAAACCCGCAGCATTTTCGGGCCTTGCTGAAACATTCGAGCGTCATTTGGTGCAGGGGGAGGAGCCGTCCTGACTCATCTCAGCTCCCAGCCCGTTGACGCTTTTCTCTCCCGATTCCCACTCCGGCTGCTGCCGCACATTTTTCCTCCCGTTTCTTCAACGTGAGAGCTCCCTGCCCTACTTTTTACAGCCAATAAAGCTCCGCATTGTTTGTTTTCTTGCTCCTACTACCCCAGACAGCTCCGGGGCTGGACTCTCACTGAAGGGCTGCTTTTGGGAGCCTTGCGGGAGCAGAGGATCACTGGGGCTGTGCGGTGTGAGCTGCGGGCCCGGCATGGGCGGCGAGAGAGCTCGCAGGGAATGGGCTCAGGGGCCAGCCTGGTGAGACGCACTGCGTTCTAGGAAGCGCTACAGGCACAGGAGGTGCAGCTTTCAAGGACCACCACCTTCATCTTCCTCACTGGGGTGGCTCCTTTGCATCTGCACTGCAGCTCCGGCGAGTCTTACCTCTACATATCCTGGAGCACTTGGGCTTCTAGCAAGGGGTGAGGTCTCTGCGGGGTTTCCAAACCCCCTCAGTTTCCCTGAGAAGCACAGTGACAGTGCACACTGCTCCCTGGGGACAATTTCTTAAGCAAAGTTCCCAGCCCTGAGCAGTGACTGCAACTTCCCAGGAAGGGAGAGGAGAACCTCAGAGCCTCAGCCCCACAGCAATCCCAGTCAAACGAGCCCATCCTGCTCAGGGTCCTGTGCAGAGCCCTCTCGTCACCTCCTCTGCATCATGGGCCAGGGGACAAGGGTCTTGGGTCCTCATGTGGCTCCAGCATGGCCATTCCCTGCAGCCAGGGGAAGGCAGTTGGATTGAAAGGTGCTGTGAAACAGCAGAAAATGGAGCTTGTGCCTCAGTCGGTGTCCAGCAGTTCCCCAGCCCCAGCACAAGACCGTGCTGCCACCCTGTGGCACTGCCAGCGTGAGGCTCCCCGGGCTGGGCATGGCAGGGGGTAGATCTGCCATCCAACATCCTTCCAGCCTGGCTGGAGCCAAACCCTTGCTCCCCAAACCCGTTTCCAGCCAGCTGGAGAAAGAGCCACTCACCTCAAACTCCTTGCCCCCTGCCATCCTGAACGTGTCAGGCTGCCCAGACAGCCCAGACAGCCCATGGCTGCAGCTTTGCCAGACCATTCCACAGGGGATGAATGCATCTGGGGGGATCCCAGGTTATGCTGTGCCACTCATGGCACACCTGGGGCAAAACTGCCCTCCAGAGCCCAGAGGTGCATGCCCAGAATGCCTAAACCTGAGCATCCTGCAAAGGCAGGCCCTGGGCTGCTGGGACAGTCACACCTCTTGTCCCACTGGCCTGTTGGGAATTCTCAAGGTCCATCTTCTGCCCAGACTGCAACCCAGCAAGCCTGAAGGATGATTCACCAGTCAACTCAAGGGCTTTGATTTCACCAGGGATGTGCAAAAGTTGTGGTCAACTCCCCTTTTGACTGCAGAACCAAACCTGCTGCTCACTGTACCCAAGAGGAGAGTCCAACCCCCAGACCAGGGGCTGACGTACTCTCAGCTCTTTCCACAAAAGGTGACCTGCACCTGGAGATGTTTGCTGGAACTCAGAGCCCAGCAAGGACTTGACTTGGCCCTGGTCTGCACTGAGCAAATACTCATTACTCCAGCACCACATCTGCAAGGGCCCATGCTAAAGGTGACTTAAGGCACCTTCCCCTCCAGCTTCCCTGTGCTCCAGGCTTCTCCCACCACATTTCTGCTCCAGATCTCCACAGAAGGCCATGCTCTGTCTGACCTGGGGCACCTAGGACACATTTCTCATGGCCAACTCTACAAATTAGAGCAGTGCAGGGAGGGCATCAACTCTGCACTCCTGGCAGTGTGACTCCTCAGCCAGTCCTGAATTCCCTGTGCTGCAGCTGATCTCATCCCAGACCAAGTGCAATTTTCAGGCTCTACTGGTTTTCTATTACTTGTCTCCAGAAAACAAAACTTGAGCTTTCCAGCTCCAGGATTATCTCAGAGACAAAAAAAAAAAAAAGAAAAGAAAAAAAAAAAAAAGAAAAGAAAAAAGGTTATTTCACAGAGCTACTCATTGAGGACTTGGCCCTTCTTGATCAAGGGGTGCTGCTCAACTGAAATAAAGTCATTCAAGAAGACCAAATCCCTCAGGAGGTCCTAGTGCTACAGACACTAAGCTGACACTTGTAACAGTCAGATCTGCCCAACAGGAGGCTGGGTGGGTGTTTCCACCTGTGTGCAAGGCCTGGTGCTGCCTCCCAACCACATCAGCAACGGGCTCGTCCTGCTCTGCCTGCCCTGGAGCCCAGCAACAGCCAGTGGATGGTCCTGGCAGCTCCATCCTGCTACCTGTCCCTTGTACAGGACCTGCAGGCCCAGGGCTCCATGACCTCCATGTAACCAACTCCACAGGAAGCACTGGCCATCACCATCTCTGCTCCATCCAGCTGGCAGCTGCAGGTTTCCCATATGGAAGGACACCTTGTGCAGCCAGGGCAGGATCTTGCTCTCAAGGCAGGAATGTGGCTCATGGCACAAGCAGTGACAACTGCAGGCTCCACAGTGTGGCACAGGCAGGGGGGTGAGTGTGAGCCCCCCCACCTCACCACCCTGCAGTGGTGAAACCAGTGACAGAGTGACAGCTGGACCCAGCCGTGACCAGGCAGTGGGTTTTATTGAACTATTTACACAGCTATTTCCTAAATCCTCTCTTTCCCACACCAATTGTAAAACAGCTTGGGCATCATGAATAAACACCTTTTCCCAGCTCTACTCACACCCTCCCCCTGTCAAGGCTCAGATAAATGTCTGTGGTCTGTGGTGTGGTGGAGTCCGGAGGTACTGAGCGAGGGCAGCTGAGCCAGCACACTCCGAGTCCAGCCCCACTTCCCGACAGGATAAAGCTCAGAGGTTTTGGAGCAGTGCCCACTGCTTCTTCCCCGCAGCACTGGGATCTCCAGGCAGCACAACGGCCGTTCAGGTTTTTATGGCTGTGTCCCGAGACTTGTAGGCCACTCCACGGCTCTTCAGCTCTCGGACGATCCCTGCAGGAAGGAGACAAACACATTTCAGTCTTCTCCTGGAATGAGGAGCCCTAGGAACATCTGGTGGCTCTGTCATGTAGAACTGGACAATCACCTTCATTTCACAGAATCATGGAATATCCTGAGCTGGAAGAGAGGGATGCACAAGAATCGCAGGAGTCCAGTCCCTGGCCCTGCACAGACACCCAATAATCCCACCCTGCTCATCCCTGGGAGCAGTGTGCAAACGCTCCTGGAGCTCTGCCAGCCTTAGGGCTGTGACCATCCCCTGTGCAGTGACCCACCACCCTCTGGGGAAAGAGCCTTTCCCTGATATCCCATTGAAACCCTAACCCTGGGTATTTCAGATGTGCCTGGGCTGTGTCAGAAGGCCTCAGCTTCCGGCCTCATGTTTCCAGCTCCTTTCCAATGCAGAGCTCAGTCAAAAATAAGAAACCTGGGATTCCAGACACAGGCATAGCTTTCACCCCAGGGGTCTGGGATTCACTCCTGGGTTGGGAGTCCACTCTGCGACAACATACTGGGCAAGAACTCAGCTGGATGAATGATGCCCTTTCTGCATTCCAGAGATGAAGCAAATCCCCTGCACCCTCCACTCCATTTGTAAACACACAAATCCACCATGGCATAAGCCCTTAGTGCAGGAGGAGGGCTGTGCTCACTGGGATTGCCACAACAGCACCCCATTCTGCAAAACCCTTTTTTATGAACAAAACTCAATGTTATCCTGGAGCTGAATGGTTTGAGATATGCCCACTTTCCAGAATCACTAATTAATCCCAGTTTATGCCTCTGATAGCCAGGCTTTTGCCAGCAGCTTACAGTATAAACTTCTGGCAGGTGCAGTGCTGAACCCTACAACTCCCTCTCTAGTCCAGCACCTCCTTGCAGTCACCTTTGCTGATCTCATCACCCATATGGCATGTTCCCTAGGCAGTGCTCAGAGTCCCAAACCCTGACTCCATCACACAGGTACCTTGGGGCAGGCGGCCGGTCACAGACACTGCATAGACACCTGGCTTGAAGGTACCTGCAGGAAATAAAACCCCAAGTTACCACATGGAGCAGCCAGGTGGGAAACCTCAACCTGTGCAGATGTCCCCTCACTGGGGAGGCAGAACCCCTTCCACATCCCAACCAGCAGTTCCCACTGCCCCTGAGAAGGGTTTGCAGAGAAGGGATCTCCAGCTTCCAAATTACTCACTGATCCGCTGCCACTTGGAGACCCAGCTGTCCTCAGGGCTCATCATAGTGATGATCCTGCAGGAGGGATGGCAGTGAGGGGATGTCTCCTGGCTGGGTGACCCCACAGTGCCACTTGGGTGCCCCCAGGCTCCTGGGGGACCACGGCCAGGCCCAGCCCCACTCACCCATCAAAGGAGGAGCTGGTGCAGTCATAGACCATCTCGCGGTTGCCCTTCATCTGCAGATACGTCTCGCAGTTGTCACAGCCATCATACTCGAACTGGTCGATGGTCTAAGGGAACACGGGTGTCGGGGACCAGGACCAGGACCAGCCGGTAGCCAGGTGGCCACGGGGCCGGGGAAAAGGAGGGATCCCCGGGAAGGAGCGTTCAGGGCCAGGGCCGGGGCGGACGGGAATCGCCCAGAGGCTGCAGGAGGCAGAGGAGGGAGAGAGGCCCGGGCGGGGAAGGGCCGTGGCAGGAGCCGGGAGGCCGGGCCGGGGTCGAAGGGACAGACCAAGCCGGGGAAGGGGGCCTGGGCCGGGAAGGGCCGGGACAAGGAGGGCCAAAACGGGCGAGGAAAGGGTCGGGAACGGCAGAAGGGCTCGGGCCGGGGCCGAGAGGAAATAGAGCCGGTGCAGGGAAGGGCCGGGGCCGGAGCGAGAAGGCCCGAGCCGACGTGATGGGGCTGGGACAGGGAGTGCCGGGGCCGGGGAAAAGGGCCCGGCAGGGGCTGCAAGGCTTAAGCCGGGCGGAGGAAGGTCCGGAGCCGGCGGGGAGCAATCCCTGTGCCGGCCCCTGTCCCTGTCCCCTTTCCGGTCCCACCTTGACGAGGGAGCAGAGCAGGCAGGCGCGCAGGTGCCGCAGGTCCTTGGGGACGGTCTCCAGCGAGATCGCGGCCATCGCTGCCCCGCTCTCATTCTGCGGCTGCGCAGCGGCCCCGGACCCGCCCCGGGAACGGGAACGGACCCGCCCCGCCCCGGGAACAGGAAGGGGAACGGGAATGGGAACGGACCCGCCCCGCCCCGGGAACAGGAACGGGAACGGGAACGGGAACGGGAACGGACCCGCCCCGGCCCTGGATCCGCCCCGGGCCCGACGGGCGGGGTTTTTGTCACGGCCGGGCCGGGCCCGAGCGCAGCGCCTCGCACAAAGAACAAACGCAGGCAGCAGACCAGTACATGGATAAATATATTAGTAAATAAATATATTTCTGAGCACATCAGCATATTCACACATCTTTGTGTTTATCGGACATAAATACACAGTTTTGCATATATATAAAATGTATCAGCCAGGATAGATTCAGCAAAAAAAAAAAAAAAAAAACAAACGAAACAAAAAGCAACAACAAAACGAACCGATATTCACATTTCTGACGGATCTGAAGGATTTGTGCAGGAGGGGAGATATCCAGCCAGCCCGACCATATGCCCAGTTCAGGGGGTGGGAGCTTTTGGGAAGGGGGTCCCAGCAGAAGGTCTGGGCCTTCAGTTTGGATAGAGGGAGGAGCTTGGGATGCTCTGGCTTCCATCAGTTTTTGGCTGTGACTTGGGATGCAAAGAAGGAAAAGAAGCTCTGCATCACTGCAAGAACGCTGGAGAAATTCCACGGTGGAGCCCAAAGGCACCGAGCACTCAAAAGCATAATCCAGAAGTGAGAGATAAAGAACTGTGAGGAACCATTCTCTATTTTCTCAGATACTGCTTCGTCCCTTCCAGGCAGCCAAGGATAGTCATCCATCTACTGAAGATGATCTTTCAAACCCAAGTTCCCAGACAGATCCTCCCTCTCCTCCCACTGAGCCCCCACCGAGGCAGACCTGCACTCCAACATTTCCTATGTGAACAGGAGCAGCAGCATAAGGTCGGGGGACACCTGGAAGCAGGCGCTGCCCTGGCATCCTGGTAATACTGCAGTGGGGAGTGGAGAGGGTGCAGCTTTCCCAAAGAAGCTTGTGGCTCTCACCATTTCAGGAATCTCCTCTTCTGTTAGGGATAAGGAGGGAAAGAGAGGACTTTAGAGCTGCACTTGTTCTTTTGAGCAGTGAAATGCATCCCTGGAGGCTCTCTGCCTTCCTGACTCCTAAATAAAGCAGTGGGAGCACCCTGACTTCATGACCTCCCCCTCTGTTAAGCCTCTGAGCCCTCCAGGATGGTCAAGGACAGAGGAACCTGGTTCAAACAAACCACAGAACAGGAGCACAAGAAGCTGAATGGGGTGAGTCCAGACCCACTCCTGGATTTTTCCTCTAGTTTAAGACTGACTTCCCTGCACAGGAGAAAACTTTCTGAGCTTGTGTCTTCTGCTTGCGCTGTAGGACAAACAAGAGCCTGGAAAGGTCTGAATCCAATTCTGCTGGGTGCTTTGAAGAAGGAAATTCAGCTCTTCCCTAGACTGAAAAGGTCCCACAGGGGCCTGGTCACAAGGAGACAAGGAATGAGCACTACAAAGGAATAATGTTGGGTTTCAAACAGTGCTATTGGCTGATCACTTGACTGTCAGGCACTGATTAGCAGCTGGGACAAAGATGCCTTTTTTGAGGATTAAGGGCAGCAAACCCTGTAAAAACCTTTCCCACCAACAAAGGAAGGCAGAGGATTATCCTGAACTGGGACTACATCACCAGAGCGCTCTCTTGAGAAGCTGCTGCTTGAAAGGAAGACACAGGAAGCTTTACTGAGCATATGGGAAAGCCTGTCCCTACATCAAGTTTCAAATTGTTATCTTTAGCTCCAGTGTTGTATTCTCACCAATGCTTCCTTGTCCTTGGAAGCACTTGGTGCCACAGAAATATGCACTTCACATGGGAATCTGGCTGATTCTTTGGCCTGACTGATCATTTAGGGCAATGAACCTGACGAGAATTCTCTGCTGTTTGAAAGCTGCATGGGTTCTGTATGTTTTGAATTTGGCAGGTTTTATTTTGCTTGAATGTCTGCAAATTATGAGATGTAGGAAATAAGAACTAGTGACATTCAGAAAAACCTAAAATATTCATAAATGGGGGGGAGGGTGAATGTAATAAACTAGAGCCTGATGATTTCTCAAGTTTTATCCATGCATCATCAAAATGTTGGAAAAGACAGAAAAATCCTTTTGAAGGGTTTCAGGAGTCTCAGAATATGAAGTTTAGGCTGGGTGATGGATAGGGCTCTGCTCTGCGTTTATTATGGAGGCTTTTGCTGGGAATTTTTGCTGTGTCTTGGGGCAATGGGAGGAAGGAGAGAAGCAGGAACCACATGAACTCCAGGATTTTGTATGACTTCTGTGATGGGGACATCTAAGATATGTTTGAAATATGCTCTTAACAGGGCTGGCCATGACAGGTATTTGAGGGTAGGTGGAGGAGTTAGGGGGTGAGTGAGAGACTTTGTTCACATTGCCAGATGAGAGGGTGGATTGATTGCAATGGAAAGAGTCTGACCCAGCTCCTTCCCAGAAATGCTGACGTCGCCGTGTCTTCCCCTCTCCTGCTGCTGGCAAACAGTCAGTGGCCGAAACGGCGTCAGCTGAGGGACACTGAGGTGACCGAAAGTGATGAGAGCTCTTGGTTTCCACTGAAGTCAGAAGCAGCACCTTGCAGGGCAGCCCTGTGAGCAGTGAGATGGAGAATAGCTTGTTCCTGTGTCTGAAATAAGCATGGAAAAGTTAATTGAAGAAATCTGGCTTTTGACCTAAGTGAGGAAATGAAGTCAGGAGCTACCAGGCCACAGAAAGTAATTTCTGCAGCATTTGGTCTTGAAGGCTTGTTTATTTTTGCAGTGTTTAGCAAAACCTTCTGTGGCATGAACACGCCAAAATAGCAGCTTGCACTCACTCGGTGAGCTCTCCCTGGGAGCCCTGCCCAGCTCGGAGCGGTGCCACGGGATGACGAGGGGCTGCCTGTGCCTCCAGAGGAGACAGCCCGGCGAGCAGGGCTCTGTCTGTGTGACCGTGGCGACGTGTCAGGAGACCTTGAGTGGCCCGTTGCTCTTGCCAGTCTGTGTCTCAGCAGGGCAGGGCTGGGCAGAGCCACATGTGAGCATCTCCATCAACATCTGTGTCCACTCCAACTCCCAGCGAGCAAACAGACCAGTGTTTTATTAAACTGAGTGTTCATGGACATCCTGGACCTCCTCTTCAGATCCTGCATTCAAAGAAAAGGAGAAAGAAAACTGTCAGCTACACCTGGCTGAACATTCCCAGGCTCTGCAGTGGCTGGGGCCTTGACCCTGCAATCCAGAGAACAGATGCTGCAGGAAAAACCACTAAGTGGAAGCTACTAAAAAAGCCACTAAGCTACTGAAACAGACTCCCCAGGGAATGGTCTCAGCCCTGAAGTTGCCAGAGGTCCAGGAGTGTTTGAACAATGCTCCCAGGGATGCACAGGCTGGGATTGTTGTAGTGTCCTGGGCAGGGCCAGGGACTGGACTGGACTGGACTGGATGATCTTTGTGGGTCCCTTCCAATTCAGAATATTGCATGATTCTAGGAAGTTTCTCTCAGTTTTTCAGAGGGAATTTTCTGGCCACCTCCCAGCCAGTTTATTCCTCTAAGGTGAAGTACAATAAAATCTTAAGATAAGACATCAAGCCACTCCTTATATATTTCAGAGGAGGCAGGCTAAGGGAACCCTAGGATTCACATCACTGCTAGGTGTTTGCTTTTGAGGCTTTTTAATGTTTGCTCTTTGTGAAAATCTGTACTGCTGATTCAAAAATTATTAGGAACAGAAAATAACACCAATTCATATCTCACAGAGCCAGGGGGCAACAGAAACTCCAGGCAGTAAGAGCAGAGAGCGGTGATGCAAGACAAGAATGACACATGTTCCACAGTGTTCGAGAGGTTGCACAAATTGCATCTGAGCCCAGTTCAGGCCCAGGCTCTTGCCAGCCCCTTCTGCCTGGAGAATTACTGATAGGCAGGTGCTGAGCAGTTTACTTGAAAACATCCAGCAAAAGGGCTGCCTAAAAAGGTACACCCAAGTCACTGCTCCAGACAGCCCTTTTTGTCTCTAAGTCACTGCCTGCTGTCACACACACCAGAGTCCCTTCCCAGATGTCTCTCAAGCCTGCCCAGAACTCTTACATAAGGTCAGCATAGACCAGCAAAGGCATTATTTTTCCTATCTCCCTTTTTCTGAATGTTTCTGAGATCAAAGGAAAGAAATGCCCTCTTAGAGATTCATCGAGGGCAATTCAAAACAGGTTTTCATGAAGAACAGTCACAACAAATTCTTGTTGGTTATATATCACCTATATATCTGCTCCAGCTGTAGGAGCAGAGTCTTGAAAATTAATATGTAGGAAGAAAACAAACAGATGAGATTCTGCTTGGAAAAGTGTAGCTAATCAATGTGGGAAAATGAATGCACATGATGTTTTACACGTACACACGTGCAAGCATGGCCATAGTTCCTGAAGACGGAGTTTAAGCATCTCTTGCATTTGTGCCTTGAGTCACAAGTATGTGGAACAAGCCATTTCCAACTGCTTCCCTTGTCACCAGCTTATGTGCAACCCAAAAAGAGACTGTCCAGCTTCAAGCCCTCTGCGTTCACATGCCTTCAGTCTCAAATACCATTACTAAAATATTTTCTGAAAGCTGTGCCTGCGTAAGTGTCCCCTGCTTATGCTAAGAAAAGATCACAAACTGGGAGAGGTCAGAGAACCTTGGCTGGTGGACTGGCCACAGCAGGGCAACGACCTGGAGCACACACTTATGACACCAAAGAAATCATGTTCTCTTAAGGGTGATCTTTTTTTGCCCTCTAATCCTTTTCCCCCTCCCTAGTAAGGTTAAAAGATGTGGCAGGAAAAGGGACTCAGGATGAGCAGGAGGGAAGAGATGGGGAGGATGGTGAGAGCACTGCAGGAGGTGAGCTTTCACAGGGAGAGAAATCAAGAGATTTGATCAGCCTGTGCTGGAGTAATGTGGCTGTTCTGGGACATGGGCATGCCAGGGCAGTTCAGAAAGCCATCCAGCTGGAACTCACTGCCAGCTGTCTGTCTTTCCTTAAGAGGATCCATCAGCATTGCTCCAGGATTGATTCTCCAGGGACACAACTCCCAGGTGTGGTCTCTCCAGGCAACACAAGAGTCAGGGACGCACCTTTATGCAAAGCCCGCCAAGGGCTGATGGAGGTGCTCAAGGAAGAGGCATAAACTCAAAGATCATGCAAGGCTCTTTGGGATCATCCACAGCGTTATTCCCTGCGATGCCAGTGCATGGCACTGCCTGCACAAGTGGAATTTCTCCAGAGGTTGTGGACCAAGATTCAGCCTCACTGGGCAGCTGGCGAGGTTAGCACACACCTGGCGGGTGCTGCATCCCACAGGAGCACCAGCAGCTTCTGGAAGCCCTGGTTTAGGAACTTCCTGAGCCAGTAGATTTGCATCTCTGCATTTGCTACCTCTTGATCTGGGCTCTCAAAACCATTTTACTTCTGGCATCTACATCCTGGGGGCAACCAGCACCAGTTTCACTACACACCATGTGTTGCCTTTTGGGTGTTTTAAAGCTTCTGGCTTCTCTTTGATGCCATCAATTACTTTGTTCTAAGTACTCTCTTGTCTGCCTTCTCCTCTGCTCTTCTTATTTCATATCCTCTCCTCCCCATTCTCTGCTGATCACTTTTTTTTCCCACATGAAATTCTCACTATTCTTTCTATTTTCTCAGAAAATAACATTGCTGGGATTGTGCCAGATACATTTCTGCCCTTCTTCCAAGGGGGCAAAAATTATTTCCCTTTCTTTTTCCACCCTTTTTGGTGATCAGGAGCTGTGAGATCATCACAGGCTTACACAGCTGCATAAAGGCACTTTCTGCTTGTTCCACATAGTTCCCAGCCAGCTAATGATAATAATAACAACAATAATGATAATAATAATGTAGTGATTTTTACTTAAAAGTGGCTCTGCTCATGTGTGGCATTTTGTGCTACTTACAGGGGATTTCATCAACCACTCTCTCACTCAACAGCTCAGCAGCAGGAGATCTTCTTGTAACATTCTGTATCCAGTTTTAATGCTTGACATCCTGATGGATTTTATACGTTATACACTTTGCTATCTCCTCTCCTTGTCCAGGACATTTATGAGCTTGCTGGAAGGTTCATACAGTTGCAGAACTTCACTTCTCTCCTTCTCTGAGCAATTCCTCTCCATTAAGTCTGATCTGCACTCTTGTCTCCTTTTTCAGAGTTATTTACCTGTGGGAGCATCTTCCCTTGTATCCTTTCAGAGCTTCCTTCCCCTAAAAGATCTGCCAGGTGTTATCTCTCCCTACAAAAACTGGGTTGCCTCATCCCCTGGTTTTCACAGTCAGCCATGTGCCTACAAGTCAGACCCTGTATTTGAATTTTTAACAATTTGCTTGGCTGGAAAGTCAGGCTCATCATTCTGTGGCTTCAGCTATTTCCAGCTGATATTGCCCTCAGCTCTTCCTCCTTGGTCTGGGCATGGATAAGAGATTGTAGTCCACATTCAGGATTTATCAGCTGTGTGCTTGAGCCCTGCAGGGTGCCCAGTGGGTCATCTGTACCCCTGGCAATTTGTTACTGTCCGCTGTATTTCAGAAGTGCTCAAACTGGTGATTCGATTCATGAGGGATTCTGGCCCCCCTGCCCTGAATGGAGCTGTGCCAGGTGAGAACCTCCCCGGGCACTCGTCTGGTGATCGCTAATGCCATAAAGGCAGTTTGCTCTTCTGCTCTGCACTTACAGCCCCTGAACATCCCTCAGACTTCTGTCACTCCCTAGATCTGAAGAACCCCAGGCAGCCTTCTCCCTTCCAATGCAGCTGAAAACATTTGCATTAATAGTCTGCTTTACACAAGCTGTTCACAGCAATATTCCCTGGCCTGTCTCTCCACGGCTCTGTACTTCACTTGGCATCCAGCTCTGTTCTGATTTCCTTCTCCAGCCACACCTTGGCTTTGGAACAGCAGTTTCCAAGTGCCCTCTCTGCCCTGCTGCTTGACCAGCCCTCTTCTGGGGCTGTGCACGATCCCTGTGCCCAAAAGCATCTTTTGATTGCTTATTTTAGCAATATTCTCATAAGACTCTCCTGTCTACGCAGGCTCCTCTTTGCAGCCTGTGCTGACAGTGTTATAACCCCAATGCCACCCTCCTTCTACTCGGGGGCAACTGGGGATTTTTGTGTCACTCGTCACTGGACTTCACACTCTTCTTAGTGCAGTGTCTCTCCCATGCCACCAGAAGAGACACACGCTTCCCTCTCTGTAATTTCATCTAGGAATTACAGGGTCCCACTGTTTGCTTTTCTTTTAAACTGGGTTTCTGAGAAGTTTATGTCAAAACTTTAATTTAAAGCTGGGCTTTCTAATTCATCCACTTATATTTTTAGCCTTATGCCATTTATCTGGAGGCAGAGATGCATTTTTCCTCGGTCTCCTTGTCTGTGTTTTGTGTCCTGCTTGCATGGGACTGTCTACTGAGATTGTTCTTTGCTCTTTTTTACTTCTCTATTGATTTATACCTTTCTCAAGATAGAGAACCAATGTGATTATAATTCAGAGGTTGTGTTATGTCAACCAACGTTTTCAGCTTGGTGGCTTTTCTGCATAAGCCCTGCACAAGCTCTGTGCTCTGTCCTCTGCTCTTAATAAAGTTAAATCCTGAATCTAGTCTCTCAATCTTGCAAGGGAATTCTGACTGTCTGGGTGGTCCTGAAAGCATCCACAGAAGCTACGGCAGTAAGCAGACATAGATTCACAGCACTTTCAGATACATTGGTCCTTCTCCCTGCTGGAATGGGGAGTGAAGAGGGAATGAAGGCTTGGTGTGCTTGGCAAAGCAGCTGGCACTGGCTCTGTGTGGGGGTCAGAGGGTCATCAGGAGGTGGGCACCGACTGGGGCCACTGGGACCATTTCCAACAATACAGAAGCATCCCGGCACAGACCTTGCAATGCCCAGCACCCTGTGTTAGGTGCACAGACTCCTGCTCTTGGAGCCCTCCCAGGCTCATTTGGGACCTCAAAGCAAGCCCTGAGCAGCCTGCCCTGAGCCAGGAGGGCTCTCTTGATGTGGGGTGCCCTGGGAGGGCATCGGCACTTAGAGCTCCCTGCACCTAGAGACATCTCTGCCCTGAAGCCTCCTTATCTCTCCAAACACCAGCATCCCTCCAGGCCTTGGAACAACTTCCCTATCACGTATCTGCAGTGTCAGGCACTTCTGCACGGGGGAAAAATATCTGTTCCTGGGAGTCTGGGAGGCCAGAAGGCTGCAGGGAGCCAGGACCATGCCCATCCAGCCTCCCCTGCCCCACTGCCTCCACAGCACCAGGAGCCTGGACGTGGGGTGGGGCTGGATAGACAAGCACTGGGAGGAAGTTATTATCTCTGTGGCACAATGGGCACAGTGAGTCACAAGTTTAAGGCCAGTGTTATAACTGAAATTAGACAGCCAGATCTGTGTTTGGTACCTAAATCAAAAGGATTTGCCCGAGGACCTGCAATGAGTCAGTGGCAGGGCGAGGAAGGGAGCCAGGCTCTGCTCTCAGCCAGCACCTGTCCTTGCTGACTTGCAGGTTGCTGCCTTCAGAGGACCTGAGAGAGCAAGACCTGGGAGCTAAACTCAGGTTCTTTCAAAGACACTAGTCTCAAAGGCATTTTCCCTCTCTTTGTGAGAGAGCGCAGCAGTTAGGCAGAAGGCCAAACTTTAATTACATCTGATTCCCAAAAGACTCTAAAAAGCAACTCCCACGCAACAGAGGCAGGTGAGAAATGAGGGATGTGCAAATCGAGCAACTCAATTAGTCTGTTCTACTACCCCAGGCCACACACACTTCCTTTCTCACTGATTCCAGTTAGCTGGGCTTGGCTAAAACAACTGGAGCCCAAAAAGCCTTAATGATAATGACTCAGCCAGTAAGACACCCAAGACTGGTGCAAGGACACTGAAAAATGTGGTCCCACCCCTTCCTTTGGGAGATATTGCAGCTGCTGGAGATGTTTAATTAAAATTAGCCACCTTTTTTCTCAGTTGTAGTATTTAAGGGTTTGGTGCACTCTTCAACACACTTGCTCATCATTCAGGCCACCACCCTCACAGGTGAGCTCTGGAATGCTCCTGCAGTCAGTGCTCCTGTAGGAAAACCCATCAGGAAGGTACCAGGTGTCCTGGCAGCTGGAGCTCCTTCAGAAAACCCCCTCCTCATTCACCTGCTTGTTGCCAGTAGAGGTGAAGACCAGACTTACCCTGACCACCCTGCTGAGAGGGGCAGTGAAGGCGGACACTCAGACTGTGTCTGGGGGTGCACGTCCCTGAGAAATCCGCAGGAACGGAGCGGTTTCTCTCCCATCCTGACAACCCCTCCTCCTGCTTCCTCAGCTCGGAGCTGGACTGTGGCACTAAACACTTCCAGAGCGGCCAGGAGCCGCTGGGCAGGGCAGCGCTGGGGATCAGGGGCTGGGCTTCGGGAGAGCAGCGGTAGCCAGCGGGATGGCTGGGAGGAAGGTGAGTGTCACAGGCTCCGGGCTCGCCTGAGTCCTTGGGCAGGAGAGCAGGGTCGTGCTCCAGGGGACACTTTCTTTTCCTTCGGTGATGCCTGCTCTGTAAGCTGTGTCTGGGGGACAGCGGGACAGCTCCCAATTGTCTGTTGGCATCTACACTGAAGTCCAGCCTGTTTGGAGAAGTGGAAGGGGCATGAGGGGGCTCCTGGCCTTCCTGGGGACAGGCTGGCTGGCCTGCTGGCGCTGCCTCCTGCACCATGGCACTGCTTTCCAGAGGCTGCTGAGAGTGATGGCTTTTCTCAGTTCTCTTTTGTGTCCGAGCACTGTGGAAGGCAACCTTGGCCCCAGAATACCGGGATTTGCGTGGCCCGGGCCCCTGCCCGGCTCGCCCAGGGGGACGCTCCGCGTCCTGCCTGTAGTGGTGGTGCTGGTGGTGGTGGTAGTGGATGTGGCTGAGCACCTGGGGCTTGGCCAGAGCAGCTCCCTGGGGCACCATCAGGTCCAAGGACCGGGGCCGCCTCTCCCTGGGCAGCTGCAGCTGCTCCTGACCGTGGTCCGTTGTGGGACCCTCGGAGCTGCAGTACACGAAGGGATCATAATCGCTGCTGAGGGAGCTGCGGAACGTGGAGCAGCTGCCATGGATGCCCTGCAGGCTGATGTCCGTGCAGTTCAACATGGAGTCACTGGAGGAGCCGTGGCAGGGCCCCGAGCTGGAGTCACTGCCCGGCCCGTCGGCCAGGTACCCGCTGTGCTCCGTGAGATAGCTCTCCCCAGAGCCACTGCTGTTGTGCTGGTGGCCAAGCCCTCGGCGCAGGGTGAGCACACGGTGCTGCTTCTGTGCCACGACTGCCTTGGGTGTCACACAGGGGGGCTGAGGCTGAAGGGAACATGTCCTGTGGGGTGCAAGCGCCTGTCCGCATGCAGAGGGGTGGGGGTGCTCCTGGCCCAGCAAGCCCGGGGCCAGCGGGGCCACATGGCCACAGGCCAGCAGGGAGGTGGCTGGTCTGTAGGGCATGTAGTGGATGGTGCCAAAATCCAGCTGGGAGAGCTCTGGAGAGTGGAAGAAGGGGCTGCCATGGGCTGACTCTGGGGGAAAGCTCCTGAGGTTCCTCTGAGGATATGCTTGCGGGAGGTGGTAAAGGGCATGTCCTGGATGCTGGCGGAAAAGGTGGAGTCGCCGCCCCGGCTCCATGTCCTGAGGGACCAGCCTGGAGCTGGCAGCCATGGCCTGGTCCCCTGAGTCTCTGGCTGTGGAGAAAGAAGGGAGTATACAGCACACTTCCCACAGCCCAGAAGGGAGTATCCAGTACATGTCCCATAGCTCAGCTGCAGCAACCCAGGCACTGATGCTCCACTGCCCTCCCACCGTGGCTCTATGTCCCACCTGTACTCTGCAACTCCTTGGTGCCACCACCAAACCACCCTGATGGTCCTGCACACTCTCCCTGCTGCCGTGACCCCCAGATCCCACCTTCCCTTCCCCACAGGTCTCAGGACTGGAATCCCTCCTCTTGGTGCAGGTCCTAGCCCAAGCCCAGCACCTCGCTGTACCCTGGTGGGCTCATAGGCAAGGGACTCCTCTCCATGCACACAGTCCCCTGTCCACTCTGTGCACAGGGACACGAGGACCTGCTGATCCATCTCCCAAGAGTAACTGGAGCTCCTGGGCACAATCCTGCACCCAACCCTGTCCTCAGCCAGGAAATGCTGTGTCTGAGCCCTACCAAGAATATTGAACATGCAAAGTGGACATGTGTGGTGTTGCTGCAGCCAAGGGTCAACACACTCCCGATGGAACTCGTGGGAGCACGAGATGATCCGCAGTTCCTAGAAAAAAGTGGAGAGGAGGAGGATGAGCAAGGAGAACCATGTTCCAAGACCTGGATGGGTCCTTCTTGATGGAAGTGAGCCTTGAAGGACAGACAGATGTCTAACAGTGAGGGATCTGCAGCCCAACTGTGCATGGAGGAGGCTGTGAAGCACCTCCGGTCCTGCTCTCTGAACATCCAGAGCAGTGCAAGCCCTTGGGAATAGGGAGATTTCAGGCTGGGTGCTCTGGAGCAGCAAACCCGATTTTACCCTGTTTCAACATGGCCATTTTACCCCACAGCCACAGCTGGAGACATGACTTCAGCAGAGGCTTTATAGCCCAGGGGCTGGCACACCTCCATGGATGCAATTCCTTTCCAGCACTCAGGAGTTCAGAAGGAAGCATCTCACAGGCCTCTGGCTTCTGCCATTCTCAGCTCCCACTGCTGACCCTCCCGACCTGGGAAGCCAGAGCCATGAGTGCAGCAGTCCTGCCCAAACCCTACCTGCCCCTCGCTGAACTCCTCGAGGCAGATGGCACAGACCGGGGCAGAGCTGCAGCTGCTGGCCGAGTCCCAGCGCGGGGCCGGCCGCGCCCGGGGCTGGTAGCGGCGTGTGGCCAGCTGCCCGATGGCCTGCAGGGTCTGCTGCTGCACCGAGTCCTGCAGAGATAGACGGGGCTTGAGGAGAGGCTCAGCCTTACTCTGCCCTCCCATATTCAAAATGGGATTATCAGAAATTTGGGGACAATACCTATCTGCAGAGGTGACTTTCTGTCTAAGCTGATTCAGCCAGAGTAGGCTTTGTCACCAGCAGGAGACATCTGGCCCTAGATATTCAAATAACTCAGCAGTGCTGAATTTTTGATCCCCCAAAGGATTGTCTTGCTATGGGACAAATGGGATAGTCTAAAATATGGAAATACATCTGACTCTGGGAAGATGATTATTTCATTTGTTAATTTCTATTAAGAATACTAAATCATACAATCATAGAATCAAGGAATGGCTTTGATTAGAAGGGACCTTAAAGCTCATCTTATTCCACTTTCCTGCCATGGGCAGGGACATCTTCCACTATCCCAGGTTGCTCCAAGCCCCATCCAACCTGGCCCTGGACACTTCCAGGGATCCAGGGGCAGCCACAGCTTCTCTGAGCAACCTGTGCCACAGCCTCCCCACCCTCACAGGGAAGAATTTCTTCCCACATCTATCTAAATCTCTCGTCTTAGTTTAAAACTGCACTCCCTGTCCTGTCACCATCTGCCCATTTCCCCTCCCAAAAGGTGTCTGTTCCTGCTTTTCCTGAATTTCTGTTTGCTCAGACCACGACTGCTCCATGAGATCCCTACCTGAGTCCTGTTCAGCTGGCACTTTGTGCGGACAACAAAAATCAAAATGATGACGACCACGGTGCTGACCACTGTGAGAAGAATCCACACATCATAGTCTGGCTGTTGGATGAAACAGGACAGAAATTACTCTTGTGTGGAAATTACTCTTGGTGGGAGTTAGAGGCTAGGGGAATCTCCATCTTTTCTGGACCATCAGTCTTGGGAAATATCATCCTTGGCCAAGCTCCTCCTCTTTGTTCTTTACAGGTAAAATTAAAAACTGTTCAGTCTTTTCTGCACATCCATACAAGAATAGAATATCTCTGTCTTGCAGCTTCTCAGCTCCCTTGAGACCATGGTCTAAGGCAGTACAAAATGAGAAAATCAAGGCTTGATTTTACTTGAAGAGACAGAGAATCCCCTTGCCTCACTCATGATGTTAAAGCAAAAGAAACTAAGTAAGCTGAAAGTGCTTTTGAGCCTTTACTTGCAGCAGGTCTGAATGCTAAAGACAACTCCTGCCACAGGCTGTGATCTCCATCCCTGAGGAAGAAAGCTCAGCCTCTCTGGGAAAGCCTAGCAGGTTGGGAGGGAGGATACAGGAGGCAGTGGGAATCGTGTTTCTCTCACCCAAGCTGGTGGCTCCTTGACCTCTATCTTCACATGGGCCTCTCTGTTCTTGTTCACAACGCCCATGAGGAGCTCAGCATCGTGGCCCCTGATTAGGACCACAGGCTGGCTCAGGCCTCTGGGCTTCCTCAGCTGCAAAGAAAGAAACACAGTGAGGGCTGATCCAGAACAGCCTGAAACAAGGATGATCCCGGCCCCCCAGGCAAGTCCATTCCTCATTATGCTTCTTGCAACTCTTCACACACTGACTGCTCCCCCAAGTTTACACTATCCCTCTATGATTAATCAGATGGAAGTATCACTTTTATCAATTTTCCAGCATGGATTTCTTAATTTTCCCCGGTGGTGACTCCTCATGCACAACCAGCCATTTCTTGGTGTCTCTTGAGCTCCTTTCAAGCCTCTGTGCAAAAGCTCTTGGTCTCTCCTCTTCCCTGTGGAAGTGCCAACAGCACTGCCAAGTGCTGCCTTCACCACAGAAATGCTTCCTCTGCTCTGGACCCATCCAGTTCCCCTCCTCCCTAAGGACATTCTGCTTGTTCTGCTTGTCACACCAGCAGTTTTCCACTGTGGTCCAGGCAGCATGGCACAGGCTGGCTCAGCAAGTGTCCGAGCCTGCTCTCCTCCAGACTGACCTGGATCAGGGTGGCCATCAGACCCAGTAACCCCTTCCCATACCCTGGGGGAATCCAAAGGTCGGTGGACAGGGATGGAGATGTGAATGGAGGTGCAGATGGTCAAGAAGACCATGGAGGCAAGGCTGAAGGCTCTCAGTTGCTGATAAGATTTGATGCTCTTGGCTTTTGTGTACCAAATGGGAAAGCTGGAAAAGTGGGAGCCAAGGCTTGGGGTAGGGATCAGAGACTGGGATCTGAGCAACCTCAGCATCACCTCATGGACCTGCATTTTTTGCTGTGTTTCTCTGGCACCAGAAATTAAGATGTAAGTGCATGAAAGAGCCACGAGGGATGGATCCAGCAAGCAGTCAGCCCAGAGCTTGGATCAGGTCAGGCACCAGCTCCCCTGTCTGTTCCCTACCTAATACTGGATGCTTTTCATATCCCTGGATTATCTGGATAGGGAATTGATTCCCTTCCAGAGATGACAACAATGCTGGGGAAGGGGACCTTTGGAGGTGTCCTAACCAAGGTTAAACCTGCACCAACCGCAAAGCAGGTTGGCTTGGAAACTTGAGAAATTACCTTTCCTGAGGTACACGGGGCTGTCTGGACTAAGTGGGATGGGGAAATTTATGACTTCCCAAGAGGAAACATCCAGCTCCTTGCAGAAAAGTTTGACTGACCAGACAATGTTTTTAAGAACATGGATGTGAAATGGAAAGTGTCTGTGTGGGGTAAGAGCCAACACCCAACACCAGCAGCATCCTGGGGCCTCCCACTGGTGGCTAGGGGGTTCTGCCCTGAGCACATTTTGGGATGGCACAAGAGCACTGTGTTTTAGCTGAGGGTATCACTGGGGTCTGTACCTGATCAGCAGCACTTTCATCATCGGTGATGTCAAAAAGGATCGCACGGGCTCCACGCTCCCCTGCCAGCTTTGCCTGTCCAAAACAACAGAAGTCTCAGTGGACATTTTGTACTGTACCCTGTGTCCACACCTGCCATTGGATCCATGGATGCCTCCTGGGCTCTTCCCAGAAGAAAGAAGCACCTGTTTGGACTGAGAAAACCGCTCCTACCTCGGTTCCTGACTTGTTTTGGGCTGCAGTGCCTACACTTGCCAGAGCCCTGCAGCTGATGGGTGGTTTCTTCCCAAAGCTGTGGAGGTGAACTACTTGGTGGCATTGCAGTCACAACAAAACACAAACCTTACCATTCCCCAGCTGTCCGCGTACCAGCTGCTCCCTTGTTTCAGAGCTGGATTCGCTGGGGAGGGATGTGCAGCCCCGTTAGCCCTGCTGACCTCCACGGACAGCAGAAACTCCCACAGGTCCCCTGTCACCCGGCAGCACCAGGGCTGTCAGAGGGCCTGACTCCCACTCAGGCTGCTCTGCCTGGTTCCCCCTGCTCTTTAGGGAGAAGCTCAGGTGGAGCCAGGTCGGCTCTAGGATTAGCAGTTCGGTGGCTTTCCCAGAGGTAAGGGACAGCTCAGAGACCCACCCAGCTCAGCGCACACCCACCCTGATGAGGTAACCAGCCAGGAGCTCGCGGGTCACCCACCTCCTCCCAGGCAGCCCCTGGAGCCCCCCGGGCAGGCAGAGGCAGCCCCGGGAGATGGAAGGTGAGGCGGGCTGGGCCGGGCCGCGGTAGCTCAGGCGGAGCCCTTTGATCCCGGGCAAACAGGAGCAGCATCGCCAAAGCCGGCTGGGGCCGCGGGAGCGCTCCCGGCCGCGCTCTCAGGCGCCGGCAGCCGGCCGGGCCAAGGGATGCGGCATTCCCGGCACGGCCCGGGGGCACCAGCTCCATCCCTGCTCCCGGGTCCCCTCGGCGAGGAGCACTGGGGGCCTGGGTCTGGGTACAGGGATGGGAAAGGAGCTGCAGATGATCGAGAACAGGCAGAGGAGGAGGCTCTGAACTGCTGAACTGCTGTATCCCTGGTTCACTCAGAAATAAAAAAAAGCCCTCCAAAAAAATTTACAAATTATGATCAGAAAGAACAATAAATCACTTTGAATTGATTCCAGAGGTCCTTCCCGTGCCTTCCTCTCCTCTAATGCTTTCCCTGTTGGTTTTAGCTTTGGAAGCTGAAGCAGTGACAGAATTTAGGAAGCAGGGAAGTGCCTCAGGTGACTGGTGGAGTTCTCCTCATGCTGGGCTGGCCAGGGCAGTCCATGTGCAGGGCTTGGCTAGGTGACAGCTGAAGTAGAGGCTGTGATAACACTCTGCACATGGCTATTTTTATCATCATTGATAGAGCCCTGCAATTCCACATGCAAAGCTCTGCCCCAAGACACACTTGCCAGGAAAACAAGGCTCCAGCTCCACTCAGCACCAGCCAAATCCCACAGATACACCCCTGCTCCAGAGGAGGAGTGTGGTCCTGGGATTTTGAGGAAGAGACCTCAGCATCCCTGCCCATGGCAGCAGCTCAGGATGCAATGATCTTTTAAGGTTCTCTTCCAGTCCCAACCATTTTGTGATTCTCTGATCCGTACGATGTTAGAGGGAGGGAGCTTGGCAGAGGCTTCAGGACGTTGGAGAAGCAGACAGGGAGGAATTGCAGGGGATGTAGGATCCATGATACAAGGCAGGGCCCAGGGATGTCGCCGGCTTAAGGAGCATCGGCTCTATTTCATGGCTAAACTATTCCTGTTTATGGGAGAAGAACTGTGAGCCTCCCTTGGTGAGATTTTAGAGTAGGAATACCTGCAGGACTGCAACTGCTGGATATCAAAATCCAGTGCTGGATCTGGCTCTGGTAACAGAGTAGTAGTGATGACTGATGGTCAGTGAACTTCAGTGTACCAGGTGAACTGAGGGTTTGTTTGCTTTGGGGGGTTTAGGAGTCCTGGAGAAGGGATCCAGGTGGAGGAGCAGAGTGCAGCAGTGCACCATGTCTTGTCCTCCCCGTGCCAACCTTCCTCAGCTGATCCTTGGACTCAGTAACACACTGGTACTTCCAGTGCTGTGATCAGAGTCTCAAAGATGAAGGACAAAACTAGCGAAACTGAATCCCAGAATCCCCAAGTGGTTTGGGCTGCAAGGGACCTTAAAGCTCATCTCATTCCACCCCCTGTTACAGCCAGGGACACCTTCCACTAGACCAGATTGCTCCAAGCTCCATCCAATATGGCCTAAGTTTTGAAACCTTTAACGTTTTGAAATGGAAGATGGGCCTTTGCAGCTGCTTCGTCCTCTTGTTCATGATCCTCCACAGCAGCTGCACTGCCCAAACATCCTGGGGCATCCTGGCACCACCATCATGTGACCCTCACGTTGGGATGGACATGGCAGAGCTGGAGGCACCTCCCCAGCCCCTTTCCCTGTGTCTGTCACAAGCTGCCCAGGTGGGCCCAAGCCATTTTCCAGGTGTGGGGGAACTGACAGCAGGTTGCCAACTCCATCACATTGGCTCATGCCAAAATCTGGCACCAGCTCCGGAGCAGCAGCATCCCAAATTTGTGCCGGGCAACCCAGGAAGGGATAGGTACTGCTGCCTGTCTGCCTGTGCAGCCAGGGGGAACCAGCCCTAGGATGGCAAATCCACCATGGCATCACATCCCTTTCCTTACCTTTGATGCCACAGCCTCCATGAAGAAGGTTGTGCAGGAGCAAACACTGGGTACGAGTTTTGCCTGCCTTCTTCAGCTGAGCTGTAGGGAACATGGAAAAGGACCCTGTCCCCATCCCCACGACGTCACCACCAGCAGGAAGGCAACAGGGTGAAATCACCTGAAGGCAATCCAGGTAAAGCCAAGAAGAGCTGAACAAGGGGAATTTCATGCTTGTACAACACTTGCACAAGCATGAAAATAGCCCAACATTTGGTAGAGAGACAATCGAAAGAAAAAGCCAATGTCATCCTTATCCATGCAACTTAATCAGAATCACAAAGATTTTAAGGCTTAAAATGACCCTTGTTCCTACCTGACTTCCTTATTACCAGAGACCACTGACCTCAGCTTTTGGCACAGGAAGTGCTGTTTCACTGAGGTGCCTGATCCAAAGACCTCTGAGATCTCCCAGGGCATGAACTGTTAACAAGTCATGACCCACCACTAGTTCAGCTGGTCTGCATTTATCTCACTGCTCAGCACTGACTCTTCCCGTGTCTCATCCAGTGAAGTACTGCAGCATTACTTTTGGAAACAGAGCCACGGAAGATGTTTTCTGTGTCCATGTTTTCCCACAGGCCAGAGAATACAGAGAAACACAAATCACACAGACCAGTAAGCAACGCGAGGCTGTAAAACAGGAGAGGCATGAGGCTACTGGGCAGCAAAGAGTGTGGGATGTTGGGTAAGGTCTGACCATCCCAGAGGTGCCAGGCTAGGGGGAACTCCATACCTTTTAAGAAGTCAGACAGTCCAAAAGGTCAAGGGATAGGTGTTTGGGATGGCTGGCACAGCATCTCTCCCAAAGGACCCCTTCTGCCAAGGACTGCTTCTGCCAAGGACCCTGCTCTGTCCTCGTCCTTTTCTCTACTTCCCAACAGCTCTTTCCTTGCTGCTTCTCCTCCCCTTTTCATGGCTGCACCACAGGTTTCACTTCCCAGGCTGATGCCATTTCAGGCATTTTTGCACTCACCTTGTTGGCCAGGGACAGGCAGGGGTTGGGATCCCGGTCCGGCTGTTCCAGCTTGACGATGGTGATGAATCCCGATTCCGTGTGTTCATCCTCGCTGGTGTTGCACAGGGATAGTGGGTGGGACTGCAGGACAAAAGCAAGGGGAAACTCAGATCCTGGGGCTCAGCACTGCAAAGGGGGCTCAAGCCCACACTGCAAACCCTCTGGACCTGCCCGGAAATGCAGGACCCCCTCTTGCTGGGTGTCACCATAGCACCGCTACATCCCATGGCCCTGCCCGAGCCAGTGAAGCTTTGAATGACACAAAAGAACAGTCATTGCCCAAGCTGGGTGTCACCCCAGCCACCCCAACCACCCTCCAGAGCCTGGCTGGACTCTGGAGCTGGAGACCACAGTTCTATGGCCTCCAGGTGCGCCCCACTGAATCCACCCCTGGCACTGGGGTTCCCAGGAAGGTGGCTGGCAGACAATCCCCTCAATCCCAGGGTTATATGCATTAGAAAAGTGCCAGGAATGCTGCTGCCAGTCACAGGGAGGCTTTTTGCTGCCTGTGCAGTGAAACAACTCAGCACCAGTCCCACATCCACAAGCACCCAGCATTGCAGGGTTGGGAGGCACCACAAAGCCACAGAGCTGCTTTTGGTAGCACCAAGTCTTGGGCATCAAACAAGAACAGGTCTAACAAAACTATGAAAGTAAGTTAAAAATATCAAATCCTATGATGATAGCATGGAGACCAACTTATTCTAGTGCCTAGTGCAAATGTCTGTGGCTGTGAGTTTGTATCCAACTCCTAATCATTTCTGGATCTGCTTAAAACCAAAGTAAAAGCAAAGGATTTCAGTGAAATTTGAAATATTTTAAAGTAAAAGTTTGTATCCTTTTGTTAAAACACTGGTCTAGTAGAAGGTGTCCCTGCCCACAGCAGTGGGGACAACTGGATAATCTTTAAGGTCCCTTCCAACCCAAAATTTTCTGGGATGCTACAACTTAGACTTCAGACTACAGGACATCAGATAGAGTGCTATTGTACCAAGCCAACCACCACAAACTCTATAAATCCAGATTTTCAGGGAAGCAATTGGATCTATTATGGCTTGGAGCAGTCAGGGAAGCTCCCAAAAAGCCCCTGCTCCCTCAGAGCACCGACACAGCCTCCAAGTGCCTGTGATCCTGCAGGATTCACCCAGCACGGCATCGCTTCGTGCCCTGCGAGCCTGGCTGGGAGCTGGGCTTACGATGTCATCATGGCTTTGGGTTAATGTGTGCCTGTCACAGCCACAGCAAAACAACAAACAGGAAATGCAGAGTGTGTCTCAGGATAGCTCCAACAGCTCAGAAGGACCCCACTGGAGCATTCCCCGGGCTGCTCCTGGAGCCTGGGGGAGCTGGGAAGGACCTTGGAGCTGTGTCCGGCCCTGGCTGTGACACTCATGGGGCAGTGACACTCCTGTGTGCTGAGCTCGGAGCAGCCTCTCTGTGACTGGGATTGCTGGGCCTGATCCCAGCATTAGGGTGAGGAGGCCTGGCACAGGGTGCTCAGAGAAGCTGTGCCTGCCTCTGGATCGCAGAAGTGACCAAGGCCAGGCTGGATGGGGCTTGGAGCAACCTGGGACAGTGGAAGGTGTCCCTGCCCATGGCAGGGCGTGGAACAAGATGAGCTTTAAGGTCTGTTCCAACCTAGGCCATTCCATGACTAATGATGAACACCAGGAATATGAGCAATGGGCCAAGCTGCTGCATCTCCAAATGTGCATGGGGAGCAGATGGAAAATGCTGGCAGCTGCTCTGGAGCAAGACCCAGATGATAAATCTGGAGAAGACCTGCTGGTACTTGCACCTGAGACCCTCCCCACGTGGGCAGCTGTCCATGGAGCTGAGGCAGAGTAGTGGACCCTCATCATTCTGTGCTGGGTCCCAGGAGCCTGCCTTCTCAGCATCTTGCAATGCCCAGGAGCAGCTCAGGGACATCCTGGAGTGGGGACACAGGCACCATCTGCCACAGCCACACATGCCACTCATGTCTGCTCTAGAGACCTCTTCCCACTCCTCCTCTCAGCTCCTTCTCCTGTTTGTTGCTGTACAGTCAACTCCAGCAGCAGCACAGCAGCAAGACTTTCTTGGCTCTTACTTTCTACATCCTTCAACAGCATTTCTTGGCATTCCCACTGCCCCGTCCCTGGTATTATGAGTGAGGGATCCTGGCTGCACACTGTGCTCACAAGACAGGAGCAGACACGAAAAATCATCTGAGGATGATGTGGAAAAACAAATACTATGAGATTTCTCAGTGCAGAGGACTCGTGCCCCATGCGTGGCTGCAGCTGCAGAGTCAGGATCCCTTGCTCCCTCCTGGGTCTGTGGCTGCAGATGGGCTCCCAGGCATAGCATCCCCCTCTCTGCAGGGCTGGGCACCTCTGCAGCACCGACTGTCGCAGCCACAGGGCAACAGCTCCTTACAAACCTTTATCTGATCTAGGAGACAATAAAATCCCATTGCTGGAGGGAGGGGGTATGTTCATACCCAAAATCAAAGAGGTTTCATACATGCTGCCTAAATCCCACCACAGTCCTGTTCCAGCACTGCCCGCTCCCAGGGGCTCCCAGTCAGCAGAGGGACCTCTGGGGTTATTATGCTTTTCCAGCTAGGGCTCACTAGTGGAAGACACATTGCTGTTCTGCCAGATCCTTCTCCCAGGACAATCCCTGCCTGCCTCTGTGCTCCCAGGATCCCAGTGGTGGGCTGGGATCAGCTGGCAGGGTTTGGACCCTCTCTTACGTGATTCAGCCCTGCAGCTCTGTCCACACCCTGGCCCTGGTAAGACACTGTCAACCTGTGACCCCTGGCTTTGTCTCTTCATCTGTCTCTGTCACCACCTGTCACATCTTCAGAGAAGACACAGAGCTCCTCCTCATCCTTATCTTCTTGATATCACCTTTTTGGTTTCTTGTTTCCTTATCTTATGGCTTCTCTTTATTTTCTACCTTTTCTGTCAAGAGTACTACTCCGAAAATACTGGAGTTCACACCAACATGAATCACAGGTTGCACTGAGCAGCAGAAACATGGGGGAAAGTCCTGGGAAATCAGGCATGGAGAGGTGAACAATTCCCACTTGGGAACTTGATGTAGAAAACAGGAGGAAAAAAGGTGACCCTGAGAGGTCATCTAGCCCAGTTTGCTGCCTGAAGGCAGGATCAGCCAGACCTAAAACATTCCTCTGAGACACTTGCTCAACCTGTTTTCAAGACCTGCAAGAAGGGAGACTCCTCACTCACTGCAGGACTCCCTTCTCCTCCACCTCAGAAAGTGTATTGCAGTGCCTCACTGGAGTCGGTTTTGCCCCAGCCTGAGTCTATTAATTCTCACTGAATCAACCATGCCCATGGAAAAGAGATTATTTGTGCTATTTTTTTTTCCTCCCCAGGGAGCCTTTAAACATTCCTGTTCTTCTTTCTGTTCACCAAGGAGTCCTGAGGGACAAGGCCTGAAAAAGGACCCGGAGAAAATCCTCAGTTTTCTCTGTAAGGGAACTCAGAGCACTTCCCAAGCTTTCTTCATGGGGGAGGAATCAATATTTGATCTGAAGTGGCAGGAGAAATGGTATAACCAATCCATAGGATTGACATGGAAAAGATAGGAAGAGAACGGGACAGGAGAGTGTTCACCAAAGGGCTTGAGAAAATCCTGGACTGAACTCTTCACTACATTGACTACAATCCCAGAAGAACTGCAGGCAGCAAATATCAAAATGCATTTGAAGGAATCGAGAGCAACTCAGGGAATGGCAGATTGATAATCCTGACTTCCCTGCCAAAAGAAAAGTCAGGTTAAAAAAACAGGTTAACAAAGAGAAGAACTAACAGAGCTTTGGAAAAGGAAAGGGATGGTTCACAGAGCCGCAGGGTTCCTCAAAGCAGTCAGTGAGTGTGGGACTAAAGGCAGTTCCATGAATGCCAGACTCTGGTGTCTCCTCTCCTGTTCTTCTGCAAGGTCAAGGGTATAGAAGACGATGGAATATTGTGCAGTACTGCCCAGGGAGAAGGACTTTGGACATGGGCCTGAAGCAACAGAACAAGAGGAAATAGCTTCCCACTGCCAGAGGGCTGGGATGGATGGGATATTGGGAATTAGGAATTGTTCCCTGGCAGGGTGGGCAGGCCCTGGCACAGGGTGCTCAGAGCAGCTGGGACTGCTCCTGGATCCCTGGCAGTGCCCAAGGCCAGGCTGGACAGGGCTTGGAGTACCCTGAGATGTCCCTGCCCATGACAGGGAGTGGGATGAGATGGGCTTTAAGATCCTTTCCAATCCAAACCATTCCATGGTTCTATGATCTTCAGGACTAAAAAGAGAAGAAAGCAGGGCAGCCCTTACAATGAACTCACCAGGACAGTCCCAAGGCAAATTGTGTTGTCCAAATACTCACAAACCACATGGAAAATGAGAGGGATGGTGAAACAACTGAACTCTTCAGTAACACATAAAAATCCAAGTTGGTAAATATTGAAACTGTCTAGCAAAGGATCTCATGCTACTGAGTGATGGAGTGATACAAGATATTAAAAAATGCAAATATGAAAAAATATATCCAGGTATTTTACACAGGGATGAGCTCCAGGTGAGCAGTTAATGAACAGGAAAGAGCTTGGAGTCATGGCGGGGAGTTTTATGGGAACCGTTGTTGAATCACCCAAAGCAGTCAAAAAGCAAACAGGCATTACTGTAAAAAACAAATGAAAAATGAAAATCCACTAGATAAAGCTGCAGTGTGTCAACATTTTGACTGTTACAAGGAGTCCTGCTCACTCCATCTCAAACAGAAATTTCTGTACAAGTGATTAAGTGAACAAGAATTCTTCAGCTAACTACAGGTGGGATATGTTAAAGCTACAGAAACTCATTAAAAATATGAAGAATTCCTGGATCAAAACATCAGGAAGAGCTGTTAAATGCAAAGGTGGGGACACCAGCCTGGTTGTGGGCATAGCCTGCTGCAGTCACAGGGCTGCAGAGGATTATCCATTGGGATTTGCCTGTGTCCTGCACATTTTGGGGCACACATGGGGTTCTGCACTCACCTGGCAGCACCATGGGCTGCACACTCACCTCCCCACTGGAAGACTTGTGCCACGAATATTTCATCGAGGAACCAAACTCCAGAATACAGCTGGGATTCGTGGTCAGTGGTGCCAGAGAGCCAGGATAGCATCTGTGCCCAGAACACCAGCAGAGCCAGCTGCTGCCTTATCTGTGGGACAGTACTGTGACTTCTGGCTGTGTCCCAGCACCAGTTCTCCTTCCCCTCCTCTCGCCAGTATTCCAGCAGGTAGAATCCCATGCAAGATCTTGAGGGAATGCTCACACATGCAGGGCCAGGAGAAGGGTGCAAGGATTTTGTTCAGGACAGCAAGGCCTCCCCTACCACAGCTCATGCCAGGACCATTCTCCACATGCCACTGGTGCCACAGCCTCGAGTGGATGAAATGCCTTGTGGAAAATCTCCTTCAAAGATGAGCTACAGCCAAAGTAGCAGTGAGGGGATGAAGGAGCCTAGGGCACCACAATAGCACCTTTGGTGACACAGAACATCTCGGACATTGTAGTGCCAAGTCTGTGCATCCATGGGAGACACCCACAGCCCACTGCTGGCTTCACCCATCTCTCATGTCACTGTCTCCCAGCATAAGCTTCTAAGGCAGGATATGGATATTCCTGGATTTGTGGATATGTCTGGCTCAAGACACCTCTTCCTTGCTGGAATTCTGTCAGTGAGCCTCCAAGCTAAGTAAGTTTGTATTCCTTTATAGGCTTCAAAAGACAAGTGGAAGTGGTCTCCTACCACCCTCTCCATCTTTGCTGCCAACATGAGCCTGGATGTAAGAATTACTGGGCAAGATCCACTGCTGGATCTATGAGGAGATGGAAACAGGGCACCTGAGACAGGATTCCTGTGGGAAGGAGCATGGCAGATGTCTCAGCTCTAAAAGCCAGATCTGCACCTGCACAGTGCATCTCCCAGAGGTGTTGAAGCATAGGCAGTGTCCCAGCTGCTGGCACGGGGGAAACCTCCAGGGACCGTGCACAGCTGGGATGGAACAGACCATGTGCACTTCTCAGTCACTGCAGAATGCTCCTGACAGCAATAGTGCCCTGTTGGGACAACCCAGTCACCAGATCCTCCTCTCCCAGCATGCCCCAAAGCTCAACCTGATAAGAGGCTGGACCCAGGTGGGGATCAGACTCTTCTCCCAGACAAATGACAGGACAAGAGGAAACAGCTACAGGTTGTGTCCAGGCAGGTTCAGGTTGGACATTAGTAAGAATTTCTTCATGCCAGGTTTTGGAAGGGACTGCCCAGGGAAGGGGTGGAGTTCCTATCCCTGGAGGTGTCCAAAGAATGGCACTCAGGACTGGGTAACAAGGTGGGGATTGGTCACAGGTTGGACTTGATGCTCTTTGAGGTCTTTTTCAACCTCAGTGATTCTGTGACTCCATGAATAATACTGTGTGAATGTCTTTATTGCTGTAAGAAAGGCTCTTCCCAGTTTACCTGAACTCTCCAGCTTATCAGCTGAACAGAAGCCACTCTTACCCCAAGACCATTCCACTCTACTCACAGAGACAGCAGCAGGAATGACAGGACACTACCACAAGCACAGGAGATGCTGTCAGGAGTCTGAAACACAGTGACAGCAGAGCTGGAAAGTGCTGTGGGACACTGCTAGAAGGACATGGGAGGATGAGGAGGGATGGGGCAGGGAGATGAAGTGGATTTTAGCCAGCAAGAAGACGGAAATGGCTGGCTGGAAAAGAACAGCAGAGTGTTTCAAGAGGCCCAAGGGAAAATTGCCACTTCCATGACTCCTGGGCATGAAGCTCAGCCATCAGGATATGTGGCTTTTTAAATTTACCTGCATAAAATTTCAAGAGCTGTTATAACAGCAAACACACCTTACCCACATGTGAGTCACGGACAAACACATTCACTGATAACAGATGCATTATTCTTAGAGAGACTCAGGTCCTACCTCAATGTGCGAACAGCTCAGACAACCATCCAAGTCCCCTGAAGGAATGGCCAGAGGTGGGAGAGGAGACAAAAGACTTACAAGGTGCCTGTGCAATACTCCTGTGCTTGTGCCCTTACTCATGCTCATGAACTTCACTACCTTTGGCCTGAGTCAAGGGTCAGCAGGGCCTGAGGGTTTGATACAACAAATCAGTCCCTAATCAAGAAATTACTCGTTTTCCCTCTCCTTTTCATTACCAAGCTGGTAAGCAACAACGAGCAGCGCTGAACCCAAGAGGGATGTTTATTTGATTACCACACGTGCAGGATTAGACAGTTTAGGTGGTCTGGATCTTTTCTGTTGCTCTCTACAACTCCCTGAAAGGACTTCAGAGCCAGGTCGGGGTCAGGCCCTGCTCCTAGGGAACAAGGAACAGGACAAGAGGAAATGGCCTTAAACTGTGCCAGGGGAAGGTCAGGTTGGACATCAGGAGGAATTTCTTCCTGGAAAGGGTGGTCAGGCCTCGGAAGGGGCTGTCCAGGGAGATGATGAATTTCTCATCCCTGGAGGTGCCCAAGGAAGGCCTGGACATGGCACTGAGTGCTCTGGGCTGGTGACAAGGTGGGGATCAGGCACAGGCTGGACCTGATGGTGCTGGAGGGCTTTTCCAACCTAAATGATTCCCATGGCGCTGGAGAAAACTCTCAAATGCCCCTCACTGACAGCTCTGCTGAATTTTGCTCTCCTGCAGACAGAGAAATCCCCCATGAGGGAAGCAAGTTCACATCCGTTGGCCCAGCCGCTATGAGGACTGTATGGACTGGCAAGGAAACCTCTGGTAAAGTTCCATAACAACGTCTGGTTAAACTGTCTCTGTCTGCTCCACACATGCATGTTGGAGTATCAAAGGCAAAGGGAGTCTGGTCAGCCCTGACTCACAGCACCACATGGAAGTAAAGGCAAGCTGGCCCAAGTCACGGGAGACCAGCTAATGCCCCTCTGCCTCAAGCTCTCTGCAGGCAGTCTGGATCCCAAATCCCATGGAGAGCATCCAACCCACAGTCACCTGCTCACCTCAAATACCTTGAAGGGCCCAGCCTGTCCCCACTCTGGAGCCATCTCCATCCCTGAAGACCCTCTTTGACACACCCCTCTGTACTGTGCTGGCAGTGGCTGGGAGGTTAAAGCTGTCCCACAGAACTCACACAAGTCTTGTCCTGCTGCAGCCCTTGAAGCACTGGCAAAGCCCAAGCTGTGCTGGCAGCTCTCTCACCTCTCCAAGCACAGAGGTCCCTTGGGAACAGCTCGGGGGTGGCACAAACACGACGACTCCCACAACTGAAACACCTGAGACAGCTCTGACCCTGAAAGCAGCTCTGCAGTGATTGGCCACATACAAACATTCACCTCAGCCCAGATCGCTTTACTGCAGCCACTGGGTACTTTTCCTCAGCCACAAGCTTTTTACAATGGGTTTCAAAGTTAAAACCTTGACAACTGATGCCAGAAGGAGCATTCTTGATCCTCTAGAAAGGAGAAAGTGGATCTAGAAGAGCAAAGACTGACAAGAAAGTTCCTTTTGGGGCAAACTAAGCAACAGCTTCTTCTGAAGCATCACACATCTCCAGGAGGGCTGAACTGCTCCTGGAAAGAGATCAAAGGGCTCTCCAGAGGTTGATGTGGACTGGGAAATTCTCTAAAACTCTTCTGAAGGTGAAGCATCATTGCCTGGAAATGTCACGACCCTGACATGGCCCTGAACCAGCACTGTGGCCATTTCTGGAGAAACCAGGAATGGTCCAGGGAGGCTTTACCAGTTCACAAGTGAAACATTTGTTAGGATTGCGCATGGAGCTGTTCTCACCAGGGAAAAGCCACAGTCAGGAGATGGGCTTGGAATGGAGGAGTCACCCCAGGGAAAAGCTGCCGGCAGGAGATGAGTTTGGGGTGGAGGAGCCAGCCCTGCTGAACCTTCTCGGCCAGCGCCGGGGGGAGCGTTGCTTGATCCCTTCCCCCTCCATCTCGCTGGGCTCCACTGCTGAGCCAGGTGCAGAACAAAAGGAAAGTAATGATTTGGTTATTGCTGCAGCGCTGAGGGTTTGAAGGTCAGGCGTGCAGCACCCGCTGTAGGGCCAGGCCGTGCTGCAGCCCTGCAGCCAGAGCTGCTCCGCAGGGGCCAGCGCTGTGCGGCTCCGGCTCCTGCGCGGGCACATGAAAGGCTTCTCTCTAATGTAATAACTGACGGCCTCTTCAGTGCCGTTTGAACTGTTTACAGACCGAGTTAACGATTACAGGCAATGTGTACCTTGGCTGCTGCCCAAAATTCTTACCCACCCGTCAGATATTATCAAAGAGCCCTTCACTGCTGGTCTGGAGTCCTTCCAAAGCGCAGCGCCGAAATGCCGGCATAGAGGAGGGGCCTGGGGTGCTCTGTCATGAAACCAAAGCTAGAAAGTCACAGATCTGCTCTGGAGAGGTGTCCTGGGATCCGGGCGCCAAGTCACGCAGAGACACAGGAAGGCCTGGGGGCTCCCTGAAGCCCCCCGTGCCCAGGGCCGCACGCAGGTGGGCTGTTCCCTGCAGGACACTGGCCATGGCTTTGCTGTGCTGCCTTCCAGCCCTTCAAAGAGGACACCACACAATCCACGAGCTCTGGCTGTCCAGGTTTCCCTCCCTGTATGAGGTGACTGCTCTCCATACCTGGTTCTTTACACATAGCCTGGGTAGCTGGGTTAATGCTGGTGGTTACACAGCTTAAAGCGCCTCCTGCCAAAAACATTTTCAATACACTCATGCCTAAGAGTGAGCCCAAGAACAAACCAGGTGGTGGGAGATTAGATAAAATCACTTCCATTGTTATTTGTAGATGGAGAAATGCAGGTGTAGGTATAAGGTCTGGCAAGATTTGGGCCTGAAAACAAACCCCACCTCTCTGGGGCAAATTGCACCAGATCTGGAAATCCCATTGAAATGAAGGGATGAAATAAAGAACTGGCAAGCTGCTCTAATTACAGCTGAGTAACACAGAGGCACATTGAAGCAGCACTGAGGCTGCAGAGCAAACTCTGCTTCCGAGCGGGAAATTCCGCAGCTGCAGAGGAGGGTCCATCCTACCCACGGTCCTGCACCCACAGCCACCTGGGGAGGCTCAGCGAGTGCAGAAGTTAATCTCTGCACCACGCTCTGCCCTGGAAGGTCCTGTCAGAGGTAACTTACTAAATACAACTAGAAAAAGAATTAAGCTTTCCATTTCAGATAGAAACATGTCTCATGGCCCATAAGTCTCCCTCACCACCAAACTTTAGCCTGTGAAATGCTATTTAATGCTGTTCATGTGCAGACTGTGCCATTGTGGCTCCGAGTTACCACCAAACCATTGTTAAAAAAAGTGCTGCTTTAGTCCATCCCAGGGTTCCAAACTCCCAGCTACACCAGCAGCAGGAACTGATGCATCCCGTGCCTACCGAGAGCCTGCAGAGTACTGGTTTGCCATCATCCCAAAGCTTGTGGTACAAAATGCCAGGTGATAAAATTATGAAATTTCAGTTAAAATTTTGCTTCTGTGTTCCTAAAACAAGCTATTTTGTCCTGCACAAAAAAATGCAAACTCATCTCTTTCACAGGCTGACAAGAGATGGAGTTTCCAAGGGATGCTTTCCAGAAAAGGGCTGATGCCTTCACTCCATGCCAGTTCTGTCTTGAAATATGTTTTCTACCAGCAGGTCCTGGACACAAGAACAAAGACTGAACAGCTAAAGGAATAAGTTACTTGCTTTTCAATCTCACTCCATCTTCCCACTGTTTCATTGCTCAGATGTAGTTTTCTGTAGCATGGATGAGCAAGTGGCTGGTGGAGGACACAAGTGTCTCTTGTTGGACATTGTTGTATTCCCAGAAGACAGAAATGTAGATGCAAATGCATTTGCTGTGATTTGATTCAATGAAACTTGCTGGTACAGTGTAGTACATGACAGAAATTGGTTCCTCCTACGCTTACTTGCTAAGACATGAGTTCAGGCCCTCTGGGATCTGCAATTCCCTGGTTGTTATAGATGACATCACTGACATCTAAGGAGCTGCAGGAATGCCGAGAATGCAGCTCTGGGCTCCTGGGGATGCTGAGCTCATCTGCTGCTGCAGGAGGCACCAAAGGTGGGGTGCCTGGGATGCACTCCTGCCTCACTTCCAACCTACGCTCACTGCTCTTCCTGAGGCCACACGGCAACTGGGCTGCACCAGTTTAAACAGCAGAAGTGAAATTGCTTGAAAATTTCTTTCACTGATGTCTTCAGATGCTGAGCAGAAACAAGAATTTCAGCATAGGCCCAAGGGGTCAGACCCAGAACTGACATAAGCCTGTGACCTGGGCAGGAACTGATGCCCAAGAAGTTCCACCTGAACATGATGAAGAACTTCTTCCCTGGACAGTGCCTGAGCCCTGAGTAGGCTGCCCAGGGAGGGGCTGGAGATATTCCAGACCCATCTGGACACAATCCTGCGCCCTGTGCTCTGGGATGATCCTGCTGAGCAGGGGGCTGGGACCAGGTGACCCATGGTGGCCCCTTCCAGCCTGACCATTCTGGGATTCTGGGAATCTGTGACCTATCACAGGCCAAGAGAGACCACTCAAAGAGTGCTCTTCCACTTGGTGTTCCACTTGGGATACCTTCCCAGCATTACTGGAGTTACTGATCTGGGAGTTGTTCCCAGAGCCAGCTGGTGAACAGCCTGAAGGATTTCAGAAACACACCTTATTTCCTTTTAGCCCGTTTATACTTGCTCCACAACATTCCCTGCAATTGATCTCAATGAAGGATTTCAGAGAAGTCAATAAAATACTCTTTCTTGGACTGAAGATAATTTCACAGGAGACTTCCAAGAGTGAACTGTTACCATCCTTGCTGCATCCTGCAGGACTCCAGCCACTGAAGATCACAGAATCCCAGAATGGTTTGGGTTGGAAGGGACCTTGGAGACCATCTCGTTCCACCCCCTGCCATGGGCAGGGACACCTTCCACTAGACCAGGTGGCTCCACGGTGTCACAGACATTCAAAGAGCTGAGCTAGCATACTGGAAGGATCTTGAAGCAGGTAAGCATGAAACTCCTCCCTTACTTTCAGCCTGTTGGGAGCCTCTGGAGACTCCAGCATTCATCACTAAAGGGCAAATCTCCATGTGGAGGTTCTTAGGGACAGGGATGACAGAAGTCTTGCCCCAGGACTCAAGAGACTGAGGCCAAAAATGTGGAGAAATTTCCATTTTCAGGCATCTCTGCTGCCGTGTCCAGAGCAGCACAGTGCAGTGAACACAGGATGAAGGACAAACAGGGCAGGAAGTGAAATAAATTCCTTGCTCAACAGAGTGAGATCCAGTGGATGCTCTACCCACTGTTTTCATACAAGGGCCTCAATAATTTCACCAAAAATTCCTTTGAAATGACTGAGCTATACCAGCTGTTTTACTGAAAGGAATGGGAAGGAAGTCACTTCCAACCCCATTTGTTTGGGGCAGTGAGAGGAGGTGAGCTGTGACATTGCCTCCATTGGAGCATCCAGCCATTGCCATCCTGGATCTCTGCGAGAGAGGACAGAGGAGGATGAGTGCTGAGATAATGAGGGATCTGGAGCCACAGTACATCAGACTAAAAAATTTCAGAAAGGAAAAAGTCCTCCTGGTTACTGGAGGGACGTCTACTGCTCTCATCTCTGGTTCCTGCAGAGGAGACATGATGGATGGAGTCTCCATTGGCATCTGCCAATTTTACTTTTTTCTGCTTTTTTCTTAACTATGACACTGGCCCCTGCCAGACAAAGACCACTGGGAGAGTCAAGCATTGCCTGAAGCTTCTGCTTTGGCTGCCCAGCACTGAAACTCTACTTTGTTGTGTAAATTGAGCCAGGAACACCTTGAGTCCACTCATGCAGACTCTGGTTCCTGGGCTCCACTGCCTTTTCTCCTGGTTCTGCAGGGTGGAGGTGGTTGTAGCAATCACAGATTCTCCATTTCTATCTACTGCTTTTCATCTTGTGGTGCTCCCACTCCCAACGCAGGATGGCTGAGGCTGGTTTCCTGCACAGCCATGCTGGAAGGACGGGGAAGAGCTTTTTGGTGTGGTACCTCACCCTTCTATGACATAAAACCTCTATACTCTTGCCCTGATGGCCTGGGAAAATGGCAGGTGCCCATCTCCCAGGGAAGGAGAGAGTTTGGTGTGCTGGATTCCATGTCCAGAGCCACACCAGGTCCACACAACATGGATTTGCAGCTCTTTGCAGAGAGCACACTCTCTGTACAGCTGCGCCTTGCTGGGACCACGGGGAACCTGCTGGTGTCTGCTCACAACTCTGCAAACTCTGCAAGGGACAATCCTGCGTTACAGCTCAGTTGATTTCTCACCTGGTCCAATGCAGTTGCTTTTCCCACCAATATTCCCTAAAGTCACACTGAACAATGTGCATTTACACTGCCCAGTACACTGAGCCCTTGGTTCCCTCATGCAGCTGGCATCCCTGTCAGAGGGGAAGGACAAAAAGCCATTGTAGCCAAAACCTTAAGAGTCCCAATGGTTTCTGTGGTATTCGGAATCAGTGCAGCACTTGAGAACACAGGGATAAATCATTAACAAGTCATTATTGTTCACAGGTATTTTTGGCAGGAAACCACTGAGGTCAACTTGGACAAACTGCTGTGTGGTAGTGGGGGTGGCACTTTTCCTGCAGGAGCATTCAAATCCTCCTCTAATACCAAAAAATAGGCTGGAAGTGACCTTCCTTGCTGAATCTAATCCAGATGGGGAGCGGCACAGCCCCTCCTTCCCACTCTTCTCGGCCTGAGCTCTCTCCCAGCTCCATGATCAATCCCTCACCACTCTCCAGCAGCGCTGCTCATCACAGCTCCCCTCGCAGCCTGGGCAGCCTGACAGCCCAAACACCACTGCTCATGTACCAACCCCAGCATCTCCCAGCTCCCATCAATCACTTCTGCTACTGGGAGTGGGGAATTCCCAAACACTGCTGCTTCTCCCAGAGATCTGTCCAGGGATGGCTGTTTCTCATGCTTTGGAAACTTCGGAGATGCTGTTTCTGTACAACTGTATCAAATTCCCTCATCCACAGCCAAAGTCATCGGCTTGGTGGGCAATGGGGCAGATGAATCCATGTGCCATCTGCTCCTCAGGCTATCAGCACTGGCAGCAAACTCTGAGAGCCATCTCCATAGTTAATATCCTGGAGGCTGATCCATCCTCACACCGCCCAGTGCCATCAGACACTCCAGCTTCCATGGAAAATTATTCATTCTTGCTGTCATCCAGCTTCCTGCCAGCTGACCACTGACCCCACTGCTATTTAGTTGCTATAAATCAAGTGCCACAGGACACTTCCAGAGCACCATGATGTGGCAATTCCTCTGAATATGGGGGTGCAGTCAGTTTAGAATTAAGTAACCAAACAATTTGGATACAAACAGCTTAGAGGCTGTGATGTTGGTCAGTGTGAGCTCCTGCCTGGGAGATAAAACACTAACATGGGGCTCCTTTCAAAGCCCTAAAAAAATCTTCCAGAAGGTGCCACGGATTCAGCTCAGCTGCTCATGCAGTTTTGTGCCCAGCCAGCTTGGGATGGTTTGGTGATGATGTGTTTTTTTTAACTAAGAAAAAGTACTTTCAATTTTGACACTTAAAAATTGTCTTTTGTAAGCACAAAAAATTTCTTTCCAAACTCACTGGCTTCTGGACACATTCATGGAAGCCAAGAAAACCAGTCAGGTAACCGAGTCCAGCTCCTGAGGCAGCCCATGTTTCCATCTTTCTCTAAAAAATATTGACTCCACAACTGCAGACCCAGGCAAGGACACCTGTACTGCAAAGGGACACAACAGCTGCTTTCCAAAAGCCTGAGGCATGGTCAGATAATTCAAAACAGTTCTTCTGCCCAGCCTGACCTGAGAGGGTTCACAACAGGGCTGACATCAAGTAGGGTTTAACAGGACTGGCTTTTCCCTGGAATGATAACAAACTGTGCTCAAAGAAAATCCTTCTGAGTTTGACATGGTCATACTGGCTGAGGTACAGCCTGAGCTACAACCAACATTTCAAGGACCTTCATGCCATGGAGCACCCAACAGATTTTAAATCCAGCCAGAAAAGTTGCAGGAGTAGAAGTCTTCTCAGTCTACCATGGCACACACAGGGCATCCCCCAATGCTTTCTTTCCAGGGATTATTCCTTTCCTTTGCTTTGCATTTTGTCCAATTTCTCCCACTCTCAGAGATGCACCCAAGAGTTTCACTGGCTCTGGAGTGTCCCCAGAATTCCTTTACCCCATCCCAGCTGGGCTGTGGCACTGTCTGCTGTCCTCTTCTTCCACAACCTCCAGGCTCCATTTCCCTGGTCCTTCAAAACCCCTTTCATAGCCCAGAACTGGGGATGAACATCAAGGTGATTACAAAACAATTTCTTTTGTTGATAGAAAATTCTTTGCAGGGCGTGAACAGCAGGAGAAAGAAAGGACTCCTCTGAACTGCGAGCTGGCTGGAAAGCCCCGGAGGGCAAGAATCCGATTCCTCCTTTGAGGAGCACGGGCCTGTCTGTACAGGCTGCGGGAGCAGGAGAGCTCTGTGTGTGCAGCTCCAACAACACCCACCAGCCCCTGCCTTGCCTTGCTCAGGACCAGCCTCCAGCTCATGCACGGCAAATGGCTCCGTTCCTTCCATTAGCACCCCTGGGCAGACCTTGTCCTCCTCACCCCACTAATGCCCTCCTCCAGAGCCAAACCTCTTCCCCATCACCCACCTGCCCCACGTGCTCTTCAGCAGCCCCATCATCTGCCGAAACCCAAATCCTTCTCTCCTGCTGCTCAGAACCACCCTGTGCATCCTTCAAAGCTGCTCAGGAGGAAGAAATCCTCCACGCAACAATGCCAGATCTTGGCAGGAACATCCACCCACCTATTATTTTATATTTACCAATGCCCCAGCAAATCCTCTGCCCTGGATGCAGCTTAAAAAGACATCCTGAGGACGGACACAACATGTTCCTTAGGAGCAAGGAATCTGCTTATCAACACTCACTGAGTTTGAGAAGCCATGTCCACAGATTTTCCAGCCCTAGGAAGAAACATCCTTCCTTGGGCAGCTAGTCCTGCTCTGGATCAGCCCCCTTCCTTGGGCAGCTAGTCCTGCTCTGGATCAGCCCCATCTGCTTCCCAAGAAGACCAAAGTCCTTCAAAGTCCTTTAGATTCAGTAAAATAACAAGTACATTTAAAAAAGAAAAAATAAACCAAACCCCCAACAAAAAAATACCAACAATGCAGAATGGTTTGAAATCCCCGACAGTCTCTGCATCCTAGCTGAGGTAATACCACAGGCCCACCAGCATCTCCAGACTCAGCTGTGCCATCCTGAGCAGTCCAACTGCTCGTCCATTCCAGCACCATTTGTGTCCCACATCCAGGAAAACCTGTGGGTGTGCTGGTTACCCCAACGTTTCCATTCTCCCTCTGCTCCCACCACACAGCTTTCACTGCCTCTCATGCAGTGCTTCCACTACTGATATTTATATAAAATATGCAAAGGGCTGCTCCCAGTGCTTAGTGCCAGCATCTGAGCAGGAAGAAGGCAAAGTCAGTGGACCTGGGGAAGGAAGGAAGGAGGCGAGACTCCCTATTCTTGGACCTCAGCATTGCCAACAAATGTGTGCTGCAGGTCCCTTTATCCCACAGAATCCTGGAGTGGGCCGGGCTGGAAGGGGCCCCGAGGGTCCCTCGTGCCGCCCCCCAGCTCAGGCAGGGCCGTCCCAGAGCACGGGGCACAGCATTGTGTGCACAGGGCTCTGCAGTGTCC
>JAYDZK010000066.1:10666054-10690531 GCA_034509185.1 Euphonia xanthogaster | reverse complement strand
GTTCAGGGCTGGGCACTGCCCAGGGCAGGAGCTGTGCCTCCTGGGCAGGGGCAGCTCTGGGCTCAGTCCCTGCCTGTGGCTCTGGTGCCACTGCTGGGCCTGGAGCAGAACCTGGGCCCTGCTCTGCCCCTCCCTGCAGATACCTGAGGAGTTTCAACCGGACTCCAGAACAGAGAACTACTTCCAAAAGAGCAAAAACATTTTGGGAAGCTTCCCTGGAGTGGTGTGGGGCTGCTACCTGGGATCTCAGTCCCTGAAATCAGAGATCAAGACATCAGGAAATGCTTGAGAAATGGCTCAGCTCAGGTGGATCCCAGAACATACATTTTCCTTCTAAACAGAAAGAGCCCCTTGGGTACCTCCTTGGAGGAGTATGGGGCTGCTATCTAGGATCTCAGCTCCCAAGAGGAGATGTGAAAAGACTCCTGGAGATGCCTGGTGCATCCTGGAAGATGAGGTTTCAATGAAAGGAGAAAAATAATTTCAGATTTCTTCCTTGGAGGAGTCTGGGACTGCTACTGAGGATATCCAGTGCCTAAATCAGAGATTAAAAGACTCTGGAAGATGGTACCTGGGGTATCAGCTGCCTGCAGGAGATATGAAAAGGCTTCAGGAGATGCCTGGGAGGTGTCTCAGGTAGATCCTGAAAGACGCAGATTCCACAAAAAGAGAAAAATCATCTCAGCCAGCTTCCCTTGAGCAGTCTGGGGTTGCTACCTGGGATTTTAGGTCCTGCAATCAAGAGATCAGGACACCAAGAGTGTTACCGCCTTGTCATCTTTGAATTACGGTGGTAACATGGTCTTCAACAAGGCTGGGCAAGAATTTCCACAGCTGCTGTCCGGCTGATTGAGGTGGCAGCCCCTGGCTTGGGGCTGTGCTCATCCCAGTGCCCTCCAGCCCACCTGACCAATACAGACAGCTCTGGGGGAGATTTTTCATTCTCAGCCTTTTCTGCCATTCCCATCCTTTCTGGAAGAAGCGCCTGTGCTTGTCCCACCTCCCCTGACACAGGTGCCCTGGAACAAGTGCAGCTTCCAGCTACTCAGGGTCCTGCTCCAAACCCAGGGTGGCGAGGACACCGGGATATCTATCCCTCTCTCCCCATGGCACCGCAGCTGAAAAAACTCCTGCTTGATTCTCACTCTCCTGGCTTTGCTCTAAAGGTCACCTGGCTCCTCCACTGCCACTCACACCCTCCTTGGGCTGTCAGGACATGAGGGGTCCAGCAGGGAATAGAAGGGAAAGTCTACTCAGGGGAGTTCAGCTAAAGTCTGATTAGGACTGTGACGGGAGCTGAGAAGAAAGTGAAGGGTGTGGAAAAATAGGGAGGAGAAGAATTGTTTTGGAGTAGAATAGGTCCAGAGCTCTGGGCAGTTTCATTAGAGGAATATTAAGTAAATGAGTCAGAGCTTGCGGTGCCTGAGGGTCGGGAAAGCTGCTGCTGGAGTGAAGGATGGCGAGGGAAGATGAGGATCGTGGCGTGCTGTCTGCAAGCGAGATCCAACCAGGACACAACAAGAGGAAACTTGTTGCTCACTCAGACTTTGATGAACATTTGCAGAGATCAAGCACTGCAGATGTTTCATCGCTGCCTCCCTCCGTGCCCGGTTCCAGCTCTGGACGAGGCACTCCAGGAAGCCTTTCCCAATCCACTGCGCTTCCCGAGGCACCGGAGCTCCCGGAGTGCGCCACTCCAGCAGCACCCCCACCACCACGCTGATCCCTCGGGTGTCCAAAGTCATTCTGCCAGTCAGGTTTTTGTATTCATAGCTGGTATCTGGGGATAAAATTTGTCTCTTAATTCCTGCACTTAATAAACTGAATATTGTACTAATACCACATGCAAGAATGCTCTGGGTATCAATAATCCCTGCAAGTGTTCCAGGCCAGACTGGACAGGGCTTGGAGCAACTTGGGTAGTGGAAGATGTGCCTGCCCATGGCAGGGGTTGGAACTGGATGATCTTTAAGGTCCCTCCCAAACCAAACCTTTCTGGTTTGATGAATAAATATATATATATATATATATATATATCATGTATGTGTAAATGTATATGTACCTATGTGTGTGTACATATATCTATATGTGTACATATATACAGATACACATCTCTATATATAAATATGTATAAATATTACCTGTACTGCAAACACAAAACTCAAGCCTGAAGTTAAGATGGGTAAACCAAATTGATTACTTTCAAACTACAAAATTAATTTCATAAGCACCTGAGAAATTCAAGGTAAAGAAGTTCATTCAGATGTTGTTGTGATAATAGAGATACAGGAATAATAATAATAGTAACCGTGGGCTGCACTAAAATATATTTCATTGCATGAAACAGTTTCAAAAATCTATAGATTGAAATTTCACACCAGTATGGAAAAAAATACCAAAGCTACCAACTGATGATCTCTCCATGGTGATCCCAGAAACCAGGAAAGGCAAAAGCAAGTGAGGGAGGTAACAAAAGTAGAAAAGCACAGTATTAACCACAGAATCCCAGAATCACTGGGGTTGGAAAAGATCCTCAAGACCACCGAGTCCAAGGTGTGCCTGATCCCCGCCCTGTCCTCAGCCCAGAGCGCTGAGTGCCACGTCCAGCCCTCCTCTGGGCACCTCCAGGGACGGGGACTCCAGACCACCCTGGGCAGCTCATAATTAATGGGTGACTTCAATCATCTCCATACCAGCAGGGCAAATGTTGTATTGAAGTCTGATCAAAAGACAGATTTTGGTATCCTTATGAACTTCGTTATGGAAAGTTTGGACCATCCTCCAAAGTAGGTGCAATCCTGGATAGTGCACAGGGAAGTTGGTTGAAGACAGCTTACTTCTCTAATAGTGCCCATAATGTATTCAAATCCCCCTATTCATAGGAAAGAATAATAAATAAATAAATAAAACATTCTCAAGCAGTACAATTCTAAGAATAAGAAAAAAAGTAGTTGGAAGAACATTTTACAAAGCAAATTAAAAGGCAAAATGTTTTTGGGTTATACAGAAAATAGTGAAAGATTTCCTGCCGGGGGCTTGGAGTAAATTTACACCATTGAGCCCAAAACCCCAACAGTGAATAACAGAGGAAGGGAGAAGACTAGAAAGAAAAGGAAACTTTTGAAAAGTGGAACTTGACTCCAAAGGATGACAACAGCAAAGACTGTAATTCTGCTAAGTTAAGGAGACTGGTCAAAAGAGAAAAACATGCCAGGGGCTCCCATACAAACAATAAAATCTTTTTCAACACATTAGAACCAGGATGTCTAATAGTGAGTCTCTGTGGCCAACAAATAACTCAGGGAATGAAAGATGCACTCAAAAAATATTTGCAAAAAACCCTACATTAATTGTTTGCATCACAAAGCACCACTGAGGAAGTCACAAAGTTCCCATGCAGAGCATTTCAGCATGGTCATAAATTACTTGGGAAAGAGTAAATTAATGAGGTGACAAAATTTGCAGATGAAATAGGGTTTTTTTGAGTTATCCACACCTCAAAATCCAAATTATCCAATCTCAGACTGATTGGGAAGACTTGCATGAAGGATCTCAGGCTACCCAGTGGATGGTTTATTGAGCAACATGATACCAACAGCTCCCACCTCCTCCCATGCTCCTGGCCACACATTCTCCACTGCTCACCCCATCCTTGACTCCTCCATGAGCTCATTCAGTTCACGAAAACATCAGAAAATGAACCCAGCAAGTAAAATTGAGCATTGCTGCAGTTGTAATGAGTTGGACAGGTTTGGGAAAGGCTCACAAGGGCTGGGGTCACAGCAAGTGAGGGATGAGTTATGGCAGAGAAAGTAGGAGAGAGGAAAGCAGTAGCTAGGGGAAAAGAAGAGCAAGTCCTCTTCAGCAAGGAGTTGGGATCAGCCCTGTGTGTAACTGCTGCTGAAATGACTCTGTGCTGGGAGAGAGGAAATTTAGTACCAGTGAGGACAAAGGGATGTGCCTGGGAACAATAATTTGAGCTGTAAAGACAAGGATATAGACTTTAAAATAGCTCAGTAAACTCAGGAGAGATCCTGGAATTATTCTAGAACGCTTTCTGAAAGCATCATATTGTTGGTGGGCACTATATCTACCTTTTTTTATCTATATATGAATATATATAGATATATATATTCCTGCCCTACCCAATAAAGCAGGTAAACATACAAATTTATGGGAAAAAAAGACTGGGAAATGCTGTTCATGGCACACTTACAGCCCAAGAGACCATTTGGTAATGGTGACTCTATCTCAACATGAGAAAATCTGAAAAAGGGCACAGGTAGAAAAAATAGGTAGCAAAAAGGTGGGAAATTTGTGGCTAAGAAGAGCCCAGGATGGTCCACCTTGTAAAGTTGTGAACATTGGAAATGATGCAAATACAGATTAATTATTCACTATTCTTCATAATGCAAAGAGAAAGGTGTCACCTCAAACCAAGGAAAAGGTGTAAAATAAACAAGAAGAATTCTGTTCATAGGCTCAGAGTGACACTCCCTGCTGACAGATGATGTGAAGATATAAGAGATCCAGACAAACCATGGGGCAAGACCCATTCCAGATAACAATTCAAGTATCCCGTCTGTCATTTCCAGCCTGGATAACCCCAAAGCTCCCGATGCTGGGATTTTGGGAGGATGGATCCACCCTGATCTTTTTCTCCTACTGGGCTTTCTCTCCTGACTCCCAGCACTGCCGTGTTTACTGTGCCCATGGGTAGCCCACACCTGCTGAGCTCCTTTGCCCCATCTCCCTTTAGAGACAACCCCAGAGGCCCTGGGCCCTTGCATGATTCATCTGCCCCGTGACAGACACCCACACTGTGTTCAAGCAGTTGACCCAAGAAGTCCCAGTCCTTTCCAATGACTTTCCACTAAAGAGGTAAAACTCCTCTGCACAGAAAACAACCTTTTGGAGAGGTTACGTCTAACAGCAGGGACTGGATTCCTTGAAGAAAGAAGCACCATCGCAGATCTTATTTTTCACTTCTAGGTAAATCTTTTTCTTACTTCTAAGTAAAGGCACCTTTGGCTTCATGTTCTCCAATAAAAGTAAGAAAACTGTCATTTTAAAACCAGCAAAGCAAGTCTCTTGTCTGTACAAAAATCCTGACCGTAAGGAGATGAGGATAGAACAACTTATGGAAGCAGCGACCTCAGAGCACTGCTGGGAGAGGTTCAACACTATCTAATATCATAGAATCCCAGAATCCCAGAATGGTTTGGATTGGAAAGGATCTTAAAGCTCATCCAGTTCTAACCCCATGCCATGGGCAGGGACACCTTCCACTGTCCCAAGTTGCTCCAAGCCCCATCCAGCCTGGCCTTGGACACTTCCAGGGATCCAGGGACAGCCATAGCTGCTCTGGACACCCCGTGCCAGGGCCTCACCACTGTCAGGGTGAGGTATTCCTTCCCCATACCTCATCCAGCCCTGCCCTCTGGCACTGGGCAGCCATTCCCTGTGTCCTGTCACTCCAGGTCTTTGTAAACAGTGTCTCTCTCCATCTTTCTTGTCAGCTACCTTCAGATGCTGGAAGGCCCCAATTAGGTCACGCTGGAGCCTTCTCTTCTCTTGGCTGAAATAACCCAATTGATTACTGTTGGTTTATTATTGCTGAGGAAAAAAAAAAAAGGCAGCAGAGCTGATACAGAATTAACCTCCTGGCTCCAGTTTTCATACTTCCTTTAAACCTGGCTCCAGGCTTTGACGTCAAGTAAAATACCAATCAGGCAGTTTAGCAATGCTGGGTTTATTGTGGGTATGTCTGGGGAGGGTCCCTGAGAGACGCAGCACAATCGCTCTCCCGCCACCCTTGGACTGGCTCAGCTCAGCCTCGCTCACCTCCCCCTGCAGCCCGTGAGGCCCCTGGACACCTCGGAGTGTGAAGATGAACACAACAGTCTGTGTCTGCTTGGCTCCAGGCAGGATCACACCGTTACAAACACTGACCCAGCACTGTCCCAGTAAGACCAAAACAATATTGCCAGGCAAGAAGGAGAAAAAGCATTATCAACTTGACTTTTGTTCAGTTATCTGAATTTACAACCTTGATTTCTCATTTGAGCCTGAACTTCCAGTCAATCGCAGGCAAAAGTACACTGCATTCCCATGTTCCTGCAAGGCAGCTATCCCCCCACTGCCTGAGGAGATTGCATCAGTTATCCAGGACTTTTATCAAGCAAGATCACAAACGTGAGCTCTGAGGATGCAGAATAGAGCTGAACACTTGGTCAGCTCCTTTTAAGAGAACACATCACATCTGGCTTCAAGAGACAGAGTTGTTTCCTTATTTCTTTGATGTAGAACCTCAATTATTGTGTTTTTGTTACAAATCGCTTTATGGTTTGAATCTTACATATGCTCAAACTCATGTCTTTTTCTTTATTGCTTTGCAGCACGCCTGAACAGTGGCAAACACTGAGTTGAAAACAACTGCATGGAATTTTTGGGGGGGGGCTAAATGATTTCAGTGAAAGAACTTTGAAAACCTGAAAGAAGCTCAATTCCCACCTCGGTGGCTGATGATGTCAAATTTCCAGGCATCTGATCAGCAGCTCTGTTTACAGAGGGTTGTGTGTTCGGGGAGGGAGCTGAGAGAAATAAGTGCTTTTTTTTTTGTTCCATTTGCTGCTCTGAGGAGCTTTTAATGAATTACCTGAGATGATAATATGATTAAGTGAAGGCTCTATGCACTGGGGTGCATGGGCTGTGCACAGAGGTCTTGATACCTGAACAGAAGAGCACAGGAAATGGGTCACTAGAGAAGGCAATTACTGAAATGAAGGGCAAATACGGAAAGATGCTTATCTTGTTAAAACATGGTTGGAAACAAAGCAAAACAAACCAGTGAAGCTCAGAGAAACCCCAAAGATATCAGCTTACAGGTACAGTCTGAGTGGACATGGCAGATACATTTTCCCTGCAAACATGTCTGAAAGACAGTTCAATTTCTGAAGTTACTCTGAATTCCAACACAACTGAATATCCAAATTTAAAGATGAAAGAGAAATTACGTTGAAACTCAGAGCTCTCCCCCTCCACCAGTGCTCACTGGGTGATCACTGAACTGGGCTTTGCATGAGAGAAAAAAATCTACAGAAACATTTGATAAACAGGATGTTTTAGTTCATTTTTTACCCCAAGATGTTTCAATTCTCAACTGGAGAGAGAGAAGGAAGTTTGGTAGAGATTTGCTTAATGAATAATTCAGCTACACGTGTCAGGCTTCAAACATTTCTGTGGGCAAGACTCTAAACACTGAAATTTCCACAGGTGAAGAATAAATCAGAAATGCACTTGAGATGCTCATACATTGTTCTGTCCTCTTTACCCAACTCTAATCAATGAAGTTTAATCATTTAATAACTACGTATTTAACTGGAAAAGTCAATCAAATGGAGGAACTTAGATTACTTCTTTGTGGCAATCTCACTGCAGACAACAAACACCAAGTTCTAGACCATCATAAATAATGTCAAAAACAAGGCCTGCCACCAGCTCTGATGTCTTCCACATGAGAAATACACATTTTAGTGTGACCAGACACAGTCTCAGACACCAATATAATCCAAGAACAAAGTGCTCAAAATACAGAGGATGAGGGACTTGCACTCGTGAAAGCACTGACTCTGAAAACAACCAAAGGTCAATGAAAGGACAGTATCATGATGAAGTAACAAATTAACACAGACTGCCAGACTGATATCATGGTCAAAAGGTCAGATGTGAACCTCTGGGTACAATTCAGATGGAGGAGATCGAAGATCACAGGAATTGCCAGACTGCATTAAAGGAAATCCGTAACAACACCCAAACTGTGGAATGGTTTGCATGGCCACAAGGCAGCCAAACCATCACTGACCTCTCCAGGCAGTGTGACCTCTCCACCAGGACACAGACAAGCTACAATTCAATACAAAATCATCCTTCAAATATGTGCTAACATACACACATCCGAAAAAAAAAAAAAAAATCCTCAAAGGTCTTAAAATTCAGCAGCTTTCACCTGGGTCCCACATGATTTTTCAGGGAAGCAAAGGAATACTCCCAAAACACCCAGAGTTCTCCAGCCTACCTCCTTAAGCCCGTGCTTGCATAGATGCTTAGCTGGAGTTTAGAAGGTTTAAAAATCTCTTGAAGTTCTCAACATGGTCAACAGAATTAAACAAACACAAGGAAATTTGTCTTCATGGAGACATCAGCCTTACTCCCTGCATTCATCTTGTCTGCTTAAAGCACTATGGCCACCCAAAAACACCACCAGTTTCATTCCACCTTTTTCCCCCTCACTTCAGAAGTCATGGTACAAGGGTCCCAGTCCCGCCATGGAAGAAGGAAAATGTTCCCAGTATTAAGCAGTGTTCTTTGGGATGCAGACTTCCATGTGTATGTGCTCAGAATGGGAAGGAGGGACAGATTCCCCATTGTGGGCTGACAATTCACCCCAAGAACAAGACTGCAGTAGAAGCAGGGACAGTAGTTCATGTGGATTTGTACATCTCCAAACAACCCAATTACTATCCCTTTATCTCCTTTTCTCCTTTAAATGACAATCCACATACACATTCAGGAGGCAACTCCACACACCAATTCTCTCTCCACAGATAGGGCATCTCAAGCACTTTTAGAGTAGCCTGCAAGCCAAAGTCTGCCTAACTGGGCAGCATTCCTGAAAGCATCAGCAATGGTGCAGAGTTTCATGGAACTCCACAGCCATGCAGACATCAGGAATGGAGCCATCCTCTGGAGAGGCCATTGAACAGCTTGACCTTTGATGGAATTTACTGATGGCTGGAGGCACAACACTTGGGCAGTATCACAACATCTCCTGATACAGTATGTTATGCAATTATCAATATCACTGCACCTCTTTATCTCCCAACTCATGATACAAATGGACAGAGACCTCCTGCAGGGTATGGTCCTGGGCAAGACAGAAGGGGATGTTCTGCTTGACATCAGTGTCTGAGGAAACAAAGTTCTCTGCCCAAGAAGGTCTGGGGGTCACCGGGGGGAAAAGAAGGGCTATTTTCTGGCTCCAGCAAAACTTAGGTATGGCCTCAGGAAAACACGCAAGAAACCTTATCTGTGAAGGGGAACCAAAGATCCTGGATGTCAAAAATTTAGCAGAGGGTCCTTCTCACCCTCTGGCAGAACTTTGTGCTGCCAGGGAAGTCACATTTAGGAACATGGGTACAATAACAAACAAGCTGCTACAGCCCTGTGGTGTCTGGATGGTGAGATTCTGCTTAAGATCTCATGCTGGGGTAGAAGTCACCACTCTTTTACCAAAGCTCCCTACAGAATTTTAGGACCGTGGAGTTAAAATTGAAAATCCCTCTGATGGACAGAAATAGTTGCCCAGGTGTCTGCATTGGTGTGATCTGTACATCACAGCTCACCAGGCCCAGTGAACCATCCAGGACCACTGAAACACAGTAGGGATGAGAGGTCAAGGAAAGAGAAGCTGCTTCTAATAACCACCAAAATCTGGAGGTGAGAGTTTGGAAGAGGGACTGGAGCAAACATCTTGTCTTCTGTTCGAGTCAGGCTGGGAGAACAGTCAAGATGCTCCAGTCCCTCTGGCTTTAACTTTCCCTTAGCCTGTCCCAGCCAGACCAAAGCCTGCAGAATCACCAACTTGCCTTATCTTGAACTCAGCTTTTGGAGGAAGAAGGATTAAACAGATGTCAATCAATCCTTCAGGCTGTGAAATCAAGAACGTGATACCAGAATTCCAAGGAACAGGCTGGCCTGTAGGCAGTGGGGCCAGGACTTGTTGGCACCTGAAGAAATGGATTTTGCAAAGCCCCCTTTGGGAGTTTCTGCAAGCTGCCCTTTGGGACATTATCCTACATTTCCCACTTGTGGCCTGTCAGTTAAAACATCTTTCTACCCCTGGAACAGACAAAATTTCCAGTGCTGGACACCATCAAGCATTCCCTGGCTCCATGACTTGAGACAGAAACTACAGGACCTTGAAATACCTTCTTCAACATTAGCTGAACAAGAAGACCTAAAAATGCAAATCACAGAAACACAGAAATGTTAAGTTTGGGAAAGCCCTCTGGGATCATCAAGTGCAACCATTCTTCCAGTGCTGTCAAGGCCACCACTGCCCCATGTCCCCAAGTGCCACATCTGCAGGGCTGTTAAACCCCTCCAGGGGTGGGGACTGCACCACTGCCCTGAGCAGCCCCTGCCAGTGCCTGACTAATGCTTCAATGAATAAATCTGCCCCAAAATCCAGTCTAAAATGGTATGGCTGGCATGGGCATGAAGCTTATTTTTGACCTCCCAGTCAGGGTAAGAATTTATGTCCCAGAACAAGTTATCTGATTTATTTACCTGATACCTCTAAATAAAATATATTTTTCTAAAATGCACAAAGTATTCATGGCCATTCAGGGCAAATTTAGGGGCTTCCTTAAATTAGCAGTGTAGAGTAATTCAGCTGATGGCCACAGGATTTCGGCTGGGTTTTTTTCCCAGAAGTATGATGTCTCAGTCCTATCTGTTTCAAGATAAATGTTTATGGTTGCACTTGATGATTTTAAGGATCTTTTCCAACTTAAATGATTCTATGATTCCACATCAATTGGTTTTCCTGGTGATGAAGTATCTGATGTTTGCACGTTACCTTGTTTCATTCCCTAGGCAAGGAAAGGGGAATATGCCAACAGACCTTCAAAAATATATCTTTTCTAACAAGTAGAGAAACTCTTATTTCAAATGCAGGAATATCTGACGGTTATTGAGGTACAGCTCTTAGAAAGAGAAGATAACTGCTGAGAGCATGTGCTGTACTCAAACTCTCTGGAAGGTATCAAAGATCCAGGTTTTGCTGCTCGAGATCCACTCACAGAGTTATTATCCCATCAGTGGAACATACTTAGGGAATCATGAATGATGAGGGTGACAAAGAATAAAAACGCTATGTTCAGCAAAGCTGGACAGGACTTGGAGCAACCTGGTCTAGTGGAAGCTGTCTCTGTCCATGGCAGGGGGCTGGAACAAGATATTTAAGGTTCTTCTGACCCAAGATTCCATTATATGAAGGCCAAAGTGCCAAGGGCTACAAACGCTGATTAACAGCACCATGAAACTGAAAGTCATGTTGTGAGATTTTCAATATTTGAACCTAAGGAACCCTGCAGTGCTTTCTATGTGAACAAAGAGCTGACCTTCATCTCAGTGATGGAGAATGAAGGAGGTACTTCGACAGTTTTTCCCAGACTTGCCCAAAAGAGCAGAAGGGGGCTGGAAGGGCTGGTGCTGAGGGCAGTGGGGCTTGGGCTGGAAGTTTTCTGCAGGAGAGAAGAATGCAAGGGTGGATTTGGACCAAAGGTCCATGCAGCCCAGCATCTTTGCCTCGATTGTTGCCAACAGTGGATTTCTGAAGGAGAAGTAAGAACAGGACAAGCTTGTAGGACTTCTGTCGCAAGCATTCTCCAAGCCTCCAACATTTTATAGACTCCCAGAGGCAAAGCTGGGACCTGTTATTTCACAGCCATTGATGGAGCCTTCTCCCATTCATTAGTTCCAGTGGTTTTTGAACCTCTGTAAACTTTCAGCATCCACAGCAGTTCCTGCAGCAAGGGATTGTACATGTTAATTGTACAGCGAGTGAAGAGCACTTCCCTTTGAACCTGACTCTGTAGCCTCATGTGATGCCCCATTATTTTCATATGAAGAGAAACTAACAGTCAATCCCTATTCATGACTCTATGGAACTTCTCCATATCACCCTTCAGCTGCCTCTTTCCCAGACAAAAGAGAGTTAGTCCAGTTTGTTTTTCTTTGGCTACAACACATCTTATGCTTTCTTTTATCCTTATGTTTTTCTCCAAACATCTTCCAATACAGCTACTGCTTTTTTAGAGCTGTAGGGAACAGAACTTCACACAGGATTCAACATCTGGATGTACCTAGGATTTCCACAGGAGATCAAAAGAGATTCTCTGGTTTATTCGCTCATTTTCATTGCTAATGTTCCCTTTGTCTTCATGACAACCACCACATACCAAGCTGAGACTTGCACAGAACAGTCTGTTAAAATCACAAGGCACAGTTGTGGCAATGGGCAAATTAGAGCCCATCACCTGAATGTGAAAAAATGACTGATTCTCCATGTTCTCCTGGAGTATTTGGTCTCATAAGGTCATACAATGATTCACAGATGAACCTTGTCTTCATTACTTCTATTAGATTGTGTATTGGAAAGTTCTAGAACATTACCAAGCATTCCCGTTTCCATGTGCTCATCAACACTTGGGATAGGGCAGCTACAGCACACACAGCTGGAGCCACAGTTTCCTTCCAAAGGGAAAGTCTGCCAGTTATTCCTTCCACCCGCTTCTTACTTTCCAGTAATTACTTATCCAGAAGCCTCCTTCTTAATCCACATCTCAGTCTCCCTGGAAGCCTTTGCACTTGGGAAATGCAGTCAGCCCTGCCCAACTGATGCCACTGTTGACTCCTTAACATCCACTTGTAACATTCTGTGTCATAATTTCTATCAATTTATCATTTTACAACACACTGCTCCAAGCTTTTGTGGATTGGAGCTCAGAGAAAAACTGGAATCGCATCAGCCACCTTCCAGGGATTTTAAACAAGAGTTCATAGAGAAGTTAATAGTCCAATGATTTCATCTTCCCCAGTCCTTGGGTGAATACCACCTGATCCCAGCGACTGATAGTGGTAATTATGTCTATCTCCATCACCATCTCATCTCCAGACATTTCAGCCTGATGAAAGCATAAGGAGAATTGCATTCATTTTTCTGCTAGGATTTTAGCTGGCCTAAGCAGAGCTTTTAGACTTTAATTTTTTATAGATCCTACCAATTGTCAGGTGAGTGTTCTGCTTGTGAGTGAAGAGAATCTAGCATTACCATTTTCAAGTTATTTCTCCTCTCTTCACTGTCTTAATGTATTTTTAAGCTGTTCCTCTTTTTTCTAATTTTATCAAATTTCTTGCTTTTCCAGGATGCTTTTATATACTTTCTTACTCTTATGTTTAGGTATCCTGATAGGCTTTTTTCACTTTTCAAGTATTTCTTGAGAGGTACATTTTATTTTCATTCTTACTATAGTGTCCTCAAACACTTTGATGAAAGGATGTAACTCCTGGTTGCTCTATCAGATTCCTTTGAATGACCTTACTTGATTTAATGTCACCCTTTTCTAAATTAAAACACAACTGTGGATGATTTTTGGCCTCTTAACATCTCAGCAGGAATAAAGTACATGATTGTCACTGTCCCACAGCAGCTTTTCAGAAGCAGGATCTTGAATGAGGGTGTGGAAAAGGCCAATGCCAGCATGGCATTCCCCAGTCTGTTCTGTGGAGAAAGCAACCACGAAAGAGGCAGCCAGAGAAGGAGCACAAAGAAAAGAGCTGCCACCAACTCAGGCTACAACCAGGTGCAACTGCCAGAAATGATGAAATGGTGGTTTCTCAACCAAAAACCAACACAAGTTGTTTGATGATCTTCTTTAACATAAGGGCTGCATGTTGTACAAGCATGCGGGGTTCGTCCACCACTCAAATCTGACATGCTTCACTCATGGAGAAGTTGGGCAAAGTTTACAAACAGCAGCTTTGGGTCCCCTGGAGTGACAAAAGAGAGGTCAGAGGTCCTCTTAAGGAGGTAATGGAAAGACCAGATTATCCCTCTGAGGAGAGCAAAGTGTTGGAAGGAAATGCTGACAGGCAACAGCCTAAACCCTTCTGTGAACTGCTACTGAACAAGAACAACACACGCAGAAAAGCAACGAGAGTAAGCAAGATGAAAATTATAGAAGATTAAAAAAAGACATTTGAAAGAGCAGATGAGGAAAAAAAAAATCTGAGTAGGACTATATGGCCTGAGGCATGTTATGTGAATGAGGCCAGGTGAAACAGAGGACAATGGGGAGGACAGTGGCATTTTGGGGGCCCCAGGGAAATGTTTGGAGAGAAGTCTCCAGCACTGACATTCAGGGACAATGTGCACCCACAGCATGGCTGCAGGAGTACGACCCAACAGGGACACTTAGAGAACAAAGGAACGGCAGAGGTACAGCATCACAAGCAGAAGAAGGGGAACTCTTATCTCTTCATCTTGGGGAGGTTCCACTTATTTTAGAATAGAACTGTCTTAGTAGACAAAAAGTTATTCAGATTATTTTGCAAGGAGCAGGACTCAGGATTGGAGCATTAACACAGACACAAACACAACCTCTCTTACTACTCTAAGAAGTAGTCAAGGCTGGGTTTCTGGAGCTGTATCTCTACACTGGATGGTTGTGTAAAGAGACCAACTTGCAAGATTTAGCGTCTGATTCAAACTGACGCACAGGGAGCAACAGGAATCACCACAGTTCACTCTCTTATTTGACTTTAATATCCTTAGAGATGTTCCCTATATTTAAACAATCCGAAAGCAACATTTTGGTGCAGGATCCTGCGCAAAATTCATCTAATGAAAGAGCCAGTGTTCTCCACTCACTCCCTAGAACTTGTCTCTTCTGCTCTGCCATGGGGCCATCACCCCATACCCTTTCTAGACACTGTGCCTGCTCTGCTCTGTTTTTCAGATGGTTGGCCTTTGTAAGGAGAACTGTTTCACATCTCTAACAGGACTGGAGTGCTGTTCATCTTTTACATCTGGATCAACTCAATCCCAGGGTCATTCTCCCTGAGTTTCTGCAATGGACATGTCCCTCCTACAGTTCGGCACCAACAGTGCTGCCCAATGCACACTCCACGGAAACACAGCTGCTGAGGAGCTCTGGAAGTAGGAAGTTGAAATCTACCCTTTCATGTAATTTTGAACTAGAATTCACATACCTTTTACCAAAACAAAGCACATTTAATCCCCAAACTGCTTTATTTACATCCAGAAGTAACACGTCATAACCAAATTCAGTCAAAAGCTTTTGATTTGTTTCACAGTTTATGGCCAGAGGAATTTATTCAACTCCCCAGAAAGAACTGCTGTGTTTGACAATCCAGTACATCTCTGCCACTACCCTGATGCCAAGCACAGTAATAAGCATGAGATTAACCCATTTGATCACTGGAGACCAAATTACTGAGATGGAGAACAAAAGAGAGATCAAAGGGCCACTAATGCCCTTAACCAGACCCTTCAGGGATGGGGAAGTGACGAGGTGAGAATACATCCGTTGATTTAGGCAGATGATTCAGATCTCAACATGCACAGAAAGAGGATACACACCCAAAATTTTAGATAATTTGAATGGGGTGGCTGCAGGGGGGAAGAGAGTCTTCCACAGAAATCTGGCAGCACAGGAGTAACCCATGCCACCTAAGAACATTCAAACCAATCTTCTCTCTACTGCCTTTGAACACTGACCTACATGTTTAAGTGCCTTGTTCTGAAGTAAGGCCAATCCTTGATGCTCCTAAAAACAAGATGAAAAGGTCCCAAGACAACTCCCGCCTGAGCCATGCTGGCAGCAGGCCCAAAGCTCCCAAGCATGAGATGTGATTACAATTCCTTAATGCAGCCTAAAAGTGTTGTGGGCAAATGAAAGGCTGTGCAGCACTTCCTGTTCTTTACAGCCAGGGAAATAAGGGGAAAAATAAACAGATATTAAAACTAAGTCATAAATCACAGAACTCAAAGACAGAGAAGAGACCACCACAACCATCCACACCACTTCTGTCTACTTTACACCTGTCCTGCTGCAGCCAAGAGAGAGACCTTGAATAGAGGAAAGACCAAAAAGGTAATAAAATATGAATGTGCATTACTGAACCGTGATATATTCCCTTGTACTGAGATTAATTTTATACTTCTGCTTTGTTTATAACCAAAATTTTCACTTATCTGACCCTTGGCAATCCCTGCAACATAGACTGTCGATGATACTGAAGATGATAGACCTGACGGTCAAACTAAACTGCACATTTCTCATTGTACTTGCTAATTACTTTTCTCAGTTTAGGTTAAAACTTGCTTGTTTTCATACTATGACTTTTGGGCAAAGTCCACAGAAAGCTTTTAGGCAAGGTTATGAACATAGGCATAGGTTTTTAGGCATGTTTTTGGCATGTTTCACTGCATGGAAAGCCACTGAGATATATTAAATAAAAAGGCATGTCAATTTTTGTCCAAAATCCAGTCTGATACAACAGAGCCTCTTTGATCATACTGAGTTGGTGCTGTATTACTTTGACAATTCTGAAGGTTCTTGCTTAAAAATAAATTCACATGCAGTTCAGAACAGCCTTCCTCAATAGGAAATGCCCACCAAAGTTTCACTTGATGGAAGCACAGAAAAAAAATCCTCTAATGGTTCAGAACCATTCTACCACAAATTCAGCCTAGCTGTAGCCTGCAAGCATCACAGGGGCCTGTTTCCCTTCTCCTGTAATCTCACCCCTCTGCCAGCTTATCTTTTGGAAATGTCCACTTGTTCCCTGGATGTATTCCAGGGCCTGTGCATGGCCAGATGTCCTCTATTGACTGTCACTCACTCCAGCCCTGTGGGTTCAGTCTCCTGACCACAGATCTCTGCTCCATTCGTGAGTCTCCAGAACTGTCACCTTTTTAGTGCTGAAAATCTTCAGTTCAGGATGGATCTGCGCCCACCGTCATAAATAACTCCACTGCAACTGCAACCAGCACCAGATGGTGCACTGGGAAGCTGGGAGATGTAGGTTTAAAGTCCTCTGAAGTCCTTAAGCAAGGAACTGTTTCCTGTCACATGTTTTCTGGGTGAGGAAAGGAGAAGACACACCATGGAAGGCTCCTGCTCAGCCTCTGTATACGCTCAAGAGAGTGGTGGAGATTCAGAAGCAGCCTCTGAGATCAACCTCTTCTAGGAGCCAACTCTGAGATTCCCACTCTGCATCAGGATTTTAATGGCTCACCTTCCAGTTACGCTTAAATCCTACACCAACACTGAACTAATCCACACTGTGGGTTACACTGGACACTCATACTCTATGTCCAATTTCTAAGAGATCTGTTTGGGCCAAATGGTTTCTTCAACACTACCAGTGTCCCTGTGTTGGGTGACTACAGCCTTTTTGAGTCACTGCTTTGTGTGTTCCCCAAGACAGCTTCTACTTTCACAGAATCACAGGATAGTTTGGGCTGGGAGGGACCTCGATGCTCAGCTCATTCCACCCCCTGCCATCTGCAGGGACAGCTTCCACTGTCCCAGGTTGCTCCAAGCCCCCTACAACCTGGCCTTGGACACTTCCAGGGATTCAGGGCAGCCACAGCTTCCCTGTGGCTGTGAATGGCTCCCCACCCTCACAGGGAAGAACCTTCTCCTAATATCTAATCTAAACCTACTGTCTTTTGGCTTGAATCCATTCCCCCTTGTCCTCTCTCTCTAGACCCTTGTAAATAGTGTCTCTCCATCTTCCTTGTCAGCTCCTTTGGGTACTGGAAGGCCACGATCAGGTAACCCTGGAACTTCTTTTTTCCAGGCTAAACAATTCCAAATGTCTTAGCCTTTCCTGAGCAGTGTCTATATGCCATGTAAAAAAGTGGGGTTTTTTTCCTCTGTAGGAGCCATTCATCTCAGTGTTTCAGTGTAATTTCCTGTTAATGGTTTGTGTCAGAGTAACACTTTTTGATACTTAGGCACCCATTTTTATTGTGCTGCAGTCAGGCCAAGTGGCTCCATTATTGCTGCTTCTGAGGCAGTTCTTGCACATTACTTAACGCTAAGTCAAGTCTGTGTACACGAGTACGAGCTGTTCCAAGAGGCAGAAACTGCTCCTTTGAACTGCCTTGTATTGTGCTATCTGACCAGTTTATTCACACATAATTTAAGTCCCCATAATCATTTGGTTCAACTTTCCCACTTCTCTGTCAACACTATGCACTCAACATGCTTTTGCTGATGCAGGAGCTGGGAGTATAGAAGATACTAAGGTATTTACTTTGGGATGGGTTGGGAGTGTAAACCTCTGTGAGCACTGAAGGAGGTGATTCCAATTCCAACTGCATGGGACTTGCAACACTGGGAACTCTCCATTCTCCAGGGTGATCCCATAAGGTTCACTGCAGCAATTCCACGGGATAATTATCACTGTTGTTCTGAACACCACACTCCTCCTCTAACTGGATCTTCTCCTTCTGATTGATTTTCTCCTTCTGAATGGTACATGCCACCTAAAAAAAAAGGCGATTCTGGCTCCTCCTCCAATTCTCATTCGATACATCCTAAATAGATCAATTTGAATGTTTCTTAGATAATTTATTTTTCAGGGAGGAGAAGAGGAAGGAGGATAATCCTTGGTTCAGGGGTTCAGAGCCTTTAGGGAGTTTTTTCTGTGGGTTTCTTCAATTTTGTTTTTATTTTTTTCAGGTGTTTTCCTGCAGTGATAAGTTAAAACAATGCACTCCATGGGTAAGTGAAAGCTGACTTTCCTTTACAATCCCCTCATTATGAAAATGCTGAGTTTGTCCAGAAATGGAATAAAATACTGTGAGACTTGCAATGAAATAATGGATGTTGGGAAAACTAGTTCTACACACTGCCTTCTCAGTGAGACTGTGCCACTGTCCCACACATGCACTGGAATTTTCTATTTGTCAGCATGTGTTGCCCTCCCTGTAGTAATGTGAGGTTATCCATCTCTTTTTAAATATTATTAATAGGGACTCTTCCCAAACTTTTAACACTTTTTCTCAAATACCCTAGAACTAGAGACTGTACCAACCCCTGCCACTCTGCATAGACTAAAGGAATCATCTTTTCCCCTGTGTAGAAGATGGGGGTTATACACACTTAAGAGTGAGTATAACTGTAGTGCTCAGTTTTAATAATGCATTCTTGAATCTTGATCATCCTTGAACTGTCCTAAACAAGACTGTAAGTGATGAACTATATCTCAAGTAAAAAGGGGTTTTTTTCTTCCACAATTAGATTTGCACATGTTGTAATTCAAATTAGAAAAATCTTCTTGCAACTCTCTCCAGTGACTGTCTCCATTTCTTTCCAAGGCACTCCTTATTCTTCTATCTACCTTCAAACCAACATCAACTCACTCCAGTACCAAGTGGAGACTGAGTCAAGGGCAAGAAGGAAACAAGACTTATTCCTCAAAAATCAGTCAATAGAGCAGCAGAAGTATCAAAAAAAGAAGCTGAAAAATCTCTATAACAATCCTGTGAAAGGGAGTTAATTGGCAGCAACAGGAATTGCAATTCTGAGGGCATGTCAAATCCTGAGCTGCTCATGGATTGTTCATTGTCGGTAAGTTCCAAATATGTTCCTTCCAACCTACTTGTCTAAAAGCTTTGGGTCCTCCATCTGTAATAAAGGGCCAGGTTTTGACTTCCATGGAACCTTTAACAGCAGTTCAGGCTCCTACAGTGGCCTAGCAGAGATCACAGAATCCCAGACTGGTTTGAGTTGGAAGGGATCTTAAAACTCATCCAGTTCACCCCCTGCCATGGCAGGCACACCTTCCACTGTCCCAGGGGGCTGCGTCCAACCTGGCCTTGGACACTGCCAGGGGCAACCACAGCTTCTCTGGGCAACTTGTGCCAGGGCCTCACCACCCTCACAGGGAAGGATTCCTTCCCAATTTAAACTTCCAAACCCAAATTTCCAGTTTGGAAACTGCCAATGAGTTCCACAGGTTCTTCCCATGTCCAGCAAGAGTTAATGCTCAGAGCTCCCTGAACAAGCCGGAGCACTGCACAAGCCTGGAGATGATTTCTGCAAGAAGTCTGAGGTGTTGGTTTTTTGACCTATAAAGGCTTAAGTGTCTCTGCTTGAGAAATTCCTCTCCCTTTGCATCACACAGCAGCAGCAGCATTGGAGTGCCAGAGGAACACTGCTAGCTTACACTGGCAGGGCTGGCGGCTCCCTGGCATCTTCCTGCTTGCCCAGTGGGCAAGCAACACTGGGCAACAATAGAAATACAGAGATTTCCCACAAAACCGCTCACAGGGGCAAAGGCTGTGAGGGGGAATTCAACGCTGGGGCTCTTTTATTGTAGGTAAAGAGGATATTGCTAAAGTTGGCTTCTAAGATGTAACACACCACAATCAAAGTCCATTTCTGTAGATGATCCTGGAAAATAGGGCAAGGAGAAACGAAACCAGGAAAACATTCTGGTAGAAGTACCTTTGGTGAGGCTCCATCACGTGCATGCAGGATTTTCTGTATTAAATTAAGAATGCATTTCTAAAAATATATTGACCAGAGCACTATGAAGATAATTATAAGTCATAATAAAGAGAACCTGACTTGCCTACAGGGCCAACTCTTTACCACTGATCCCTGGGCAATCCTATTCTACCTCTGAAAGAAGAGAGTATCGCTTTGGAAACAGGACTGGGCCATCCATGCCTCTCTTCCAAGCTAAGTTCCGCAGATGGTGTTCTCCTGGACAGGCTGACTGCACCTTACAGAGTCTGATATAACCAAGACCTATTTAAAAATGCTGTAAAAACCCCACTTCTTGACTCAATAACTGTAAATGTACCATGTTATGTCCCTAAACTACATTTGAAGAAGCAATTGTGCAGGTATGCATGCACAGCCATATGTTTATTTATTAAGTAGGAGTTCCAGCGACATCAAAGTTAAGCACGTGACCTAAAGTTTTTGTAAGATTGGGATGTTGACCAGCATGTGCAAAATGAGATGCCCCAATAAAGCCTGAATCTGGTCTGTTTAATATCCCACTATTTAAAAGCAAACTGAAAAGTATACATCCCACTAATTTCTTACTTCTTTTGTACCTGGAGAATTACATCCCCATTTCCCGTTTTTCTTTCCAGAGGTAAGAACACACTGCAGAATCAGGACCCGAACAATTCTAAACATCATTTTATAGGCCAAGTTTCAATATTTAGCAGCAAAATTAGAAACCACAGCATGAGATCTGCAGGAGAGGTCACAGGTACACTTGGCTAAGTCCTCCCAGAGCACAGTGCCTGGCACCAGGCAAACATCCTGCTGCAGGAGGCACAGCCTGACCCCCTGTCTCACTGCTGCCAGCTAAAACCAGGACTTCCCGCACTAGATCCAGTGGGATGTGGAGCAGGAGCTCACCTGAGCACACAGAGTCGCAGAGTCAAGGCCTGAAAACACACCCAGGGCAGGTCAGTGTCTGTTGTGCCCAAACTCAACAGGCTGGATTAGAGTCTCCCCAGCCCTCTCCATTTGGAGGACGACTTTTAAAAGATGAAATTGGACACTATTCACAGCTTTTTATTCCAAACATCTGGTTGGTGCTGCTGTGATGGCACAAAATTCCCACTTGATATTGCTGCATTTGGTTAGAAACCTCCACACATCCCTCAGGAGAGGTTATCATCCTCCCATTTCCAAAAGGTCCTACTCTATACTTTGTGCTCGGTTGCAACACCACTGTAGCTTTAGTAAGGAATAAATATTGACTTTCCTGGACATTGCCTCACAACAGAAGAGGACCTTGAGTGCATTTGTCTCAGATATTTTTTTTAGCCTGGTAATATAATTTTATAGCAGAGATTTCATTCTGAGGAGTTCAAAAGGCATTGAAAAGCAGGCTTTATTCATGTCACAAATTGTCCATGTTCACTTTCAGGCAGGTGACCATGTTCTAAAGCTGGCTCAACTGTCCTTCTCAAACGACACAAAATTTATTACTTTCATTTACATTTCCAGACTACAAATGTAATTAAGATTTCAACATACCCCATTTGGAAAGGCCTGGAAAAGTCCAGGAGAAAATTAAGACTTAATATTAACGCAGGCTATTTTGTAATTTTTTTTTTCTCAAGAATAAAGTACACAACTGTCAAGCAGATGAGCCAGAGAATGGAGAGAATGCACACCAGGTCTCAGGAAACTGAGCTCCAAACTCAGTGTGTGCAGGAGATGGGTCTATTCAGTGAATGGCTCAGCTCTGGCTGTGCAGCACGTGTACCTCCTGCCCAGGTGTGGAGATACCTGTGGCCTTAATAGATTATCCTTAATAAAGGTCAGAGAACAGAATTAATTCATCTATAAAAATACCTGATGGTGACACCACTGGAGTTCCTGTCTAGGTAACATTCACCCTTTAGGTACAAGCAACAACAAGCAGGGCCAGGGATTCTGGCGGGCACAGCCACGATGGGATTCGTGTCTGAAATAGAACCCCGACCTCGGCAGAGTGTGTGGAAAACCTCATGAATTTCAGAGAAAAAAATGCTAATCCTGCCTTCTGTCAGATGTTTCACATCCCGACTTGTGACTTGACACACTCAGCTTTATAACATCAATTAAGATACGAAATAATCTCTATGGAATCAGCCGACCACATCCACAATTCAGCAGTAATCAAGTGCAGCCACAGCTCGGCCCCGAAGGAAGGCTCAGCCCTTTTCACGATCCCGTTCCCCTGTGACCAAACCCGCGGGGCCAGCGCACGGAGCGCGCCACAAATCCACGCCGGGACACGGAACCCAAGGCACCGCTCGGGGAGCCGAGGCAGCCAGGAGGGAAAAGGGGACAGGCTGGGGCGGGTGGCGAGGCTGCCGGAACGCGACCAGGCACCGCTGCATTTACCTGGAGCAGTTTCCCTTCGGCCGGAGTCACCTCGGCGACGTTGGCGAACTCCCCTTCCAGGATGATGGGCTCCACTTTGAGCGGGATGACCCTGATGATGGCTTTCTGCGCCGCCGCCCGCTCCGACTCCACGGCCGCCGCCAGCGCCAGCCCGGTGTGGCCCAGTCCTGCCTGCAGGGTCGCCATGAGCAGCCAAGGCCAGAGAACAGCCAGCTGCACCTGGGGGCCAGCACTCATGCTACCAGCAGCGGGCTCCGGCCGCTCATACCGCTCGGGAACGCGTCCTCACGGCGGCGGGCCCGGCCGGCGGCACCGCTCCCGGGCTCCGAGCCGGCTGCGGACAGACCCAGGGGCCGCAGAGCGGGGCTCGGTCACCGCCGGCGCGGCTCCCCGGCGACGCCGGCTCTCGCCATCGCCGCTCCTCTTGCCCCGTGCCACGTGCTCAGAGGCCGCCGGGAGCTCAGAGGCATATTTTAAACAAACAAACAGGAAAAAAAAAAAAAAAAAAACAACAAAAAAAAAAAAAAAAAAAACAACTAAATTGTGAGTCTCTCCTCCGGCAGAGAAATCCAGAAGGATCAGTGAAACAGGTTGCAAGCAAGAAGTCAGTCTGGGTGCACAGGGAGCATTAGGAATTCCTCGGTCCCACCGAGATGAGGCACAGGGAGGGGTCCCCGCGGATGTGGAGGCCTCCTGTCTCCTGGTCAAGAGTTATGAAGACCCACAGGTTCAAAACATCCATCCCAAATACCCTCGAGAGACACCTCACCTTCTTGATATCATTTCCGACAGCATAAGCACAACTTGAATGTTATCTGCACTGATTTGTATCCTTCCCAGAAATTAGGCAGGCGGTATTCCTTGAATTTATGGTGACAAGAAGGCTTGCTCCAGTACTGTTCCCTTCCAAATGAAGATGATCCCTTCCATCTTCCTCATGCCAGAAGTGCTTCATTCAAGTTTGGAGATCAGCTTTACTTTTCCCTTAGAAATCCATGCTCACAGTCTGACTCCGGGTAGAGTTCTCAAAGATAATTAACAGAACACAGAGCTCCTCTTCATGGCTGGAAGTTCCCAGGAAATAAAAAGGCCCCCAAACACTGCCAAAGTTTAGTCGCGAAGCTCAACAGGTATCAGACAGAAAGTTACGGCGTATCTGGTTTCTCTCGCACTATTTCTGTGCGCGCCCCAGTTCCGGTATGACCACTTCCAAGCACACGTTAAGATCCTGACTCAAGGCCCCACAAAATAAAATAGAAAGCTACACGGTCTGCCCAAAGGTCACATGAAACGCATCGACGAGTCTTCATAACTGGGAGAATTAAGACAGAAAGTGTTTTCGATTAAACTGAAGTTACAGTGATCGCATGGCTCTGGAGAGAAAAGGGGATATACAAGAAAAAAAACCTTTGCAAACCTGTTAGGCAGTGAGCCTGCTGGAGTCCGCAGGGGCCGGGCCGTGAGGGAATCCTGCTGTAAATCCCAGGCAAAAGTAATTTCCAGTAGCTTAACAAAACCGTGTGGCTCTGATGATGTTTGGGTTCGGTCTTAAAAAAAATAGAATTGGACTTTCTAACCAAAAAAAGTATTAAAAAAAAGAGGAAAACTCTCTCTCGCACACACGCAGCAGGCAGGTAGGTGCGAGCGGAGCTCCACAGCTCGAAAAAGGATCGAGGGAGATCAAAGGGAGAAAATTACAGCAGACAGAGAGCTCCCGAGGCAGGCATGGCTGAAAGTGAAGTCTCCGCATGTAATCGCCCGACCTGCGCCAGCACCCCCGCGCGCTCCGGGAAGGTTTCCAAAGCGCGGCGTCCCCGCAGCGGAGGCGGGCACCGGCCGTGCCGGCAGCGAGCGCGGACGGCGAGCAGAGCTGGGACATGGGCAGCGACCCGGCGGCGGAGCCGCAGCCGGGGGCGCGGGCGGCGGGGCGGGGGCCGGAGCGCGGCTC
>JAYDZK010000066.1:10649683-10661880 GCA_034509185.1 Euphonia xanthogaster | reverse complement strand
GACACTGCAGAGCCCTGTGCACACAATGCTGTGCCCCGTGCTCTGGGACGGCCCTGCCTGAGCTGGGGGGCGGCACCGGATGTGTCCCACTCATAAGTCCCTCCAGATGAAACCAGTGTCCCAAGTTCCTTCCAACTTTACTAATTCTGTGGTTCTGTGAGTCTGCTCAGTGTTAAATATATATATATTGATAATATGTGTATCATATTAGTAGAATTACATTCGCATTATTTTACAGTGTTATGTAACAATATTCTTAAAGACCTGTGCAAATATAGTAACTGAATACTTCCGTTTGGGAAGAGGAGAAGAGTTAGAGAAAGGGTATTTCTGAAAAAAAGAGAAAATCTGTCAAACAAAAGGGCTGATAGTCCCTCAATTGCCCTTCAACACAGAATAAGCTCCAGTCATTGAGCCAGCTCATGTCCAAGACCACTATCAGCCTTCTCACTAGCTACCCAAGACATGGGGCCTCAAAACCAAACCATCTCCCCCCAAAACAGGGGGCTCACACACCTGATCCTTCAGTTCCCAGCAAGGAAATTTGGGCCCCAAACTCCAAACATCTTCAGCAACAGAGAAAATGCCCAGTATCTGAAGGAGCCCACAGGAAAGATGGAGCAAGATTATTGATGAGGGATGGAGGGACAGGATGAGGGGGAATGGCTTCCCACTGCCAGAGGGCAGGGTTAGGTGGGATATTAGGAACGAATCCTTGGCTGTCAAGGTGGGCAGGCCCTGGCACAGGGTGCCCAGAGCAGCTGGGGCTGCCCTTGGATCCCTGGCAGTGCCCAAGGCCAGGTTGGACGGGGCTTGGAGCAGCCTGGGACAGTGGGAGGTGCCCCTGCCCATGGCAGGGGTGGGATGAGATGAACTTTAGGGCTCCCTCCAGCTCAAACCATTTCATGATTCTGTGATGTAGTTCTGCATCTGCAGCTCAGGAACTATCCAAGCTGGCAGTGTTTGGGGCTGGCCAGCACTGCATATGGGGAAAGGAGGCTGAGGGAGGTCCCACCAGCTCCAGCACCAGCACAGGGACAAGCACTCTCCTGGAGCCTGCGTTTGGTGCTGTGTCAGGGACACCCAGCACTGCCCCACTGCACAGGGCACTCCAAACCTTGTGTACAGGAACAGCAGGCACAGGCACATAAAATGCAATTGCAACTTGTCAGGCACCACCAAATATAAGCCTGTGAGGATGCTTTATAGCAACCAAATGTTATTAAATTATAATTTCCACAGAAAACAGAAACTTAATATCTGTTTACCAGGAACAATCTGACCATTTATATAAATTTTCAATGAAAATGTTTGCCTTCAGTGGCAAATCTCAAAATACTCTTCTATATAAGATTAATACAACTTCTGAAAGCTTCCACTTCATCACCATGAATTCACCCGCACTCAGTTACCTGCCAAAACCATTTTCTTCCTCTTCAAGGGTTTGTCCAGGTCTACAGGGGGATGACTCCCAAGGATGCTTTTGCCATTACAGAGTCAGTCTGAGAGCTGCTGAAATGTTCTCCTGTGATCACAAGCTGACAGGACACAGTCACCTCCAATGGCCTTTTTCTTAATAGAATTCATAGAGATCAAACAACCTTCAAAGCAGAAAGAAGACAAGAAGTTTCAAAACCAGCAAGTCCTACCCAAGGGAAACAACGAATCCCATTTTTACAACCAGTGTCTGTCCTGCTTCTTCTTCTGGAGATAAATCAGAGATAAAGGACACTGGAAAGGTAATTTCTTTTGACAAAGATGAGTCATATATATATGATGAAGAGAAACTCAGGTATAGTTAAAATACAGGTTTATTTTGGAAGAGATTTAGGGATGAAGGATTAGTCCTTAGTGCCTGATTATCCTCAGACTTTCTGGCTGAGGTAATGGTTAATAAAAAGTTAATTCCATAGATGAATTAATGAAAACAGGAAGCCACAGGATCACCTATGAGGGAAGTCAAGTCCTGCTGTGATCCATGCAGATGTGCCAGCCTGCAGACAGCCATCACCTGTGGAGGGGGGGAAAGGGAGGGGAAGAGAAAAGCTGGAATTGGAGAAGTTTAGAGGTGAAGTTAAGCAAAGTCCTTCCATTAAAGGCAAGCCACTTTTATATTTTTGTGGTCTGGGTTCAAATGTAGTTCCTTTAATTTAATTTTCTTTTCAGCTGTGTTTTTTAAACTACAAACAAGGTGTTTCTCTTTTGCTCCATTGGTTGATTATTGTCTGAAGCAGACAGGATTTTAGGTAAGATCCTGGTTCCCAATTCAACTGTCCAGAGATGGATGAGCTCATCCTGCCAAAACCAAACCCATCCATGCTGCAAACTTCTGCCTCTTCTCAGGGACCTCAGCTCGCACCTGTGGTAAGAGAGATCATCTTCTGAGATGCAGTACAGGATCTCACATGCATTTCAAACTGGAAAAAGTGCTCCAAGTGCAATTTAAATTCTTTCAGTTTCTCTAGCTAGGACAGACAAGAATGGGACAGCGGCAGCAGTAAAAAACAATGAAAGGGACAAAAGATGGAGAAGTCAGGACTCAGAAGTCAGGAGTCAAAAGACTGATGGTTTGCTAGTCACTTGAGCTCAAGAGTAAAAATGGTCATATTTAGCCAAAGTGGTGAAAGGGAAGATGGGAGTTTCATTGACAACCAGCCCTTTTCAGGGACTGCCGTGACTAAATCAAAAGCTTTGGAATATGTTTCTATCCCAAATATCCATTCTGAGATAGGTTTTGTGATTGTGACTCCCACCACTCTGATCCTTAAGTCCTGGATGAAAAAGAAGCTCATGATGAAAGTGAGAGGACAAAGGTGGACTGGGTGAAAAATAAATATTGGAATATCACTGCATGACTGGCTGCTGGCTATTACCATCCTTACACCAACACATGATCCTAGCCATAGCCTGGCCAAGTTGGATATGGTTGGATAACTTGAATAAGCTTATATTTTAAAAAGAAATCATGGATAAAAGACAAAGGTTGATATTTGCAAGGCAGGAAACTGGATGATCAAGCTTGGGTAGGTCAAGCCTTTTTCAACACACATAAGCATAACTTGCTTTGCTTGTCCTTTGTGAGGGGAAAAAAAGGATAAGCATTATGCTGTAGTAGAAAAGGAAGCCCTCGCATTTTTACTTCAGATCTTTTGATATCTGATAAGCCAGGCCTTCCAAGTAAGGAGCACTTTCCACTGGAATGTTATAAAGCATTTAGAGTAAGTCCTGTTGTTCTCTTTAATAAGGCACCTTGGAGGTGGGGCCGATTCCAAAAGTCACCATAGTTTTTCTCATTCATCAAGTGAAACTCAGGGCTGCAAAAATCTGTCTGGGAAAAAAAGTGGAGCTATTTCCCAGTCTTTTCATAATAATAAGAATCTCTTTTTGTCCAGGCAAGGACATTCTTCAAAGATAAACATAGACTTGTTAACTAAGATAAATTCTGGTGAAGTCAAGCAAAAGACTTTTGAAGAACAAACCACTGCACTGATGAGGACACCCACTATGCTGCTGCCCTGGAACCTCACTTGAATTACAGAACTGCTGTTTCATGTTCAGGGCTTCTTTGAAATAGATATTTGTAACCCACAATGCTTTCCCTTTTCTCAAGCATATCCATTTTCAAATTTATAGTCTTCATTCCAGAAGTCCAGAAGCCTCCGGTTCGCTCCTGCAGTCTCCCCTGCTCTCCCCTGCTCCCTGGGCTCCCCTGGAAGGTGCTGCTGCTGTGGCAGGGGAGCTGCAGAACCAGCACAGCCACTGAGAGGGCTGGGGACTGAACAACCCCATGGGGGGGCTCAATGATCTGAACACAGCCACCAGACTCCTAGAATCTGTGCTCAGTTTGCAGAGTGCTATGGCTTACTTTGATTTAACATTTCAAAAGTCGCACAGTAAAATAAATTCCAGAAATGTATTCTTACCCAAGTGATTTGAAGACTGATTTCTTTGTCTTCAAAAACATTTATTCTAATATATGTTATATATTCTATTTATTGTGTGTGTGTATTTATTTTTTATATATATATATATATATAATTTATTTTATATATATTCTAATAAATATGAAAAGCATACATTGGAAAATTGATCTACACACACGTAGAAACTCCATAACCACAGTCCACAGTCTTTAGTGTTTTACTATCAGCCTTTTGATTTAGCTGCTTGACTTTATCATCACAGCAAGCCACAGAAAGTGGATCCACATAGGAATGTGAATTTCACAGTGAAATTAAACACTGATTGTATTCTAAAAATCAACTTTGTAGATGAGGTAGTTTTCTGCAGGTATTACTTGGTGATACACAGAGATAATTTAAAAGCAAAGGCATTATTTGCAGGACAGACAGTCTTTATACTCTGCAATTGTTCTGAGCAAGAGAGAAATCCTTGATGAAATCAAATTTAGTCCAATATTGATAATCAGTAAATGTAATAGGTATAACTTGAGATGGCAAACAGCTCAGATAATTAACTTGCAATGCCTGGCACTTACGTGGGATTTTACATGAGATCATTGCTACAATAACCAAGAAGGTTTTTAATATTTCTGCCTATTACCCTTTTTAATAGGATGTTGCTATATTTTTGTGCTGTTTGGAGCAACAAACCAGGGAGCTGAACAACACAGAAAGAGCTGGTGGCCATCATTCCAAAGCAGCAGATGTGGGAATGACTCACATTACCCAAAAGCTAATTCTGAGCAGCTTTATGATGAAATCTGGGCATCTTTGAGAACATTCTGTGACCTGTGAACAGAACACAATTCTGGATACTGCCAAAATCCCTAAATGATATCTGTGAATCTCTCACTGCAAGCTCCAAAGTGTGTTTGCAAACCTGAGAAACCAACAAAAGAAACCTTTGAAGGGCTCTAGTGAAGACAAAGTGAGAGAGCAATAGCAAGAGAGAAATTTCTTGTAGCTTGTTGGAATGATTCCAAGGGAAAAAAAACCAGATACTACAGAAAAACCCAATCTTCTAAGAAAAGAATAGATCTGAAGGGAAAAAGTGCTTGTGGAATAGGAGATAAGTGTTAGACATCAAATCCAAATCATATGCTATTAAAAGCTATAAGTAAAAAGTCAAAACCACTGAAGGAAGTGTTTGCTGAGGGCGGAGATATCAAAGGGGAAGGTGGCAATTAATTATTTCTAAGACTTCAAGATTGAAGCAAGAGTCAACAAACAGACCCAGGAGACTTCACTCACATGCTCTCATTCAGCCCTGTTAATTCAAGAGAAGTTTCTAAGCTCTTTTGTCTGAGAGCTTGTGGTTGATCCAGTCCTACCCAGGAGAAATTACCAGCTACAGCCCATTCTCTCACCAGCTCTTATGAAATGGCTGACAGGGAGCAATGATCTCCTTTGAGTACTGTGGAAACAGGAATGAATGGCATTTTATGGAATAAATCAATATTTACTGATAAATTACAAAAAACCCCACAGCCCCTTCCTTCTTCCAAACAAAACAGATCATCCTTAAAACAAATTTGGTTTGGGTCAGAAAGGAGATGTACTTGGGCCCACAGAAGCTCCAGATGGACCCTGCATCTCAGCAAGAACATACCAGGGAAGGCACATGGATGGTGGACAGACCACTGTCCTGAAGAACAGCAAAGTAGGGCAGGACTCTCCATTCCAGAGAAAATGCAACTGAGGGAACTGAGACGGAAGTGTTTAAAATCATGGGCCATGAGAGAGGCATGGATGGATCTCCAATCACACCAAAGCCAAGAGGAGATTGAATGCAGGAGGCTCAAGAGACAGGGGAAGGTGGCTCTGGCTACAACAGCCCCATGGTGAAGTTTCTTGGCACAGTCATGCATGTGCCACTGCATCAATTGGGACAAACAAATTCATGGAAATTAAATACACCAAGGGCTATTAAGTACAACCTATGGTTTATTAATCCCCTCAGCCCACATGGAATCACAGAATCATTTGGATTGGGAAAGCCCTCCCAGACCATGGAGTCAAAGCTGTACCTTCTCTCCAGCCCAGCATGCTGAGTGCCATGTCCAGGCCTTCCTTGGGCACTTCCAGGGACAGGAGCTCCAAACCTCCCTGGGCAGCCTCTTCCAGTGCCTGGCCACCCTGTCAGTGAGGAAATACACTGTTGGAAGTATTTTGGGAATGCATCAGGTCCTGCTTGCTGTGCTCCTGCCTTCTCCTTGGGCATTCCTGTCCAAAGAGACAGTGAGATTTGGGATGGGAGTTTGGTATGACCAAGGCCAGTGCTCTTATCTTCAAAGCAGAGATCTGTTCATTAGAGAATTATTCAAATATTCACTAAATCCTGCTTTCTCAAAACTGGAAAAAATTGGATTAATTGGATAGAAATAAGCATGTGAAATCTAGCTGGAGGGGTGATAACGCTAACACCACATTCTTATAGACACCTTCCTCTTGAGACAATATTATTTTGTGTCTCTCAGTGTTCCAGTAAAGAACAAATCAATCATCATTTCAGCTGAAGGCACAAAAGCTGCAGCTTTACCAGCAACTGTATCCAGTTCCACTCTCTGGCACAGAGGCTGTTAATACTGGGAAAATCTCTTACTCTTCCATTTCAGAACTGCCACATCCAAACAGCCTGGTGGGAATGGCCCCACGCCAAGCACTAAACTAAGCCCAGCACTTTTGGGGAGAGCTCTCACCAGTCCAATGGTCCAGTGATGAGGCTGAGCAAGACCTCCAGGCACTTCTCCTAGTGGGGTCTGCACTCAGGAGGGGCCCACATGGTACTGAGGGCTTTTCACAGGTCCCAGGGCTACCTGCAAGCTTAGGAAATTGGAAAGCCCAGAAATCCAGCCGTGGGGTCCCAGCACAGCAAGGACATGGACCTGTTTGAGCAAGTCCAGATGAGGCACCAAGATGATCAGAGGGATGGAGCAGCTCTGTGGGGAGGAAAGGCTGGGAGAGTTGGGATTGTTCAGCCTGGAGAGGAGAAGGCTTTGGGGTGACCTCATTGTGACCTTCCAGTGACTGAAGGAGCCAACAAAAAAGATGGAGAGAGACTATTTACAAGGGCCTGGAGTCACAAAACAGGAGGTAATGGCTTCCCACTGCCAGAGGGCAGGGATAGATGAGATTTTGGGAAGAAACTCTTGGCTGTGAGGGTGGGCAGGCCCTGGCACAGTATGCTCAGAGAAGCTGTGGCTGCCCTGTCCCTGGAGGTGTCCAAGGCCAGGCTGGACAGGGTTTGGAGCACTCTGGGGTAGTAGAAGGTGTCCCTGCCCATGACAGGGGTGGAATGGGATGAGCTTTAAGGTCCCTCCCAAATCAACCCATTCCATGTTTTTATGGTTCTATGAAATAAATGCAAATCCAACATGACCAGCATCAGATGTGTTCCAAGCTCGAAGTAGCAAGTGCTACCTCATTTCTCCAAAGATCTGTTAGAAATTGAAGGAATATCCAGATAATTTCCAGGCATTGTGGGTAGGAATAGGCCTCAAAAGGGATTATCACCAGCTCAGCTGGGCCAAAGGACACAAGACTGTCACTCTCCAGCATCTCTCATCCCACTCGAGCATGTGCTACATGGGAAATACCAGGGAAGCAATTTAAGACCATCCTTTTGCTGGGAACTTATAAAGTCAGGCCCAAAAGTTATGCTTAAGGGGAGGTAGTTACTCATCTGGGGTTAACAGAACTCAAAGCTGTGCAGGAAATTAGGGAATGCAGCTGTGCCTGTTCCTGCCTGATCAATGAACACTCAGAATGGGTCTGGATACAAATTCTGCAAGCTCTGGTCCTGTACCAACCAAATGACTGGTGAAAATGAAAATGATCTCTTCACTGAAATGAAGAAAGTCTCTTCAAGAAGGGAAAATGGAAGAGACAGTGTTGTCTGCACTTCGACAGCCAGGTGGGATTAATGCCTTCCTGCCACAGCCCCAGAGGTCTGGCAGCTGTCAACTCCCTGCACACTTGATGAATTAATAGGCTCATCAGAAAGAAATTAATTGTCTTCCAAAGGCATCCATCTAAGAAAGTTGTAGTGATTCAAGCTCTGGGAGGTGCCTGTTTCTCTCCACTGACTCTCTGTGCAATTGCTGTGCAAGCCCAGGCACATCCAACTGAGTATTACACATTCAGATGAATCTTAGGCAAGATGAATGCTACAACGAGTTTTGCAAGTGCATTACTAATGCAGCTATTCTGCTTTTCTCAAGGGAAAATGTGGTGCTCTTCACGCTGTGTTAAAACAGATGTGTTCAGCTGCTTTTTATTTTAAGAATCCCCTTTTGTCCATGTGAATTTTAAGCCCTGCATACAAAGACAATTATTTATCTTAGCGGGGGTGTATCACTCAGAGCACCACGACTGCTCTGAGGTTACCACTCACCATAAAGGTGATCGTGGGCAAAAGAACCCTCGGCCACTGATGCATTTGAAGGCATGACTGGACTTGCAAGGTCAGGTGGCACCAATAACTCCCATTTCTCACACAGCCTCCTCAACTGATTTTTCATTATTCTCTGATAATAAAACTTCACTGCATTTCTCTGATCCAGCCCTACCTCTTGCAAAGGTTTTGCCAATAGCAGAAAGCAAACAGAACTAAATCCTTCTAATAATTATGGTCTAAAAGACCCAGATGGGCATCTTTTACTGCCCTCACAGTGAAAAACCCAGAGAAATCTTCTTGTTGCTGAAGTCAACAAAGAAGTTTGAACACACATAAAAAGAAACCTTTTGACAAAGTTCTACTTTGAATTAATTTACTGAGACTTCAACAGTGACATGGAAAGAGTCAAGAATAAGATTGAAAATATATTCTTCAGTCCCCTCACTTAGGAACTACGTATTTGAAGTATCACTTTGCAAATAAGCTAATCTTGGTGCTGTGTCCTGAATATGAAGGGAATATGTTTTTATGTGAACACAAGAATTAATAAGCTTTCAGCATTCTGTATGTAACACTGCAGAGAAGGAAGGAGAGATGAGAGATTAAGGGATACACAAAATCACAGAATTAAAGAATGGTTTGGGTTGGAAGGGACCTTAAAGCCCATACAGTGCCACCCCTCCATGGCAGGGACATCTTCCACTGTCCCAGGCTGCTCCAAGCCCCATCCAGGCTGGCCTTGGGCACTGCCAGGGATCCAAGAGCAGCCCCAGATGCTCTGGGCACCCTGTGCCAGGGTCCCTCCCACCCTCAAAAATATTTCAGTGAGACTGAAAATTTTAGCAGAACTATTTTGGATGAAAGGAAGAAGTCATAATTTTTGTACTTTCTGCTCTTCAGAAAAAAATACAAGTCTCTTCTCTGCATAAAAAAATACAACATAAAGAAGTTAGACAAGAAAAAGAAATATGAGCAGAATGAACTGTTCTACACAATATTTTTTACTAATCTTTGCCTTTAAAAACATAACCTAGGAAAACATGAGACCAAGAACTTTTCAGCACATCATCAGTTCTTTATTGTCCTAATTTTGCTTAATTAAAAAAAATATTAATGTCAGCCTATCAGTGACTAGTTGTGGACAAATGTTTTTCTCCTTGCACTTAATCCTCAGCAGGGACTGTCTGGAAATCACCAGGGAATGCTCAAAATCTGGAGGAAGGACAGGAACACCAAACAGAGAATCTTTTGGCTTTAAAGGTTTCTCTTCTGTTTAGACTTTCCACTTTCTATCCAATTCTCACTTGAGATATACACACGACAGAGCATTGCAGAAATATATATAAAAGTATCACTTTTAATTTTCTTTTTGACAAGCAAGTACAGAAATTCTTTTCACACCTGATGGACCCGAGTCCTGCCCTGAGGATGTGCAGGCTGGAGAATGGAAGTGGAGGTGGGCTGAGCCCATTGCTGAAGCAGCCAGACTGGAAACTTCTTTATCTGGAAAAGTTTGGGAATCTTCCTGTCTCTGGGATGAGGTTGTTATGTAAAAGCCTGAAAAGAAAGTGATGCAAGTGCCCTGAGTCCGCAGTGCTGCGAGGGGCACATGAGACAGTGAAACGAGTGTTGGGGAGAGGAGTTTTCCCAGGCAGTGAGAGGCAGCAAGAGGAGCTGAGGCTCCACAAAGCTTTGGGGAAGCAGGACCACCTTTGCTGCAGCTGGCCCAGGACCAGGCTGTGTCCCCACCCTGAGCACACGGTGCTGCTGCAGTGGCAGGAGGGCAGTGCCAGTCCACCTCTGTGCAGCGCTCAGTCTCCTCCAACCCAGGAACAAGTCAGCAGCGCTCAGAAATGCGCTGGAAATCCCATGGTGTCGGAGCCACTAAACCAAAGCAGTCATTCAGAAAGTGATGTGTTAAACCCGACAATGTGGCAAAAACCAATGGAAATCACAAAGCCAGGCTTCACCAGAACTCCAGTGCTGGCAGCTCCTGGACAACTTGGGGAAGAGCAATGTCCAAATCCTCCAGGTGACCCTGGCAGCACTTTATGACAAAGCATTTTCTCAAGAATAAAAATTCAAAGTCCACTTCTTTCCCAGTCAGCTCAACTAGTTCAGTTTAGACAAAAATATCCAAAACTTTGCAATTTTGTAAATTCGTAGATATTTATTTTTCTCTTAACTTCCTCTCTTGCTAGTTATTTAATTAAATTAGCACATAAGCTGTGACACTTTGATTCCTATTAGAGGCTGTAGTGAATTTGTTCAGACACTGACAGCAACATCCAGGACCCCTGTGCTTGCTGAATTCCTACAAACACACCTGCATTTGTGCCTTTTCTGCAGAGATGTCACATGCCAAGTACAAATTTCAGGATAGTGTACACCAAAATGGTTCATCCAGCAGCCAGGCTTTCTCACCCTGGAGTTTTAAGGGAATTTTTTAAAATAGCCTCACATTTACCTCTTTCTCTCCTCTGATAGACCAGATTAGATGGGGCTTGGAGCAACCTGGTCTACTGGAAGGTGTCCCTGCCCATGGCAGAGGGGTGGAACTGGATGGGCTTTAAGGTTCCTTCCATGCCAAACCATTCCATGATTCTACGATGGGAACTAACTCAAGATGGACAACTTACAGTCATCATTCTGCAAGTTCACATTAAATCATTCAAATTCACTAAATAAATACAACTTGGTCCTGAAAATCTCTTAAGAGTTATCATTTAGGCCTGATTATTTCCTGCTCAGAAAGAGCAGAAAGTAAACATTTTTATTTCAATCAGTATTTTTACCATACATTAACAGAGAATGACCAGACATCTGAGAATTCCTTTGTTTATATTTTGCTTTTGGATAGGAAATTATGATTGTCTAGTCTTAGCATATCAACAAGAAACCACAGGATGCCAAGCTAGGAAGAACAGTTGCTTGACAGGAGTTGTTCCTGGATGTTTAACAGAAAGTTCCATGTTGCAAGACACTTGGAACAGACTGACGCTTTGCAAACAAAAATATCTTTTATCTCTCAAATTACTTCACATTTACAGCAAAGCCATGCCTAAATCATCAGGACAGGGAACTGTCAGCCTGTCGGAACTTGGCTGCGCAGGAAACCCAATGTTTGCCTTGTTCTGTCTTTCTAGAAACTGCGACTCCGAGAACCAAAGCTCCCTAAAGCTGCATCCCATAGAAAGAGAGGCCAAAAAATCAAAAGGCCCTGTCATAGGGTTTCCTCGACCACTGCCCTGCAGTGCATCAGGCAGAGCAGGCTGCACTGAAGAAGTCTCTAATGACTCATCTTCATCTTAACATTGTTAATATCAAATCTTAACTTAAATTCTTCCTAACTTGGTATTGAGGTGAGTTTTTTGCTTTCTCAAATGCTTAGTTCTATTTTCTTGGTATTACAGGTGAAGTCCCACATATACCACAGAAAACACCTGAGGAATCAGAGGAGTAATTCCTGCTCTTAAACATGGAGAATGACCCCTTCCCTACCCCGGGTGACCCGAGCAGCCACCAGGTCAGGTCCTCCCTCTCTCAGCCCTCACAGCCCCGCCGTCCCTCACAGCCTCGCCGTCCCTCACAGCCCCTCCATCCCCGCCGTCCCTCACAGCCTCGCCGTCCCTCACAGCCCCGCCGTCCCCTCAGGCCACCGCGCCGCCTCCCTGCGCTGGCTCCGGCCGAGGCCCGGCGGTGCTCAGCGCCCTGAGAGGGGCTGAGGTAAGATGGCGGGAAATGGGAGCTGCCATGAGGAGCGGCTGAGGGAGCTGGGAAGGGGCTCAGCCTGGAGCAAAGGAGGCTCAGGGGGCCCTTGTGGCTCTGCACAGCTCCTG
>JAYDZK010000066.1:10626618-10649665 GCA_034509185.1 Euphonia xanthogaster | reverse complement strand
GGGGGGGTCGGGCTCTGCTCCCAGGGAACAGGGACAGGAGGAGAGGGAACGGCCTCAGGCTGGGCCAGGGGAGCCTCGGGGGGATTTTGGGGAAATTCCTTCCTGGAATTTGTTGTCCAGCCCTGGCACAGCTGCTCAGGGCAGTGGTGCAGTCCCCACCCCTGGAGGGGTTTAACAGCCGTGCAGATGTGGCACTTGGGGACATGGGGCAGTGGTGGCCTTGGCAGTGATGCAGAACAGCTGGACTCAGTGATCTCAGAGGGTTTTTTCAACCTTAATTATTCTGTGATTCTAAAGCTGCATGAGCAGCCTAAGCTTGGTGAGACTGAAGCTGTGCACTGCTTTTGTCAACTTTTTTTTGTTTCAAATTATGATAACTTTAAACATACTGGAGGATGCATGCAGCATCTTTCATCTACAGACAATTATTTTATCTAAGGACACACAGAGACACCAGGGGTCCCATAAACAAATGGGAGCACCCCAAGTTCATTTTCACAGAAGCCCAAGATTTTGGGAGTGAAATGTGTGAACTATCACTGAAAACGGACAGACACTCACACGCTTCAGAAAGCTCAGAAATCCTGCCTGCTTGTCTCCCTCACTTTGAACTGTCTCCTGCGCAGGACTCGCAGGGTTCACAAGGCCACACATCACCTTCCTCTTCCTCTTCTTCCTCCACATCCCTGGCCGTTTCAGTGTTATCCATTAACATACCCCAGCCCTTGCCAGCCTGACCTGGCTTCTCACTACACCGAAATGTGTGTTTATTTTGTTCAGTGGCTGCTGAGATAGCATGGCACATCACACGCAGCCCCAGTTGTTAATTCACCAAGGATTCCTGGCAGTTGGTGCATGGATGGGGAAGGCTTTGATGTCCCTGTTTGTGCTGGGTTCAGACCCATTTCGGCAGATATTGATTACCTCAGGTTGAACGTGTTGGCAACAAGGGCTTTATGTTCCTGTAGTGATAACACTTCCCTCCATGCTTAATAAGCAGGAGAGTTCACTGCCCCTCACTGGGGTGGCCAGGCTGACGTGACACTAGCCACAAGTGTCCTAGCAGCTTGTTACTTAATAAATACTATTTATAAATAATTATTTGCCTTTTAACTGTGCATGGGGGAATTCGGCTGTGGTATTTTCCTTGCTGGGGATAAGAAGCCAACAGATCACACCCATGTCCCAGCAGTCAGCCTTCCTCTGCCTCTCCAGATGACATTGGGACTGCTAAAGATGGAAGTTAATAATAAATGGGCTTTTCCTGCAAAAATGCTGGTCATGACTAATATTAAGCAGTGTGACTGTGGCAGAGCACCCACCACAGCTGGTTCCAGCCCCTCCAACAAGTGTCCTGCCACTGGCAGTCCCAGTGTGCCTAGCCTGTCACACCTGTCGTGGGCAGCAGTTCAGATGCTGGCCCGCCATGGTTAATGTGAGCATTTGACCACAGATCAGATTGGACTGGGCTGGAGCCCTGGTGAGGGTCAGCAGAGTCTCATCCTTGGGTCAGCAGTCAGGGATTTTCTCTGAGGGTCAGCAGCTGCCTGAGGGAATTACCTCAAAGGCGAGCCCTTGCCTCCTTGGAGCAGTGACTGCACATTCACATTCCATAGAGAGGCTACCCCTCTAAACTCTTCATAATTCTCATGTCAGTTGGGTAGTACCAATTCCCTTTCACATCACAAATCTGTATTCAAATGTTTGCGGGGCTATAATTTCACTGATTTATCTGGTTTCTAGAAATAATCTCATTTTAACACCTTCTTTGTCTCAGTTTTACAATCTCCAGCAAAAGCAGCCTCCTGAGCTGACCTCATGTGACTGTGAGGAACAATGGTTCATGTTTCAATGTGACAAACTGTCCTGTTCCCCACATTTCTGATACAAGGCCTTTAGGTATCATCTGTCTGACACGAACACCTGAGCTGAACTGAGGGAGTAGTTTACCAGGCATCGGCTGAATTTCAGTATCCCTGGATCTCTGAATTGAGGACAGGCTTTCCAGGAGATTCTCTCTGGCTCCCATCACAAACTATAACTGACCTGCAGCACCATCCAGCTGACAAAGTACAACTCTCCCACCCACTATCCTGCACAGAGGAACGAGTCACACACCCACCTGGAACAAGCGGTAGGAAAACATCAGTGAGGAGTGAGGGGATCATAGAATCAAAGTGATTTGGTTGGAAGGACGAAGCTCATCCAGTCATGACAGGGACACCTTCCACTGTCCCAGGGTGCTCCAAGCCCTGTCCAGCCTGGCCTTGAACATTTCCAGGGATCCAGGGGCAGTCACAGCTGCTCTGGCAACCCTGTGCCAGGGCCTGCCCACCCTGCCAAGGAACAATTCCTTCCCAATATCCCATCCATCCCTGCCCTCTGGCAGTGGGAAGCCATTCCCTGTGTTCTGTCCCTCCATCCCTTGTCCAGAAGTCTCTCTCTTGGAGCTCCTTTAGACACTGGGAGGGGCTCTATGGTCTCCCTGGAGTCTTCTCTTCTCCAGGTGAACAATCCCAACTCTCTCAGCCTTTCCTCATAGCAGGGAATCCTGCCTAACAGTGCTTCCTTGGAAAGACAACAACTCCTCGAGTCCTTACAGGAGAGGCAGAAGGCCCTGATTATCCTGGGAAGGACATCCTGCAGGTTTGTTTGGAAGAGGGCAGAGGTGTTCTGTTCCCTACCTGTGATTCTGATTGTGAGAAGGGATATTAAATCCCTAACACACCCTAATCAAGGGAAAAGGTGGTGAGTAACAGCAGCTTGAAACCCCCTGGGCAAGCAGAACTCCCCACAGAGGAAAGAAGGGGCCAAACCCAGCAGCACTAATATAGAGATTTTATTTTGACTGTATCGAGTTGTACAGCACATTTCATTTGTCACAATGCCATCAAACTGACTGGAGTTTTTGGCCAGCACATTGTGACGCTGAAACTCACAAGAGCTAAAAGCAGTTTGGACTAATGGCCTGAATGGGAGGGCCAGCAGTACCTGGTTTCTGGCTTCCTCATCACTTGCAGTCATTCCAACATGTGCAAAACAGGAGCAAATCCAAGTTCCTTCTGCCAGGCCAATGATCACGCTTCCATGTCCAGCAATGACTGCAAGGTACAAGGCAGGGGAGAATCTGAAGCAAGGTGCCTTCTCTTCCCAGAGCCAAGTTGGTTGTTCCCAGTACGGAAAAGAAGCAGAGTCTAAGTGAGTACAGGGTCTTCAGAAGATGAGCTTCACTTACACATCAGGATTTACAAAACCAGAGGCTGACAAGTCAAAGTGCAGGAAAGGCTCCTTATTTCATTCCATCTGATGGAGATGACAAACCATTACCGAAAGATCTGGGAGATCAAAACAGTGTCAAGTCCTTTGCCTTGTTAGCAGACCAATGTCTTTGCCTTGTTAGCAGACCAAGGTCTTCCCTGCCACAAACTGAGTCTCAGCTCCTGAAGTGCAGAATATATTGGAAAGAAAACCTACACTTCCACAAAGAAACGCCCCACTTTCAAACTCTTCTTCCTGACTAGTATCCACAGATGCCTTACAGAGGAGGCAGGATGGATGCTCCTCAAGGGATCCAGGGATTACAAGCCCACTGAAGCCCACTTTAGAAATCATTCTTCCTTTCTAAACCCAGTTCTTTGTCCTTAGGATGAGTTGGGATTCCTGCTCTCTAGTTTAAAGAAGAAGCAGAGAGGCATTTACAAGTTGGCAACTCTGAACTTTGACCGCTGTACAGGAGACAAAAAAAGAAGTCAAATTCAAGAGGCATTTCAGGTAGCACTGGGGCAAGTCAGAAAGATTGTTTCCATCACTGAACAAATGCCACATGTCATGGTTATCACTGCAGCTGTACATCCTAAAGTGAAAAGCACAGACCGTAGTGTCTATGTCAGCCAGTGTCCTTCCCCACCCCCGTTTTGGTATCGATGCTTCATTCTCCCTTCTTCGGGTTACATTAAGTGCACAGAAATATATAGCAGCATTTGGACTGAAACCCTCACATACACCAGACAGCACATTCCAGGAGGTAAAACAACACATTATGGCCTATACCCTCAAGGTATCAAGTTTTCAGGATAAAGAGCAGTAGGAAGTGGAGAGCTGAGGGCAGAAAAGGGGAGGAGGAGCAACACAGGAACACAAGTTCTTTTTCCATGCCAAGAGAGGATCAGGGTGCCATTCCTGTGTTAGCACCAGGCTGTGACACAACCGCAGACAAAGCAGAGGGGCAGAGCAGAAGTGAAAAGCCAACCTCCCATCTCCCCATGGTGTTGGGGGCAGGGACAAAGTCCAGTGAGACACCGAACCCAGCGGAGTTTGAAAATGGGCACAATCTGCTCAGCCCCTTTCAGCTGGAATGAATTTCTCTTCAGAGCCTGAGAGAAAATCAATTAGTGATGGGATGGCTAGTGAGTCTTGTTCACCAAGCTGATCGCAAATCACACTCATGGGAAGAAAATCTACAGATCTGCTCCAGGCTGAGGCCCTTCCAACGCCCACAGGACCATCGGGAGCTTGCTCTCTTCCTTCTCACACAGCAGCCTGCCTTTGGAGGGGGAGATGGTTCTAAACATGCCTTTCTATTGCTTTGAGGGGACTTCACACAGGCAAACAGCTGTGAAAACGTTGCTTTCCAGCCCACAAAAGGAAGAGGTTGTCATCTTCTCTCAGCCCTAGGCCATCAGGGCTACGACACACGGCCCCACCAGCTCCAGGGCGGGGACACAGCAAACTCTGGTCCGAGCTCCTCTGCTCCAGCCTGGAAGTGAGGCTGCTGCAGACAGTGCATTCCAGCTTGGTGTTCAAGTGTTGCACCAAAGGCCTTCACAGTTACCCTGGAGGCAGAGTCACCCTTCAAACCCATGAGAGAAAAGGCTGGGCTTAGACAGGTCCTTTGTCTGGCATTCAGCTGGAAGCTGTGGCAATGGGTTTCTTCATGTGTTGGCTCATGAGCTCCCTGGCACGAGACACTTGGATATGGTCAAAACAGGAGTTACAAACGAGGACAGGGTCATACAACTGCTGATCAGGGATGGGCAGTTTCAGATGGCAGCACGTAGCACAGAACACATTCCCACAGTTCCTGTCAAGGAGCAAGAAAACCAGTGAGAAGAGAGCTGAGACCACCACAGCAGAACTTTAGCAAGTACAAAGGGTCCAGGTCAGGGCAAAGCACCAGCCTGACTGAGGATTGTAAAAGTGTTTTTTATACTATGGTCAGCAGTGCAAGCAAACTGCTAGTGCTGACAGGGACTCATTGCTGTCCCAGAAAGGGATCAAAGGCCTTGGAAAAATAGAAACAAGAACAATGTAGAATGTAACTCTGCAAGGAACTGATGAGGCCTGGCATGTAGTAGAAAGACCTAGAAGCTTCTCCTAGGAGCTGGAGGGAGCAGACCTGGCAAAGGGGTATTTTTTGACACCAGGCTGAAGGGAGGACAGGCCCAGAGCGCTGACATTTTTACCTGCAGTGGTGCCTCCGTTTGGCCAGCCAGAACTCACAGTCGCAGTTGAAGCAGTGTGAGGCCATGTGGTCTGGGACCCACCGTGTGACCTAGGGCAGACACCAGTTAGCTCCCATCTGTAACCCCCCCAGTGACAGCTCTGAGCAAGCTGGGGGTGGCTTTGGGCCACACCTCACAGTGAGCCTACCCTACCCGAGCCATTAGCAGCAGAGGATGAGTCAAGGACACGCTCACTGCCTCACTTCCAGACCACTCTCTGCTGTTATGCCCACCGAGGTCAGCTGCAAAAAACATTCCCTCCCACTGCATCACAGCTCCATGATGGGACACATACCTCAGTCTCCTTCTTATCCACAGGTTCCCAGCTTGCTTCTGACAAACAGTCCTCACTGTGGTCTGAACAGAAATCCTCCGTGTCACTGCCGTCTGATTCCTTAAGACACGTCTGCAAAACGAGACCAGGTCACCAATCCCCTCTGCTGCTGAGCACACACTCCAGGACACGCCCTGCTCCACACACTCTTGTGCTGGTGAGGGGCACGCAGGTGGCTCCCGAGACCCCACAGAGGGGGCAAAGCATCCATGAGTGTGTAGGAGTTTGGTCCTCGAGCAGTAGAGATACCTCTGGGTGGAGGAGGACATGGCCAGGACAGGGACATGACTGACAGAGGAACAATCTTTTCCCACCCCCTCCCAAAGGTATGGAGAGCTGTGGGTTGGAGAGGGAAGTGTACAGGGGTACCAGGGACCCGGCGTGGGGTGTGAGCAGCCTGTACTCACAAAGTCATCCTCGTAGTCCATGGGGGGCTCGGCTGGGGGGGTGCAGAAGTGGCGAATGTCCAGGCGCAGCTGCAGCTCCCGCACCTGCCGGCGCAGCTGCTCCACTTCCTGCTTGTAGCTGGCCTCGATCTGCCGCAGCCGGTGCTGGATCACATCCGTGGGGAAGGGCAGCCCGTCATCATCCAGGTAGACAGGAGGCACAGGAGAAGGACATTTTGGCGGCAGGTGCTTGGGACCAGAGGCTTGTTTCAGGTGACAGGGCAGCCACAAATGGCTGGGCTTCCCGAAATGTGTGCTCACATGGCCAGCACAGGCCGAGGGCTTCCCACCTTCCCTGCCAGACCATGGGCCACTGAGGCACAGGCCTGGGGCCCGCAGGGGTTTGCTGCTCAGCCTCTTGCTGCAGCAGCCATAGGAGAGGAGGTGTCTGGGTGTGGGCTCCCCATTGGGGAGCGATGTCACCATGCCTTGAAAACTGTCCCAGTTGCACCCCAGGAAGGAGAACTCACTGCTTTGGCTCTGGGAAATGGGCTTGCGCCATTGCTCCAGCAGGAGCCTCCCGGGCTGGCCAGGCTCCTCAAAGGGCATGCTCTGGCCAGCATCACCTCTGCTCTTGTCTGCATCTGGGCATGGGATACCCTGGGCAGGGCCTGGGATGTTCTGAGAAGGGGTGCCTGGTGTCAGGGACTCCTGGCTGGAAATGCAGGTGGTGATTCTTTTAGGACAGTCTTCTCCGTTGGACACAGTGCCAGCAGCCTTCAAAGATTCCTGAGGACAGGTTTCCAAATGCCTCCCAGAACTGGTGGAAGCCTTGTCACTGTTTTCCTGTCTGGAAGGATTTGGATCTGGACCTCTGCCATCCAGTTCCTCCGTGAGTGTTCCATTTCCCTCTTCCAACTCCACAGGGACACTGCTGGCTGGCACAGCAGACGGGCTGCCCAGCTGCCTGCTCAGCCCTTTGTGCTCAGCATGGCTGCTGCCTTCCTGGGGAGGGTTCTCCTCCTCCTCCCTGGGCTGTGCCTCTCCTGTGGTCACTGCAGCACCTTCCCCCCCTTCAGTGTTGGCATGCCGGGCTTCCAAGCCCACCCGCACCTCCTGACAGTGGTTGTTCAGGTTGGGGTCACTGGATGTGCGGGTCAGAGGGCTGCTGGAGTCACAGGCTGAGAGAAGGTCATCCATAGATCTTGTTTTTGGTAATCTAGAACCCAAAAGCAAAGCAAATCTCACAATAAACCCCCCAAAACTTCCCTGGTTTCACTCAAAACTGAGATGAGGGCAGTGAAATATTCCCCATTACAGCTCCAGGGGTCGGTGGAGATGGGCAGTGCAGCTGCAGGAGCTGAAATGCACAACACCACAGTGTGGCCTCCTGCCTTTGGGGTGCAGCAGGGACTTCAACTCCTTCTCTGAGTGGCTGGGGCACTGCTACAGAGCTCTTGCTCTCACAAGGAAGATGAGAACAACAGGGAAACTACAACAGACTACAAGAAGGGCAGGAAGATCTGTGGGTATGCAACACCCTGAGCCTGAAGCTTTAAGCTCTTACCTGTCCAAACACCTGCCACTGAAGTCCTGGCTCTGAGATCCAGGGGGCATGTAGATGTCCATGTCCTCCTGTCCCAGAGGATGTGGCGAGGAGGCCGGGAGGTACACGGCTGTCCAGAGGTGCAGGGCGCGCACGTGGCACACAGGATGCAGCACCTGTGACACCGCCCACGTCAGAGCCCAACGCCTCGGAAACCCCTTCAGCCCCTTCCCAGCGCCTGCCAGGGGAAAAGCCTGGAAAGCTGTGTCAGGAGCTCTACTGACCTGCTCGGATCCAGGCATATAGAGCAGGTTGTGGAAGTTCTTGTTGCCAGCCCGCAGCAGGGACCACACGGAGCACGTGCGCTTGTAGATGTTGTGCATCTCGCGCTCGCAGGGGCTGTTCCCCAGGAAGGTCCCGTAGAGGCAGGAATACGTGTGTTGCACCAGCTTCACCTGTGTCAGGGAGGCAGAGCCACACTCAGAGCCATGGGGAAAAGGGGGCTCCTGCCTACAGGAGACAAGTCTTCCCCTCCTCTGGGATGGCTCATGCACTGCCTACCCTGGGTGACCTCACTGCTGTCCTTGCTTCCACACTGGGCAAGACAGGGATCACTTCAATTGAAGGGAAAGTAACACTCAGCTGATACCAAACCCATCCCTCTAGAACCAAATGACTCTCTAGAACCTTGTCCTACATTTTTTGGTAAGACAGAGATGAATTTTTTTTCCTCTATTTTATTTTTAAAAAAATATTTCAGACCGATATAGCTCTGAGATATGCAAATCAAACCAGTGCTGCTGCTGGCATCTGAATTCCCTGGGGTGGAAAGGGACTGGAGAAGGCATTCAGGAAAACCAGAGTATGCAAACCCTCCACCACCAATCATGGGAGAACAGATTTAAACTAAAAGAAAACAAATTTAGATGAGATGTTACAGAGAAATTGTTCCCTGTGAGGGTGGTGAAGTCCTGGACCAGGCTGCCCAGAGAAGCTGTGGCTGTCTCATCCCTGAAAGTGTCCAAGGCCAGGCTGGACAGAGCAATCTGGAGTAGTGGAAGGTGTCCCTGCCCATGGCAGGGGATGGATGGAACAAGACGGGCTTTAAGTTCCCTTCCAACCCAAACCATTCTGGGATTCTGTGATCACATCACAATGTCCCAGCTTCTGCAGACCTCTTTTCTTTCAACTCCAGTATTTTAAAACATCACAACCTTCCCTCTGTTTCTGCTCACATGTATTTCTTACCAGAAAAGCTTCATTAAATTCGAAGAGGCAGGGAAATTGCTTCAGAAGCTGATGAACAGCATCCAGCCACTGGAGAAAAACTGGGCACTGCTCGTTCTGATCCTCCACCTTTTCCTGGTGTCCACAGCGATCCCCAAACTTGTGACCAAAGTCCAGCCAGTCCGATTCAACAAGCACCTGGAAGCCCTATGATTAAAAGAAAAAACAACTGCAGAGACTTTGCCGAGGACACGTGGCAGGACAAAGCAAGCCCCATCCACCAGGAAAGGCTGGGAAGGAGGCTGCTGAGGTGCCTGGCTTGGGAGCAAAGCCCACCAGGGTTGGAGGTTTCCAGACACAAACTAACAGTTGTTATGTCTATGCAGTTACCAGCTCAGAGAATTCAGAGTAGGGAAGCAACTGAACTTTGAGCACAAGATGGTATTTCCCACAGCACTTCCCCAGGCTGGGCAGAGGAATGAGGAACAGTTCACCCAAAACAGGCAGGAAGAGAACAGGGAAAACTCAACATCCACCCCAGCAGCTCAGAAACACCACTAAGCTTATTCCCAAATGCAGTGCTGCTCCTTTCCACGGGGATTTTCCAAGATAAAAGCTGCCTTTGAACAGACATGAACTGCACCAGAGCACAATCCTACCTCCATGGTCCTGTAGTAAGGGTCCAGGAGAATCTTTGCCAGCGCCACAATCTGCGGAGTCCTGTCCCAGCCATCGGAGCAGTGAACCAGCACCGGACGCCCTTCTCTGTCCATGGCACTGGAGACCAGCACTGCTGCCTTCAGCATGACAGACAGATGCTGCAGCCACTTGGTGCTCTCCAGGGCTGAAAGCCAGCTGCAAAGGGGAAAAAAGGCAAGAATGGCTGTTTAGCTCTCTACTGAAGAAAAAAAAAATACATTTTAACTTCAGTTTTCTTGGAGTCCTCAGTGAAAATCAGTCTTTTCTAAGACATGTCCCAGAGGAGCCGGGGAGCCTGGAAAGAAGGGCAAAGAATCCAACCCCAAACTGAATTTTTCTCAAATACACCCACATTTTAGAAACCCCCAGAGGATACACACAACCAAGGGACACTGAGACAGTGCCACAATCCCTTCTGGATTAATGGATCTGAATTAGCAGCATTCAAGCACTGTGAACACTTTCCCCTCCCTCCATTTTCTCAGTTAGAAACCTGGGATAAAAAAAGGAAAACAGAGTGGAAACCCCCCCCAGGTCACTGACAGATATGGCATCAGATTCAGCTAGAGAAGAGTCACTCACTTGCTGGGGTCTGGCACTTGACTGCAGACAGCACGCAGATACTGGAAGCTGTTCCGGATGGAGTGGATGTTGGCCATGCCCATGAACACGACTTCACAGTTGGGGTAATACTCTGACACAAGAGACAGGAACATTTAGAGAGCGCTACAGGAGCTACAGAACATTCTGAGCTGGAAGGGACCCACAAGGGTCATCAAATCCAACTCTGCTGCTACTGCAGCAACTGCCTCTACACCCCGGTGCAGCCACCCCTCCCACACCACCCCTGGTGTTCATGGTTTTTCCCAACTAAGGTTGAGAAAAACCTTGAAGGTCATTGAGTCCAACCATTTCCCAGCACTGCCAAGGCCACCATTAACCATGTTAATGTGCCATATCCATGGATCTGTTAACCCCTCCACAGATGGGGACTCTTAACACTGCCCTGGACAGCTGTGCCAGGGCCTGACAACACTTCACTGAAGAAATTTTCCCCATATCCAACCTAAACCTCCCCTGCAACAGCAGTTTGATGCCCCTTCCACTCATCCTGTGCCTTGTTCCCTGGGAGCAGGGCCCGACTCTCTCCTGGCTGTCCCCTCCTGTCAGGGAGTTGTGCAGAGCCAGAAGGTTCCCCCGAGCCTCCTCTTCTCCAGGCTGAGCCCCTTCCCCAGCTCCCTCAGCTGCTCCTGGTGCTCTAGGCCCTTCCCAGCTCCATTCCCTCTTAATGGTCTTTCTTGTCCTAATAGGCACAAAACCAATCCCAGTGGCTAGATAAGGGGGACTGTCCCCTTAAGTGCCCTGTGACCACTTTATTGCTGGTACAGCTCAGATGTCATTGACCTGCTGCTCACCTGGGCACACCTAGGCCCATGTTCAGCTGCTGCCAACCAGCACCCCCAGGTCCTTTTCCACTGGGCAGCCTTCCAGCCACTCTGCCCCAGCCCGGAACATTCCAATAGGGCTGCTGTGAAACAAATGCAGGACCTAGCACTTGGCCTAATTGAACCTCATCCAAGTGGCCTTGGCCTCTTGATCCAGCCCCACCAGATCCCTGTGTGGGAACACGCTCCCAGAGACCGAGCACCAAAATGTTGTCCCAATCCCCAGCTGTGCCCTAAGAGCCACTGCCAGGCCCAAGAGGAAGATGCTCTGGGATGTTCTTGGCCCTTGGTACCTTCGCATTCGCAGCCACCTCCCTTGGCCCTGTTGGCCACGGCTGCCGTGTAGGACCTGGCATCGAGGATCAGCAGCTTCTGAGGGGTTCCTGCATTCTCCACGCCTGAACACGCTGTCAAGGACGAGTCTGCAGGGACACACAGGGACTGAGCTCCTGGAAACCTCCCTCCTGAGTGAGACCAGAGCCACCCACACACCGCAGTCACAGCACGATGGGGCCCAGGTTCTCTCCCCGGACACTGGGGTAAAGCCCTGCCCTGGGACAGCAATGTCCCCATTCAGGAGGGCTGGCAGGAGCCATCTCACCGAAGTCAGCGTCGCAGGGCTCGCTGCCGTCGCCACTCCCGGCATGCGGCGCGGCGCCCGACGGCCTCGCTCCGGGGTTCAAGGCACAGGCTTTGGCAATGGATGTCACCAGGTACTCGTCGTCGGCATTCCGCCAGCCCCACCAGCTGATCTCGGGCTGGCTGCAGCGCGCGATCACCGCCCCGTTGCGCACGTGTCTGTGGGGACACACAGAGCCTTGCTGAGCCTCCGGGAGCGCGGGGCTGGCCCGGGACACGCTCCCTGCGCGCAGCCACACCTGACCTACTCCTGGCTGCAGCTCCTCTATCTACAGCACTGACTCTCATCGAGAAGTGAAAGAGGGCAGGGAATCTCAAAAAACCATTTTTCATCACCACAACACTGACAGAGAGGCTAAATCAACCTCATATTTTATTTACAATAATATAGAATCATTTAGGTTGGAAAAGACCTTCAAGATCCCCAAGTCCAATCTCTGACTTCTATTTATATATATTAACATATCCTGTAACCTATAAATATATAAAATAGATATTATTGTATATAGATATGACTGTATTTATAAATTAAACCAGAGAGAAGAACTTAAATCATTATGGTTGTATTTTGGGAAAGTTATAGTTATTTCATAGAATCATGGAATAGTTTGGGTTGGAAGGGAGGTTGAAGATCATCTTGTTTGACCCCCCTGCCATGGGCAGGGACACCTTCCACTTGATTTTAAGGCTGTTCTGTTCTCTCCTTCTCTTTCTTTTTTTTCCTCCCTCCAATTACAGACCCACTGTTAAACCATTTCACTTATCACCTGTAAGTTGGGAATATGAGCTCACTTGGCATCAGACCAGGGAGTTTCTGGGTGGAGGCCCGAGCTGGTGTTTATCAACAACCCCTAAATGTGAACCCTACCCTGGCTGTGCTTACTGACAAGGAGGCCTGAAGTGGGAATCAGTGCATTTCTCACATGAACACACTGGTCAAGTCATTCCCAACTGGCCTGGAAAAGGAAGTCACTGTGATGTGACAAAGCTGCTGACAATTGAAGAATGACCCAGAGAGTGTGAAATTTAGCATCAATAAGTGAAGAGTATTTACAGATGATCAAAGCATAACCCCAGCTGTGACACGGAGCAGTTTGGTGCAGATCACAAAGGCTTTGAGGTCACTGGGAAGCTCTCAAAAGCGTCAACTCAGTGCTCAAGAGAAGCATGAAGGTTAAGGATATGCTAACAGTTACTGGGAAAGGAGTAAGATATAAAATATTATGGCTTCACATCTTAACCATCCTAAAATGACACAAAGTCCTCTCAAAAAGGATCATGTCAAGTCAAACCAAGCTCCAGAGATGGGTGGCACTGACACAAGCAAGCACTGGAATGGTCATGCCATGTTTCAGAAACACAAGTATTTCTTGGACAACAAACAAAACCAAGAGTGGACTCACAGCCGCAGTGCAATGTGGAACTACTAACTGGCTCCAACACTTGGTGAGGGATTCACCAAGTGACCATGAGACAGTCACCCATTCTCCCAAATGGGTGTAGGAAATTTAGACAGCAGATGCTCCAAAGATGCACCAGGAAAGAACACCTGTATCCCTATCCCGTTTGTTACATTTCCCTGAGATGCTGCTCCTGCTGCCTGGTCCTTCCTGGAGATGGGAAAATGAACTCAACAGCCCTGAACCAGACCCAACACCAACCATGCTCAATCATCCCACCACCCCTGCTGCAGCATTTATCTGGAGACCACAGAGTCAAGGAATGGTTTGTGGTGGAAGGAACCTTAAAGCCCATCCCATTCCACCCCCTTCATGGGCAGGGACACCTTCCACTGTCCCAGGTTTCTCCAAACCCCATCCAACCTGGCCTTGGATGCTTCCAGGGATCCAGGGGCAGACACAGCTACTCTGGGCACCCTGTGCCAGGATGTCACCACCCTCACAGGGAACAATTTTTTCCCAATATCTCATGTCACCCTGCCCTGTCAGTTTATGTAGCTTCCTTAATGACATCTCACAGATAATAACAATGAAGACTTTAAACTGAAGCCTTCCAAAGAAATAATGTTCGTTTGGCCAAGTCAAAACACCGTGGGGACCCTTTACTTTAAGTGCTGCTCTGTTTTGCAAGGTGACTTGCAGAGCAGTCACTCCCAGGAGATCTATTTCTGCCTTCAGGATCACTCAAGGATGGATAACAGAGAGCAGCAAAGGCTTTGTTTATAGTAGTAAATGAAACAGAGCCAAGGTGTAGACTTAAGCACCAGCCTGTTTGTGAGCCACCCACAACTGGCCTGTGCCAAGCAACACTTTCCCAGACAGCGCCTGAGAATGTTTTTGGGAAAGGCAGGTGCTGTGCCAGGGACTGCTCCCAGCTCCCAGGCAGCTTGGGGGGCAGGACAGGGTGCAGGGCACTGCAGCTGCTCCGGGCAAAGCTGCCAATGTCACCATGGTCACGCTGAAATCACAAAACTCTTAGTAACACAAACCTCTGAGCACTGAACAACGGCTGGGGACCTTCAAGGGACACGGTGACCTGCCAGTAAACAAGGAAATGTGGCAGCACCAATGTGTGTAAAGCCACCAGCAAGCAGAAAGTACAGCAGGTGCCAGCAGAGGAACCAAAACCACAGCTGAGCTTGCAAGGAACTTCCCAGGGCAGGGGAGCACCAGAACCTGACTCTGCCTTCCCTGCTCATCTCCCCAGCACAAGCACAGGTACCATTTAAGGCCTTTTCTTACCTGGGAGTTTTGGGGAGTTTTTTCTCAAAGGAAAAAGTTTCTTTCTTGAAACTGGAATGTCAGAAAGTGCCAGAGTGTTTTAACTTACATGGAGCAAGTGATTCTTTAGGGATCCTCAGTTTAGTTTTGACTAAACGACTCAAGACCCTTTCATGGTCCAAAGCTGCTTCATATTGCCTCTGTAGTTTATCAGTTGAGGTTTTCCTCACAGATTCCTTCTAAGCACAAGGCTAGAGCACATCTGATACTGTCAGTACATGCCATTTAACCTCCAACAATCCTCCACAATGGATTAATACCTAGTTAAGTGGAAGGCAGCAGCAAGGGGGTTGGAAGTAGACAATTCTCAAGGTCCCTTCCAACCCAAACCATTCCATGATTCTATGATCTCCCAAGCCTCTCTGTTATTTCCTGGACAAGTCAAGGAGCTTGGCTTAAAGCACAGAAAGAGCCTGGAGAGGGTTTACTGAGCCGAGCCTAAAGGTTCCCCACTGAGACGTGTGCGTGTATAAGCGCTCCATTTCCCAGATCACTGGGATTAACTCCCGTCTCACTGTGGCAGGATGTGAGAGCCCGAGAGTGAGGCTCAGCTGTGGGGTGGAGCAGTGCCCACCGTCCCCTGGCAGGGGATGCTGAGAGTTGGGAGGAGCATTCCTGCTGCCACAGGCCCAAGGTCTCCTCAAGGTGGCTGAGCAGACAGAGCCAGAACTGCCACACCATGCCTGTCTGCCTCTCTACTCAGCTAAATAACTGACTGCATCCTTTGCCTTGTTTTAGAAGTGGATTGTGCCTGGAGGCTTCTGCATCTCTCCTGCTCATCTCCGCTGAGGACTGAGATGGAGAGCTGAATTTCTGTTTTGCTTAATAGCTAATTTATACTTTTTTCAAGAAATCTGATAATGGGGTACCTTTGGTATCATGTTTTACAGCTCTGACTGTGAGATCACAGTGAGATCAGTCTTATCCAAAAGCTCTGAGGTCTATCAAGAGTCCCTTGGGATGCAGGGACCCATCCATTCTCTCCTGAGCTCCGAGTAAGGAGGAGGAGCTGAGTGTCAGGCTTTTCATCTCCACACAGCACAAGGCATTGCAGAAGCAGCACAACCCTCAAGGATCCTCCTGCTCCAAAGACTTCAATCTTGAGGGCAAAGACTAAAAAAAGTGCACGAAAATCAGAGACACATGGGCAAGCACTTGCCCCATCTTGTAACATCACTTGTCAGCGTCTTCTAATCTGATCCCAGGCTGCAAAGAGCTGTACTCAGCTCATAAATTACTGGGTACCATTACAGAGATGTAAAGCAAGGAACAAAATAATTGCTGGAGTAGGAAAAAGACATGGCTTTGCCCTTGGGTGGGGAGGCACAGTGGGACAAGCTCCAGCACAAGGCCATTTTTAGCAAAAGGAATCACAAATACAATTAACTTCTTAGCTGAGCTGGCTACAAGGAGGGAAAGGCTCCATCCAATAAGCTGTGCTCATTCCCACTCTGCTGCAGAGCTGAGTTCTAGAAGGAACACACAGTGTTTTGCCACATCCAACAGCAAGCCAAGAAGTGTGACGATGCAGAGTTGAGGTACCAGTAATTTCACTGGTTTTGCTTCCTGACTTTTGTATTTTCCAATACAGCTCTGATCTTTTAAGTTTTTTTTATATTTGGATTTGGTGACTGCTAACACACAGTCTAAGGCTACAAACCATAATGTACATTTTACAACAGCACAACTGCCTGGGTGCCCCTTTCCATCAGCCTCCCGTTGGTTTCAAACACATCAGTCTCCTGGGAGACACATTTAATGAGGAACCAGCCCCTACCCTGCAGAGCCCTGCTCCATTGACTGCGTGGCCTCCTGCATCCCCCTCTAGATTACTTCTGGAAGGCTGGTCAGGGAATATTTAATAGAATTACAGATTATTCTAAACTCAAAAGGACCCCCAAAGATCATCCAGTCCAACCCCTGGCCCTGCACAGACACCCCAACAATCCCACCCTGGGCATCCCTGGGGGCTCATGGAGCTCTGGCAGCCTCGGGCCTGGGACCATTCCCTGGGGAGCCTGGGCAGTGCCAGCACCCGCTGGGGGAAGAACCTTTCCCTAAAATCCAACCTAAACATCCCTGACACAGCTGTTCCCTTGAGTCCTGTCCCTGGTCAAAGAGCAGAGATCAGAGCTGCCCCTGCACTGCCCCTTGTGAGAAGCTGCAGATTTGGGCATTCCCAGGTCTGTCCAGGCCTGCACAACCTGCTGAGCACAGGGCACCCAGCAGGCTCCTTTTGGCTCAGATTTCTTTTCAAAGTAGCAGCCAAACAAGGACCAACGTGTGGAAAGATTTTGAAACTCTGAGAGAACTTTAATTTGACCTCATCTTGCAACATCTCCCGTAGGAGGAAAGTCACCCACACCTTCAAATCTGACTGAGAACAGCAAAGGGCAGTTCTGGAACACCGCTTCTCTCTTCTGGAAAACACTCTGCTGCAGATGGTGCTGGGAAAAGGAGCCCTGGGAGCATCTCCTTTGCAAGCAGGAGGCAAAAGGATAAACAGCTCTCCTGCCATCCCTGTCCAAAGCCCCCGCAGGACTACGAGGACATGGCAGCTGTCATGGATTTGCGGGAGGGAATTTGGATTTGCATTTACCTGTACACCACCACAGGGATCCTCTTCCATGACCTGAATGAAGCCACATTCTCCAGCTCCTTGTCAGTGATCCAGACAGGGACCAGCAGCTTTTGGGGATAACTGGAACAAAGTCTCGAGAAGAGAAAGCATGAAAGGCAAGATGAGGACTGAGCAATCAAAAATCTGCCCCAGAGCAGCTCACATTTCCCCAAACTCAATGTGCAGGACTTTGCCTCTTCCTCTTCATATCTGTCTCAGCACAGCCTCGACAAGTGAGACAAAACGTACTGTCAGGAATGAGCTGAGAGAAGACAACCTCCTTCCACCTCAGGCCTCACCTCTGGGCTCATACTAACTATCCTAGTACTTCTCAGGATGCCTTTGGAACAACCTCTGGATTTAGGAATTCATGAGGGTTTAGGGAAATAGTCAATAATTTACATGGAGTTTTTGTTTTCTTGTAGCAGGTACACACAGAGCTTCTGGTAAAGAATGGCCAACCACTTTCTGCCTGAGAGAACAGGATACATTGTTCAGTGAGGAAGACACAAATCTGCCCAGAAATTTAGCAGTGGGGACTGCGAGTATGCAAATAAAGTGACAAGAGTGAGATCTACATCATAACTTGTTTGGTAGGGTGCCAGAAACTAAATTCTTATAGCTATCTGAACATGTACCAGCAGTGAGAGGAGAACTCTGAGAGCAGAGAGCACTGCCAGAGGGCAGGGTGACATGGCATATTGGGGAAAAACTGTCCACTGGGAGGGCAGAGAGACCCTGGCACGGGGTGCCCAGAGAAGCTGTGGATGCCCCTGGATCCCTGGCAGTGACCAAGACCAGGCTGGACGGGGCTTGGAGCTGCCTGGGATAGGGGAAGGTGTCCCTGCCCATGGCAGGGGGTGGAGTGGGTAGGGCTTTAAGGTTCCTTTCACCACAAACTATTTTGGGATTGTAGCACACACAAAATTCCAGGAGTGCAGAGGGGGCTTTCTGGCTCCTGCAGCTCCTCCCCTGCCCCTGCTGCTCCCAGCACAGGCCAAGGGCAGGCTCAGACACAGCAGTGCCTGGGAGCTGGACCAGCTGAGCCCCTGCAGCCAGGCAGGCACAGGAGGGTACATGGCAAGGAACATCAAAGAGCAGCTCTGGCTCAAGGATATCCCACATCATTTAGCAGGAATGTTTCAGGGCAATGTGAGGAAGGTGAAAGGATCCAGCCAGTAAGCTCCAGAGGGTGGTCCAGTGTTCCTCAGCCCAGGCTATTCCAGCTGATAGCAACAGGCACAAATTCAGTATTAGTTTATAGTGCTAGTGTAGAACTGCCTGCCACGTTGGAAAATGGCACTGCAGTGTCTAGACAGCTCCTCTGAGAGCCCCAGGCAGAAAGCAAGGGTGGCTAAGGGATAAAAAACAACTGGGTGAGGATGATGAATTCGGGAAGCAAAATTAAAGCTGTCAGTTAAGAAGGTGAAGACCAGGTTGTCTGTGGTAGGATGTCTGGGCTTGGACATCTCTGAAATGCCTAAGATTCCATAAGTAAAGGTGGTCAGGAAATTAGAGAAGCAGTGAAGCATGACTGAAGATGCAGGAATGTGAGAGAGGGTTAGCACCTGTTCAGGTCTGGAGGAACTTCTGGAATAGCTGAGTCTATACATGAACAGGCTTTACTGAAGTGCAAACAGTTCCCTGGCACCTCAGATGAAACATGGGTAATGTCTTAAAAGTACAGACTGGGGAGAGGTAGTCCAGGAGAGGCTCAGGAGTGTATCTTCCAAGAGTTAAATCACTAAAACTCTGTAGTCTTAGGGAAACAGTAAGATAGAAATCAGTAAAATTCAGGTAGGAAACAGGACATCTTTAAGAAGTGAAGCCAAATTCAAGCAGGGTGCATAGAAACAGGCAATAAGGTCAAGACAAAGAGACATGTCCTTCTAGGCTAGAATTCCAGAGGAATACAGTAGAGGAAGTGAAAACCCAGGATAAGCAACTCTGTTGGCTTAACAGTATCTTATAAACTGATACAAGGAAGGATATCTGTGGCACCCTAAGTTTCAGGGTACAAGCTTAATAGGAAGGCCTAAATAGGCTGAGCTTGTGAACAAAGTGTGGGCAACTTCCAGGGGAAGGTAGGGGTGACAGTGTGACCAGCTCACAGTGACCAGCATCCACCAGAATGTGCATGGATCAAACCCCAAGCCTGAAGAGAAACAGCACAGCATTGAGGCAACACTGCCAATCCCTGAAGTGACAGTAATAGCATCCACAGAGATTGGAAGAGAAGAAGAAAGGCTGCAAGGGCAGAAATTCCCACGAGAGACTTGTGTTGCTTCTACACAGAACACACAAGTGTCTGAACCAAAAGTAACATTTTCAGACACACTCAGGTGTTTCTTGGTGCTACCGGCAAAATCATCAAGTCTCTGACTCTTCCTTTGGACCTAAGCTGCTCCAAAGTAGAATAATTGAAAATTCCCTTTGTTACAGCATCCATCACTCAGTAGATTCAGTAGTGTTTTTAGAGGGGATGAGGCTCCCACAAGAGCAACAGCCACAAAAAGGGTTAAGTTCAGAGCACTTGCGTTTTGAGTCAACACGGCTGTTGGGAGGGAGGTCACTCCTCATGTGTGAGAACTACCTGAAACATCAGTGAATGAGCAGATAGGACAAATTTAGATTTTCAGAAGGCATTTTTGAAATATTTTGTGTGCCTGTGTTTTTTAACGGGTATGTCCCCATAGAGCTGAAGGATGGTCCGCTTGGGAAACAGCTACTCTCGAGAAGATAAGAAATAGTTCAGAACCTCAATGATCATTTTTCATCACAACAGGAGTCCTAAAGGGAACCACCAGCAGTGGGGTGGCCTGGAAAGCCCCAGCCTGAGCCAGACAACAAAGGGAAATAGCCTTGAACTGTGAGGTTTGATGGAAGGGAAGGGCGACTGGAACAACACAGACACAGGAACCAGCACCCGTGAATGAGGATTGATGGAGAACCTTCTTACCACAGGGATAACAATGAGGGAGAGGAATCATGGAATACCCTGGTTTGGAAGGGATCCATGAGGATCGAGTCCAGCCCCTGGCCCTACACAGGACATCCCAACAATCCCATCCTGTCCCTGAGAGCCTTGTCCAAGCTCTTGTTTCACAGAAGGCAAACACATGTACCACTAACAGTCCTCACAGTCCACACGTTCCTGTGGCAAACCCAAGCAGGGACAGTAATTATCCCTTTCCAATGGTATGGATAGTATTAAAATCTATAGAGAAGTGTAAAAAAGACAAAACTTGAATTAAGTGCAGTCTCAGAGACCAGTAGAAAACACCATCTGGCTAAAGCAGTAACAGAACTCCAGGCAACTTTCTCCTCATAAACTCAAAAGTTAAATAAAATCACAACTGTAAAAAGATGAAACCTAAAAATGAGCATCAACATTGGAGGCAAAGTGTTTTTGTTTTTTTTCCCTTTTTTGGAAGGAACTACATGTGTACCAAATGCACCAGTACTAAGGCTGATATGAAGCAGTTACCTCAGAGAGCCTGCGTGGACCAGATGGGCAATGCTGGAGTGATCCCATTTCCCTGGGTATAAGATCCCTGAAGATGTGAGAGCCAGGGAGAGACCGTGTAATAATTTTATTATCACTGTACACTTTTATCAAGACTGAAGGAGTGGTTATTACAAGCTTGTATTGCTCTCATTTTACGATGGCTGTCGCCAGGAAGGAGATAATAGTTCCCAGATAAGGACATCTCAGAACAGACTTGAAAGACAAGGAACAGAGCCATTACCTTGGAGTATCCTGTCTTTAACTACACTGTTTTGCCAATGCAGGGAAATAAAAGATAAAAGGACTATAAACAGTTAAAAAGTAACCTGATCCCTGTGAATAGAGGCAGGTGGTTATGATCAAAAGCTAGGGCAGGATTTAAAGCCACACTCCCCCAGCAGCAAGAGAGAACTGGTTTGAGTCGCACAAGGCAATTACACCACCCCTGAGATCCCGGGATGTCTGCAGGAAGCTGGGACCTGCTGAGGATCCCCAGGGAGGAACTTGGCACATGGAGCAAAGGCAGGCCCACACCCAGCTTGCTGAGGTTTGTTTTAAGTCCTTTCTTCCCTGGTTTGGTTGGAAATCAAACACCTGTCTTCAGAGGAGGTGGTTAATGGCTGTGTATTACTGGCCACAAAGCAAAGCACAGATGGTCAATGGAAGCTGAACTTCCTGAAATAGTCAGAGGGAACCACACCCCAAGACCCAGCAGGGAAGAAGACCCTACATACAGAGACTCTATCTAGGGCAGGGACCCACAGGCTGTGCACTCCAAAACACAGCAGTTCAGGACAACAACTTTTATTTGGCAACCTTGGAGAAACTGTGTAAATGCCAGCAAAGTCATGTGAACAGTCCCAAAGCAATGACATGGTCAGTAGGGCAGAGGTAAAATGGAAATCACCCCCCAACTTTAGTGCTTGTGGCCTGGATTCTTCAGGAAAAGAGAACAGATAGCAAGCTCCAAAACTGGGATTTCCCCAGTCCAGTGTGTCTGAGATTTCTCATGGTCTCCACAGGAAACCAGTGACCTAGAACTGTCCAATCCATAGGTGATGGGGATGCCTGGACTGGTGGGGACAGAGAGGAAAGGCTGAGGGATAGCAGTGGTTTCAAGAACAGGATTATAGGAAATGCACAAATGAGTACGTCCATCAAAGTTTGAAATCCCATTGGCTTAATGCCACCTGCTGCAAACAGTGCAGCTGCCCTTCTCCAAGAGTCCTGTGCTCCTGCCGGAATAGAAGGCAGGCTGGAAACACTGATTAGTGGCAAAAGGTCTCTTCCACTGTGAGAGTGGGAAAACCTTGTAGAAATTTCCACCCCAATGCCCACAGGGAACACTTTCAAACACTGGCTCAACTGAAACGTGACATCACAGTGGTGGAGAACCCCCTGTGGGGATGTGTCCAGCACACGACCATGTTCCCAGGGAATGCTCTTTTTCCTTATACATTGTGAAACTCCCAAGCTGTACTTTGGAGCCACCACCTCTTGTTCTGCCATGTGCCACTGCCAGAAGTTTTACTCCATGCCCTTTGTGAATGCCTTGCCAGCAGCTGGAGGCAGATCACCCTTCAGCTTCTTCTGCTCTGACTGAATGAGCCTCGCTCTTTCCCAGACTCCTGAGCCTGCCAACAGCTCTCCACTGGCTAACCCCAGCTCCTCACAGAGCTGCCTGAGTGTATGAAAACTGTGGCTGTTATGTCAAACTGAGCATTTTAGAGAGGAGGACTGACCACAAAGACAAACCCACAATGGATGGACCTCCAGACTCCCAAATGTTTTCCATGAGGAATAAGAGCCACCACATGATAAACTACCTGAGTCAGCATTTACAGCTCCTGCTAGCTCTGATGTTTGGGCCGTATTCCCTCTCCAGTTCCACGATGTGAAAGGCAGAAAGAAAAGGGATCTGGCTCATACTCTGATCAGCCTGGGGGCTGTCAAGGCCAGGAAGGAGGATTAGCTGGAGTTTGACTCGCCCACTGCTCTGCATGGGGATTACCAAGGGAAAAGTAAGGCAAGAGGAGAGTGGGGAGGGGCTGTGATGAAACACTCACTTGTAGTTGTTGTTGATGTCAGAGATGCGCCAGGCGTTCTGCAGGTCGAAGCCCATCCTCACCAGCTCCATCTCGAACCGGAACCTCACGTGGTCCCCTGAGGAACAGAGCACAGGAAGTTACTGACAGCACAGAGGAATCTGAACCTGTTTGTGGAACTCCACAGCAAATGTCACAGGCTGGAGAGAGTCACAAAACCATAGAAAGGTTTGGGTCAGCAGGGACCTGAAGCTCATCCCATTCCACCCCTTGCCATGACAGGGACACCTTCCACTGTCCCAGGCTGCTCCAAGCCCCATCCAGCCTGGCCTTGGGCACTGCCAGGGATCCAGGGG
>JAYDZK010000066.1:10595497-10617396 GCA_034509185.1 Euphonia xanthogaster | reverse complement strand
GGCGGGCGCCCCCCTGCGGCAGGACGGCGGCAGCGCGCGCACGGGGAGGGTCACGGCGGGGCCGCTCCCGCTGCTGCCCTCGCGGGCCCCGGAGCGGTCAGCGGGGCAGAGGAGTTGGGGCTCGGGAGAAATGAGCCGGGCTGGGCAGCTCCCTGCGGGCGGCGGGGGTTCCGCAGGGCCCTTCCGCCTGCCGTCGCCCGCAGGCACAGCGGGACCGGCCGGCTCAGCCCCGCACTCACCGCCCCCGGCCTCGCTTTCCCCAGGACCGGCCCTGCGTTCCTGCGGCGGCTCTTGCACCTTTGTCCCTGGCCGCTGGAGCGTGGCGGCGGGCGGGAGGGAGCGGCCGAGCAGGGCGGCCTCGCCCCAGCTTGGCTCCCGGGCGAGGGAAGCGCCTCGCGGCCCCCCCCCCCGGCGGCCCCAGACTTTGGACTGCGGATAGGGAGTGTCCCTGCGGCATCCAACGGCTCCTCCGCTGCTTCCCGCCCCGACCGTTCCCGGAGAGCTGCCCCTGGAATGCAGGGGGACAGCGGGTCTCCACTCCGAGCAGGGACGCCCGGCGCGCTGCGGCTGAGCCCTCTGTCCCCAGCCCGGTGCCCCTCCGGTGCTGCCACAGCAGGGTGTGTAGGGTGCCTTGGGGGGCTGAACCGCCCTGTTCCCCCTCCCTGTGCCCACCTCGATCGGGCCGCACATCTCAAGGACGCTCGGGTACCAAAACAGGACACGTTTATTGACAAATGTAACCGGTACAGACCACGCGTAACAGGGACAGACGGTGCCGGGCCAGCAGCGATGGGGGGACACAGCAGGGGGGCCCCGTCCTCATCCCGTCCTCATCCTGCCCCAACGGCATGGCAGGACCTCGCCGGGTGCCGCGTCTCCCGCCGACCCGAAACTGCCTCGTGTTTAACCGAAACTGTCTCTATTTACACAGCCCGGCCCTGACCCCGCGGTCGTCCCCGTCCCCACCTTCGCGCCCCCCCCCACCCCGGCCCCGGCGCTGCCGCTCCCGGGCCCCACGGAGGGCAATGAGGGTCCCAGGGTGGGTGGGTGGGGTGGGGGATATCGAGGGGGGCCAGGGGACCGTGGGGGGGGCTCAGACATAGTTCCTCTTGTCGTAGCTGGTGACGGCGGAGCGTGGGGCGGAGTAGGCCACCTTGCCTGTGGGGTACCTGTCGTCTTTGGGGGGGCAGGAGCAGCAGAGCAGCCCCCCCCCCAGCAGCAGGAGTGCGGAGGCCGCCCAGCCCACGTAGAGCGAGGTGCCCAGCTCCCGCTTCTGCGCTTCAATCACCAGCGGGTTGTAGAAATCCCGGATGATGGTGTTGGCCGACCAGCAGACAGGGATGAGGGTCATGACACCAGAGAGGAGGAAGATGACGCCGGAGACGATGGTGATCTTGGCTTTGGTGCTCTCGTCTTCCACGCAGCGGGTGCACTGGGCGCCCACAATGGCCACCATTAAGCCCAGGACGGCCAAGATGATGGCCACCACCAGCAGGGCGCGGGCGGCTTGCAGGTCCTGAGGGAGCGCCAGCATGGAGTCGTAGACCTTGCACTGCATCTGCCCTGTGCTCTGCACCACACAGTTCATCCACAGCCCTTCCCAGAGGATCTGGGCCGTCACGATGTTGTTGCCGATGAAGGCTGACACCTTCCACATGGGCAGCGCGCAGCAGATGATGCTGCACAACCAACCCAGCACGGACAAGGCCACGCCGCCGATCTCCAGCCCCATCGACATGGTGGACGGTTCAGTGACACGCTCCAGGCGATGGCGGAGAAGAACCCACGGACCGAGACCGTCGCCACCACCCACCGCCGCTCGCAGCCAGGGGATCGGCTTACACCTGTGCGCAGTGCTATTTATATGGGCTGGCCCCGGGGTGGGGTTTCAGTGCTGGCTGCTGGACGCTCCTCTCTGCTCCTCCGTCACCGTCACCTGTGTCCCACACCCTCCCCTTTGTTTGCAGAGATGGCGCCGGGTAACCAGAGAAGGGCGGGAGGAGGAGAAACGCCACCTGCCACAGCCATCGCCTGGTTTCGGCCGATGGGTATCGGGAAGCACTACCACCATGCTCATTCCCACCAAACCCCTTCTGTGAACCTGGAAATCCCAAGGCTTCACCTTTCCCCCATGGAGGAAATGTGGCAGGTCAGGGTTTGTTGATTTCTGTAGTGTTGTCAGTGCTCACGTTTTACTGGGGTTCGGTGAGCGTTGCACACCTTTGCATCACCGTGCAAAGTGCAACCCCTCCGCCATGCTGTGAGTTTTGTGTCACCATTCCAGGGGACCTGTGGGTGCTCCTGGCCCAGCAGGAACCCCTCCAGCCTGGCCCCTGCTGTTCACACCCTGCTGGGCCGGGAGCACAGTCAGAGATCCTTTGACGGACTGATAAATATCTTTACTCATCCTGCACAAGTCTTGTGACCTTGAAGGAAGCAGATAATGCACGTAACCACCCCAGCAGCATCACCCTGATAACCTGAGCTGGCACCCAGCAAAGGGAAAAATATCCCAAGGCATGAGCAATCCCTTCAGACCTGGCAGCAACAGCCCCATGGCTGTGGGGTGCATGTTTCCCCCCCCCAGCCTTGCATGCTGGGCGTAGTGCCAGTGCTTCCAGTCCCCCTCCCCCAGGAATGTGGTTGCTGGACACAGCCTTGCTCCTACCTGTTCCCTGCCTGCTCCAAAAATCTACTCTACAACTTATTAACTACTCAAGAGCGTGGTGGGATGCTGGCAGCTGGCACTGTGCAGTTTGGATCAGGGGGAGCCCTGCAACTGCCTGGCTGTACCCCACAGTACCCTGATATCCCATAGCCAGAGGGGCAGAGGGGTTGGAGTTGGGTGCCCCCAGAGTATCCCAACACCCCATAGCCAGAGGGGTTGTATTTGGGTGCCACAGAGTGCTCTGATAACCTGGATCACCTTCTATTGCCCTGCAGCACCCTGAACCCCCATAGCCAGCGGGGTCACCCCACAGCACCCTGATACCCAATATATATCTGGATCAGCTGTTGTGACCCCGTGTCACCCCAGCACCCCATATCCACCCAGCTTGACCTCCAGCCCTCTGCAGCACTCCATGTCTGACCTCCACCACACTGTGACACCCCAATATCCCCTTATCCAGCCTCTGCCAACCCACAGCATCCCAAAAATATCCTGTACTTGGCTGGGTGAGTTTCTGCCACCCCACTGTACTGTGATCATGCCCCCCCCCGCCCGAAGACACCAAAAATCCCCACAGCCAGCTGGGGGTACCCAGGGCTGACCCAGCCTGTGCAAGCAGCCCCAGGGCTCTGTGCCCTTGTTGCTGGGGGCACTGGGGGTCCCGGCCCTCGGGGGCACCTTGGGCTGGGTGTCCACGGTCCAGTGCTGTCACAGGGCTGGGCCTGCCTGGCTGCCAGCGGCGAGCAGAGGCGGGGGCGGGCTGCTGAGAGCCCCCACGTGTGCAGGCAGGGGAGTGCCCGCAGCCCCGGCGTGCCAGAGTGCACAGGCGCGCAGGTGAACACACACACACACACACACACACACACACACACACAGACAGGTACAGGCACACACACACACAGCGACACCACAAGTACAGGCACACACACACACACAGAGACACCACAAACACACAGGTACAGATGTACACACACAGACACACACACACACACACACATGTCAGATACACACACACCTACACACACACACGCACCCTCTGCTGGCAGCAGCGCCCCGGCATGCAGCTGCACACAGAAACACATGGACACGTAGACACACGGACACACAGCAACAGACTTGGACACACAGACACACAGACACATGGAGACAGACACACAGACATACTGACTGACAGATACAGAGACTCACCGACAGATTAACAGACAACACACAGACTCACGGACACAGATTCAGACACACACACAGACTCACAGGCAGACTCAGACACACAGATACAGACACTGGCACAGAAGCAGAGGTGAACAGGAGGTGATACAGCTGCACACATACACACCCTCCCCCAGTGCACGTGAGGCTGTGGGGCTGTGGGCAGGGGTTCCCCTGGGCCAGGAGGGGACCCCAGGCAGGGCTGTAGGGTGTGGGGATGCCCCAAGCAGGGCTTTGGGGCAGGGTTATACCCCAGACAGGGCTGGGGTATAAGGAAGGGAGTTTGGCACCCCAGACAGGGCTGTGGGGCACAGGATTAGGGGCAGGGCTATATCCCCAGGTCTGTGGAACAGTGGCAATACTCTATAGCAGGGCATGGGGCAGGGGAGATAACCCACGTAGGAGTGGGAAGTAGGAGAGAGGGATACCTCTGGATAGGGATATGGGACAGGGAAGATACTCTAGGTAGGGCTGTGGGGCAGGGGAAGAGTGGGATACTCGGGGCAGGTGTATGGGATAGGAGCTACTGGGGCAGAGCTGGGGTAGGACAGGGCAATGAAACACCACAGCCCCCGACCCTGCAATCAGAGCCCCACACATGGCGTCCCCACTTTGTCATCCCAAATTGCCCAAAGTACAGGCTGTGCCCAGTGTTGTGCCGGCCTGGGGCAGCTGCCGCCGCCTGACTCATGACGGAGGAAGGGGCAAATCACCGGGGTTTCGGGGTGCCGGTCACCCCCGGCAGGACACATTCTTGTGGTGAGCAAACCAGCTCACTGGTGTTTACTGAGGAGCTGAGCAGGACCAGCGTCCCTGGGGGATTCCTGAGAGCACCCCCATCCCAACTGCTGCATCTCCGTCCCCAGTGCAGTCCCTCTGCACTTCCGCACAACTGGGGAGGGATGAGGAGTATCCAAGTCCCTCGGGATGGGGACAAAGTGTGGTGGCTCCAAGAGCTCTGTGGTGACACGGAGACAGGTTTGCTCCACTGTGATGCCGAGACCCCAGACAAATGTCAGACCCAAAGGTCACGGGAGCATCACCTGTTTGGTGGCCCCAAAGGAAGGACACCTGCACTGACAGGGGGGACACCCACTGCGGCATCCCCCATCCATGCAACCGGCACCCGGCAGCACCCCGGGGGTGCGCAGGAGTGACGGCAGAAACCGCCCCGGGCACCGCGGGGCCGCGTCCCACTCACGTGTGCGGCGGGGCTGGGGTGTTCCCCGCCGCTGCGGTCGGGAATGCCGGCGCTTTTCCCCCCGGGGGAGCGGGGCCGGGGCGGTAAATGCCGCCTCGGCTGCTTATATTTCAGGCGCGGGGCTGCTGGCTCTGCCCCGGCCAGGGCACACAGGCAGCCCATTGTTGGAGCCCCTTCGGCGCGGCGGGAGCAGGTGAGGCGGCTCCGAGCATCAATGGCAGCTCTGTCTGCCGGCGGCGGGGCGGGGGGGAAGGTGGCTGCGGCACACGGGGGCTGGGGGCGGCGGGGGACATGGACCAGCGGGATGTGTTAGGGGGCTGGTGGTTCGCTGCGGGATGCTGAACCATGCCGGGGGCATCCCCACCCCGACAGATCTGATCGTCTTCCCCAAGGCTTTGCCGTGGCATCCCCCTTCCTCCGAACATCGCCGGTGGGGACACCCCCATTGTACCGCCCGTGACCCCCTTCCTGATCCATCATCTCGCCATCCCTTTGCCAGCCACCTTGGTAGCACTTAAGGGTGTTTTCCCTGTTGGGAGCCACTTGTTGCGTAGAAACTGGACAGAGTTTTGACTTTCAGAGCGACTTCAGCCCAAAGGTCCCTTCTCTCCCTGTAGGGACCCCACAGGTCCCAGCGTGTTGCTCTCCTCCCGATAAGGCTTTGCTTTCCCCTAGCGATAAACGACCTGACTGTGCGTTTTTGAGTCGGTCAGAGAGATTTATGTTGGGCAAGGATGTTTTTTGGGAACATTCAGTCTCTGGGCTGTCGGTAACTAATCCTCAGCCTCCAGCGGGGAGAAGCTGCCCTGCTCCTCACAGGCTGAGTGGGAGGGTTGTTGGCCGTGCCTTGCTTGGCAGATGTGAAGCCAGAGATTCCGGTGGATCATCATTTGCTGGCAAGTCTCACCCACCTCTTTGGGACCTTGAGGTGGCCAGGTTGGTGGGTCCATGTGTGGATCCTGGGGGATGAGGGGTTCTTGGCTCAGTGGTGTGGGGTATGTGAGGTGGGACTGACACCCATGTCCTGGGTTGGGATGTCCACAAGACCTTTTTGGCAGGAGATTCATACCCCAAGCCCTCTCCCTGTGGAGTCTCCTCAAGCCTGAGCAAGGCCAGGGTGACACAGCCTCTGCTGTGCACCCAGCAGTGCCTGGCATTGTGGTGACACTGCGTTTAATGTCACCTTCCTGCCTGGGAATGGCCTCACTGCCCAGACGAGGGGCTGAAGTGTGTCCCCATGCTGGTGAACCCAGGAAAAGTGTCAGAAGGTGTTTCCTGATGGATGTGCCAGAACGGGAGCTCTGCCCTCACAAATGCTCTTAGTACAGTGTAACAGGAATGGGAACCCAGGCTCCTGCATGTCCTTCCAATCCCACTGCATTTGGGGCAGGGCATCCACATCTGTCTGGGTGCTGGGGCAAGCGCTGGGTGGTGAAGGCTCAGGACGGGTTGAGTGAGTTGAGCAGTCTGTTTTGGGGTGGAGGGGCTTCCTGCTGAGCAAGTGGGCTGTGGTCCCACCAGGACATGCGTCTGTGCCATGGCTTCTTGCAGGTGACACTGGGGGAAATCTGGGACTGGGGTCCTACAGGATGCACTGGGAATGAGCATTGGGACTGGGCTGTGGGGCTGGTGTCTGTGTGGGGCTGGTGTCTGTGGAGTGGTTGTCCTGGATGGCATGTCCTGAGGCGCTTGGTGGTCCCACCTGTGCTGCACCACCATCCTCAGGCTCCAAGGGCTCTGGGGTTGGCTGCTGCTCCTCCACGCCAAGCCGGTGTCTGTCGGTCCTGCTGGCTGTCCGGGTGGATGTGTCTCTTGGGAATGTGGGGAAGGGCACAGGGGCTGCCCCAGTGCAGCAGCTGCCAGGTGGAATATATATCACGTTCCAGCATTAATTACAGTAATTGGCTGTCAGAGGCTGTGCTGACGCCTGCTCTGCCTCCGAGGGGGAGTATGAGCAGCTCAAGCTTTGATGCTCTGTGTGCGGGGGAGTTCCTGTCCCCACCTTGCCATTTGTCCCCAGTCCAGAGACATGTCCCCACGTGCCTGCGGGGACACGGCCGCTGTGAGCCACACACACACGTGGGCGTGTGCCTCTCTCCAACCCCAAATACTGCGGTGGTTACAGCAGCTGGCTGGGAGGTGAAAGCCTCAGGCAGAGTCTGGCCCCAGCGGGGATGCTCCGTAGCCTTGTAGATTAAAGGCAGCCCTTGACCACAAGGTTCTGGCCTCAGGGTAGACACACTGGTATGTGTGCAATGAGGGCGTTCCAGCAGGACAGAGGGACAGAGGGACGGAGCCTGAGCAGCTCCTCTGGCACGAGTCAGGCAGGCAGGACCATGACCATCTCCTTAAGCTGGGTTCTGCTGTGAGACATGGGTGTCCCCAGGCATCTTCCTGGTACTGCAGTGCATGGGCCACCAGGCTTGTCCCACCACACTGGGACATGAGCCCAGGGACATCCTGGCACGAGCAGTAGCAGCTCCAGAGTCCGTCACACCAGGCAATAAGAGCAAATGTTTGGATCGTGATGGTAACCCAGTGCTCAGAAAAACTAAGATATCTCAGTGCCTCTTATCTTTTCCAGGGGCCCAGGATTAAGCTGGGGTGATGAAACAGTGCAACGTCCGTCTGTCTCTCTGTGCTGTCTGTCTGGTGTCATGCTGTGCCTGTGCAGGGGCTTGGAGGGAGTAAGGAGGGAGCCTGTATGGGAGTCATGGATTAAAAGAGGAGAGGTCAGCATTAGCATGGCATCAGTGTTGGCATTGGTATTGGCATCAGCACTAGGATCAGTGAGTATGGCTCTGGGACAGCTCGAGGCCACATCTGCCCCTCACAGCCCCAATCCACCCAACCCCACCACGCAGGCAGTGGGACACGGGCAGAGCTGGGGTGGAGGTTGGCTGTGTGAACCCTGGCTTGGCACTGGAGCACAGGTGAGCTGGGTTTGGGGTCTGCCCCCCTGTTGCCCCAGGCAGTGCCGTCTCTCCTTTGTGGGGAAATGGCAGCCACTCCAACCGGTTTGTGGGTCTGGGCGGTGGCACCTCCTGCCCGAGGCCTAATGGAGGGCTGGAAGTGCTGGTACGGACGCCAAGGAGCAAACAAGAGCCACTTGTGTCCTGCCGGGCATGGAGCCCAGCAGCCAGAGGGAACAATGTGCTCCTCCCCCGGCATGGGGCCATGGGGGGCCAGAGGCTGGGCTGATGCTGAAGCAGTCACTATGAGCTGGAGGGAAGTTGAGGCATGAAGGAATGACGGGGCCCCATCCAAGTGATGGAGCAGAGGGTTCTGGTAGGGATGGCAGAGATATCCTGGTGCCTGGACACTGGCTCTTCCCCTTTAGCATCCCGGGCTGAGCCCCAATGCTGCCCTGGGCATGTCCTGCGTGCCCACAGCAATGGGATGCACTCCTGCACCTGGGTGGCCTGGTCCCAGTCCCCTGTGTCCTCCTTTGTGGGAGCAACCAGGATATTAAGTGTCATCGCTGCAGGGAGAAATACAAGTGGAAGAATCCTGGGAAACTGGTTCTACCCCTCCGTCCGGTGCCGGCAGCAGGCCGGCGGCTGCGGCGGCGCTCCTCCCTCAGCAAAGGCATATAATGCCTGCCATGGTCCCGGCAGCCAGCACTGCGCGGCGGGAAGCGGGCAGGGAAGCAGGCGGTGAGCGATGGCCTCCATGGGGATGCAGGTGCTGGGCATCGCCCTCTCTGTCATCGGCTGGTTGGCCTCCATCCTCTGCTGCGCGCTGCCCATGTGGCGGGAGACGGCCTTCGTTGGGAACAACATCGTGGTGGCGCAGATCATCTGGGAAGGGCTGTGGATGAGCTGCGTGGTGCAGAGCACGGGGCAGATGCAGTGCAAGGTGTATGACTCGCTGCTGGCCCTGCCGCAGGACCTGCAAGCCGCCCGTGCCATGGTGGTGGTGGCCATCGTCCTGGCCATCCTGGGCACCCTGCTGGCCGTCGCTGGTGGCAAATGCACCAATTGTGTGGAGGATGACACCGCCAAAGCCAAGGTCATGATCCTCTCCGGCATCATCTTCATCATCGCCGGTATCCTCATCCTCATCCCCATCTCGTGGTCAGCCAACAGCATCATCCAGGACTTCTACAACCCGCTGGTCTCTGACTCGCAGAAGCGGGACCTGGGCTCATCCCTCTATGTGGGCTGGGCGGCCTCGGCGCTCCTGCTGCTTGGGGGGGGGATCCTGTGCTGCACATGCCCCCCCCGTGGAGAGAAGCCCTACTCCGCCAAGTTCACGGTTGCTCGCTCGTTGCCAGCCAGCAACTACGTGTAGGAGCTGCCGCGCCTGCCTGGACCCCCCGGCCGCTCCAGGGCGCGGGGACCTCCCAGGACACGCAACCTCCCCGGCCGGGCTGGGACTGGCCGGGCGCCGGGGCGGTGCGAGGGAAGGCAGACAGAGCCGCCTTTGTTCCACCGGGGTTGAAACCGGTTCTCTCATCTCGGTTGAGAAAGGGAACAAGGAGATCCTGTCCTGGCTGTCTGCGGTGGGGGCTCTGCTGCCCCCGGAGCATCCAGCTAAGGCATCTTCTCCGAGACATCACCTGATCTCCTCCTCGAGCATTTCCTGGCTCCCGGTATCGGGGTGTGCCATGTGGTGACAGCTCCCAGGAGCCCGTCCCACGGGTGGCACAGGGCTCTCTTTCCCCGCTCTCCGGGACGTGTCTGTCCCTCGGGATGGGTGGCGGTGTTGGTGCTGATAGGGACCGCGAACCTGTTCCACGTGGTCACAGGGACGTAGTGGTTCTGCAAACCCCGTCAGGGTCTTGAGGAGTGACAGGGGCTGTCACCTGCCTGTTCTCTAAATTTTGACTTTGACCTACTTTCGGGGCTCGGAGCGGCTGTACAGAGTGTGATTTCTCGCGGCAGCTCCCCAGGGCGGGGGCATCATTATCCTGGGAGTGGGAAGGCAGCGGCCGGGCTGGGAAAACCGGTCGGGGAGGCGGGAGGGAGCGGGCCTGTGCCCCTGCATGGTGGGGGGCGACTCCCGGACCCGACCCCATCCATCGCCCCAGAGTGGGGCGCCCGGGGCCGGGAGTGCAGTCTCACGGTACCCCTGGCTGTGCTGCCGTCCCTCCCCGCGTTCAGCTTTCCCGCATTAAACGGCAGCTGCTCAGACCCCGCTGTGCCTCGTGTTCTTTACGCTCTCCAACACCCGCCTCGGTGGTGGGATAGCCCGGTGCTCCTGTGCCCTGGGCTCCCGTCCTCCTGAGAGATCACCCAAATCTGTTTTTCGGAGTCTCTTGAGATCCCCGTCGCCTGCTCCAGCCCTGGAGTCCCTCGCCGTTCCCCTCCCGGGCCGCCCCGGGGGTGACAGCGGCTGCTGCCACGGCACAAAGCCTTGGCGGCGCCGGACGGGGTGTCAGGGCTGTCCCACCCCTGTCCCACGCCTGACCCGCCGCGATCTCCCCACCCGAGCAGGAAGAAGGTGGCGGGCGCCGGCCGGGGCGGGTCGGGGCGCGCTGGCCCCGGTGCCACCCCACAGCCCCGGCTGGGAGCGCCCCGCGGCCGGCGTGGGCAGCGCTGGCTGCTTTGCCTATCTCGCTTCCGGCACGGCAAGTGCTCTTCTGGCTTGGGAACATCCTTCCCACCTCGGGGTTTGCGGGGACGGGAGTGACTCCGCCTAGCTCTGGGTGTCTCATCTGGATCTGAGGGCTGGAAGGCTCCCAGCTCCTCAGACCCTTCACTGGGCACGGGAATGGTGGAAAATATGCCTGTAACCCTGTGGTGCCGGTGGCCAGGTGGGAATGTGAGCACAAGGCTCAGTCGAGCATCCCTGGGGATCCGTGGAGGCACCACTTGTCCCCCTGCAGGCGGTCGTAGACTCTGTTTTGGGTGTCTTGTGCGGCCAGGTCCTGCTGGCTGGGGGAGGGTGCCTTGGATGGTGCCCACCATCCCGGTCCCTGCCTGCCTGGAGCACGGCGGAAGGGGCTGTGATTTTGGCCCAAAGGGTCTTTCATGGCCCGGGGGGATGCCAAGTCCCAGTGCTGGGTGTCCATCAGGCTCCTGAGGGATAAAAGGTGCTGGGTAAGGAGTGGGGATACAACGGGAGAGGAGAGGCTGGAGAAACCAAAACTTGAGACGGGAAATGATGGTGAAACCTCTGGCAAGAGCCGCAGGGTGTGCCAGGCACAACCGATACCCGCTGAGCTCGGGGCCATAAAACCCTGGCTGGTCTCAGCTGCCAAGCACGGCACAGGCAGCCATGGGTGAACTCTGCTCCGTGAGGGGCTGAGCTGGATGTGGGCTGAGCCAGGGCCACAGCAGTTACACGTGACCATGGTGGAGCTGACAGTATGCCCAGCACACAGGTGTCCCTGTACCAACCACCCGTCTCCCAGGGACACCACCTGTGGTGACCCCATAAGCCCCTCACCAGGGTTTGCCCTCTTGGGGCTGCTCCTGGGCTTCTCTGGGATGGTATTGCAGAAGGTGCTGAGCCCCAGACCTGGGACTGGGGCAGAGCTGAGCTGTGACCCATTTCCCTTTTCCACTGGAGAGGAGATCCTGGGTCCAAAGGGCACCGTAGGATGGCTGGGAGGGTAAAGCCAAAATGGGAGCAGGCAGTGCTGAGCAGTGTGGGGGGCTGCCTTCCGTGCCGTGCCCTGTGCCCTTCTCTGTGCTTCTGGCACGAGGCTTGTGGCCGGGGAGGCTGAGCACCTGTGGGGGAGTAGGGCATGGGGTGGGCACTGGGGGATGGCCACTAGGGCAGGACATGGGATGAGTGTGAGGTGGGGGGGTTGCACTCTGGAGCACTGGGGCATGGGCCCACTTAGCCTCCCATCGTGCTCCCCAAAAGCCATGCTTTCCCTGACACTCGCCATGGCCTGGGAAGGGGTGATGGCAGAGGCTGCGCTGTGCTGTGGGGACAGTGTAGGGGCCAGTGTGACACACGGGGGCTCCTGCACCTTGGCCTGCTTGGGGCCTGGGTCATCGGTGCCACATGTGTCCCCATCCTGTCCTGCAGCACTGCCCCATGCCACTCATGTCCCTGTGCCCTTCAAGTCCCCGTGTCACCCATGCTATCCTGCAGCCATTCCCCTCCTAGTGGGGAGTAGGACATACCAGATGAAGCCCATGCTGTCCCTGGCTGAGGGCTGTGCCTGTGACACCCGTGCCTGTCCCCGCAGGAGCTGTCGATGGCGATGATGACAATGCAGACGGGAGGACTGATGATGGCCGCGCTGGGCTGGCTGGGCTCCATCCTCACCTGTGCCCTGCCCATGTGGAAGGTGACAGCCTTCATCGGCTCCAACATCGTGGTGGCCCAGGTGTTCTGGGAAGGGCTGTGGATGAACTGTGTCTATGAGAGCACGGGGCAGATGCAGTGCAAGGCCTATGACTCCCTGCTGGAGCTCACCTCTGACCTTCAAGCTGCTCGTGCCCTGGTGGTCACTTCCATCTTCGTGGCCTTCCTTGCCTTCTTCATCGCCCTCTCGGGAGCTGACTGCACCCGCTGTGTGGATGACAACGGCACCAAGACCAGGATCTCTGCGGTGGCAGGCATCATCTTCATCATGGCCAGCATCATGCTGCTCATCCCTGTCTCCTGGTCTGCCAACAGCATCGTCAGCAACTTCTACAACCCCATGGTGCCTGAGGCCCTCAAGAGAGAGCTGGGGGCTGCCCTCTACATTGGCTGGGCCTCCAGTGCTCTGCAGCTCTTTGGTGGGGGTGTCCTGTGCTGCTCAGGATCCCAGTCCCAGCAGGACCCCTACCCCAAGAAGTACAGGGCAGTGAAAACCTGCGGCCCAATGGGCTATGCCATGAAGGACTATGTGTGAGCCACTGTGCCCTGGTGCCAGCCCAAGGCAGAGCACCACTGTCCCTGTCCTGCACCTCCGTGCCACACCCTGCCCCTGCACTGCCTCCTCCTGCCCATCCCCACGCTGGCTGACTCCCAGCACGGTCCCCACATGTGCTCTTCCCCAGGGCAGGGACTATAAACATCCTGGTGCCACCAAGGCTGCCTGGGCTCGTTTTGAACAGCGCGGTGTGGGGAGGATGGTGACGCGTCCTTGGGGTGCTGTGCCCTGCCAGCTGCTGTGTTCCAGCACCTAGAACATCCCCATCTTCCCATGGGGATCAGCAGCAGTCAGCCAGCTCCCGGTATTCCTTGCAGCAGGAAACAGAGGCAGTGAGAGGATGCTGAGAGGCATGGGGGGACACCAGGTGCTCTGAGCCCCCATGGATTGGGAGGGAACCCCAGAGAAAGGTTGAATACCCCCTCTCAGGCTCCTGGCTACCCACTCTGGAGGGTGCACATTCCCATTGCTCTGGGAACAACACACAGCAGATAAGACAGCAGGGACAGGGCTTTATTGAACAGGCAAGTGCAGGGCTGGGAACAGCCACAACTCCCAGCTGCCCAGAGGACAGTCTTGGAGACAAATGGTGAATGAGCAGTAGGACAGCTACTGATTGGCACAGGGACCCCAAAACATGGGGGACAAAACAGAAGGGTGACAAGAGCCATGGGGAGGGCAAGTGTGGAAGATGTGGGATGTCCTGGGTGAGGAACAGGGACAGGCACAGCCATTTCCTCACACTGAGGAACAGCTCCTGAGGGGAAGGATGCAACCTCTTCTCCAGGAACATGGGAACAGGATAAGCAGGAACAGGTCTGAGGGAAGGGAAAAATGAAAAAAACCCCAAATATTCCAGGAAGAGATTTGGGTAAAAAACTTCCCAAGGGAGCAGTGGAGGAGGAATTGTGAAGGCAGCCCAGCAAGGGGCTGGGGGAACAGGCTGGGCAGGCAGTGCTGGATGGCTCTTGGGTGGGGAGCAGCTGCCAGCTCCCCAAATCCCTTCCAAACTCATTTCCCCTCCCTGAACATTAACTACAAAGCTGTGGGAAAATGAGATTCAAGCAGCTGTTGTGGGATGCAAGGCAGATGTGGCACTTGGAAAGCCTCTCCAGCTGGGAGTCACCTTGGCATTGCTGCTTTGACTCTGGATGTGGAGGCTCCGGCACCTCAGGGCTGGCTCAGTCCATTGGGAGGATGAGGATGGGACACAGCGGTGGGGACCCACCTCCAGCAGTCCTCAGCTAAAGACTCTGGGGGTAGGAGATGAAGAAGGATCCAGATTTTGAGCATGAGTGCTGAGATGGATGAAGACACCCCAGACTGGACATGCCTTGGAATGGCCATGTGGGTCTGTGAGATGTCACGGTGAATGTTGAGGTGTCGGGGTCAATACCTAAATGTCAGAGCTAAAGCTGGCACCCAGGAGGCCCTGGTGAATCCAGGAGACCCTTCCCGTGCTGAGGAACAGACAAGGGCCCCAAGCCCAGACCTCGGTGAGAAGGAACCGAGGAAGGGAATGGGGAAATTCCCCCAGAATATTGTCACCCCCAGCAGCTGCCCTGCTGCAGGAGGGGGTCACTGGGCTCAGTTTTATGAAGGGTCAAGTGCTCACCCCCCATCCACAGCCATGCTAGCTCTCAGCCCTCCTCGAGGTTGGGAACAGGGCACTTCTGGTAGATGTAGACCACGCCGGAGATGTAGCCAGTGCCCTGGGTGCTCTCCTCCTCGGTGGTGGCCCTCTCCCAGTACTCCACTTCCTGGGCCAGCAGCTTCTTCCAGGCTCCTCTCTGCTCCAGCTGCCCCAGCGCTGCCTCCAGCTCCGCCTTGTACCGCAGGTTTGAGGGGTTGCTCCTTGTCGTCAGGCACAGGAAACCACCTGTGGGACAGGAGACAGGTAACGCTGACACAGGGTGTCCCTCTCTGGGGACCGCATCCCCCAGAAAGGGTGGGGACACGGGGAGGCACTGAGAGCCTGTCAGGAGTCAGTGGGCAAGGGACGGACAGGGCAGAGAACGGGGCATGGACAGGGCAGTAGGCAGGGGATAGGCAGGACAGCAGGCAGAGATGGGCAGCACAGGGGGCCGGTGGGCAGGGGAGGGGCCACAGGCTGAGCACAGGCTGTCACACACCAGCACCCTTACTGCCACCTCCTACCTTGTCCCGCTGCCCAGACCTGGCAGTGGGCAGGTTCAGGGACCCCGTGCATAGCCAGTCCCTGGCAGCAGGGACAACAGGGCCGTGTCCCAGCTGTGCCACGGGTCCAGCGTTCAGCGGGGGACCCGCAACCACCGGGGCTCGGTGTCCCATCCCAGCACCCCGGGGGTCCCCGCGGGGAGGGGAAACGGACCCCCCTTACCCGGCTTGGTGACCCGCAGCAGCTCCGGCAGCACCGTGCTCGGCACCTGCCCCTCGCCCAGGGCCCCCACCACCGTCACGGCGTCGTAGTGCTCTGCGAGGACACGGGGCGTCACCAGGGGGACCCTCCGGGGCTCCCCCCGCCCGGTGCCGGCCCGTCACCCCTGGGACACGTGGGTGTCACCGAGGGGTCCCGGGGATCCGCCCCCTCCCGTTACCTGCGGGCGCGGGCAGCGGCTCCCTGCCCAGGACGCACAGCCGCAGCTCCTGGTAGAGCCCGGTGCTCCGTGCCCGCTCCAGCATCCCCGCGCTGCCGTCCACGCCGTGCAGGCAGCGGAACCCGCGCCGGTGGAGCTGCGGGGACAGAGGCACCGTCACCCCGCCCCATCCCGCCCCGTCCCGTTACCCCCGGCCCGTCCCGCCGGTACCTCCCGCGCTACGAGCCCAGTGCCACAGGCCACGTCGAGCAGCCGCGTCCCCACACGCGGCGCGGGGAAGGCGAAGGCGAGCGAGGCGGCGGCGAGATGCGGTGCCCGGTACTCCAGAGCCGCCACATCCTGCGGGGACACGGCGGTCAGCGGGGACACCCACGGCCCCCCGGCGCTCCCGTTCCCTCTGTGTCCCCGGTACCTGCTCGTAGCGGGCGGCCCAGCTGTCGTAGAGCAGCAGCCGTTCGGGCAGCGCCGAGCCCCGGTGCACCGCGGCCACGCGGTCCCGGACCGCTGCCGGCAGCCCCATGCCGGAACCGCTCGGTACCGTCCGGGCCAACTGACCCGCGCCGGGCCCCGCCCCCGCCCCCATTGATCCGGAGGCTCCGCCCCGGCCACGCCCCCAAAGCCCATTGGCGCCGCCTCCCGCTCGCGACGCGCCCCCAATGCCTCATTGGCTTCTCTGCTCGCCCAGGACACGCCCCCAACGCGCGTTTCCACAATGACCCCGCCCAGGACCGCCCCACAAAACACGAGACCCCGCCCCGGACAATTGGCTGGGGGCGCCCGCCCCGGCCACGCCCCCGCGCTCCATTGGCCGCCGGAGCTGCCCCTCGGGGCGCTGGGAGCGACCAAGTGCGCCGGGAAGCGGGGGGAGGAAGAACCCGGTGTCCTGAGACCTGACCGAGCGTCCGAGTGGTGACCAATGGCCTAGAGAGGCGTCAGGTGCCCTTGGGCGCTGTCCAAGTCCAGGGATGGTGGACTTGGACCCTCAAATATCCTAGGGGGTGACACCGAATCCCCGCGGGGAGTGGCACCAGGGGCCCCCGGGCTACCACTGTCTCCGAGCAGTGTCCACTGTTCCTGCTGCTCTGTCACCTGTAGCAGTCAGTTCCCATTGCGTCACTCATGCCCCAGGCGCCGGGACAGTGTCCTGGACAGGTCACCTCCTGCCCGGCCCCTGGCCCCAGCCCCACACGGCCCCAGTGCTTGCGCTGACACCTCCATCCTGCACCCGCATCTCCTTCCTCCATTCCGACCGCCACCCACTGCGACCACCACCCGAGCCCGCCGTGTCGCACTGGGCGCGGCATGACAACCCGGGACTGCCCCCGGGGAGGAGGCCACCCACTACCGGGCAGCTCCTGCTTGTCCTGACCTGCCCGTGCCGCCCCTCGGCCGGGGGTCGTTCTGCGCTGCCCCGTGGCTCCCGGGAGGAGCAGGGAGCTGGGGTTGGTGATCGCTGCCGGGTCCTTCCAGTGTGTATAACCCGGGTGAAGTTCGGGTTTGTCTCAGAGCAAGAACAGCCCTGAGACCCCGCGCGATGCACGGGGCGGGGGGAGCAGGATGTCACCTCCAGGTCACAATTCTCTGGAGTGCCTGGTCCAGGTGCCCAACGTTTGTGAGGTTCCGTATCCAGCTTCGCTATCTCTCCAAGGGCTCTCCCTGCGAGGTCACTGCGGGAGTCCCCCGTTAACCTTTGGTGTCGCAGCGAGGGCGAGGAACAAGCTCCGGTACAAGCCACAGCCGTGCCCATGGCCTCCGGCTGTTCCCAGCAGCGAAACAGACGGATCCAGCTGCTAATTAGTGACGGATTCAGCTGCTAATTAATGACGGGAAGAAAATGCGGTTCCCTGACGGAGCCGGTGGCCGCTCCAAGGTTGCGCTGGTGACCTCGTCACCTCCTCTGTCCCTCCCTGGGGACGTGTCCGTGTCTCACGCGGGGACAGCTCAGCCCGCGGCCGGCCAGTGCTGGCCGAGACCCTCGAGAGGGAGCCCTCCGCCCGCGGGACGGACCCCGCGCCCCGCCGGGCTCGGGAGTCACGCCCGGGGACACGTTCCGGGAATTTCTGGTGGAGCTGCAGAGGACAGCGCGGGGCTGGGGGCGGCCAGGGCTCGGCCCGGGACAGCAGCGACCATCCCACCCACCTGAGGGCACAGGGATGGCTCCCGGGCGGCGTCCGCTGGGGCTGCAGCCCTGTGACAGCTCCTGCCACTGTTCGTGGGCATTTTGTCCACCCTGCAGCCACCGGCGTGGGCCCAATCCTGTCCCTCATGCTTGGCGTCCTTGGGAGGGCTATGGCCTCCATCAAGGGCTCTCTCAGTCTCATCATGGTTCCCACCACCAACTGAACCTCCCTTTAGGAAGCAGAGCCAAGATGCAGCACCAGCACTCCCTGTCCCTGCTCTGCTGGCCCCAGGGGCCACTGGGCCTCGCCTTCTGCAGCCTTGACCTGCACGGATCCAGCCCCGAATTTGCCGGTGCTTTTTCCATCCCTTTCCCACCGCTGGCTGGCTCTGTCACAGCACAGCTGTGCAAACATCTGCACCCCTGCCACCCCCACGGCTCTGGGCTGGCTGGGACCCAGCATGGCCCAGCTAGGGTCTGCACAGGGCCTGCTGCCAGCATTGGATGGCCTGGGCTGTCCCCGCTGGGGGCGGGGGACAGAGGTGGCAGCAGGTAGTGGCAGGCTGGAGCGTCCCATGGCCGGTGCTGGTGTGAGGCTGGACTTTGTCCTGACACGTGGCCTGGTGCTGGCAGGCTCCCACTGGGTCACAGGACGTTCCTCTCCAACGATGCAGTTCCTAGGGGTGCTGTCCTTGTCCCCTGCCTGGGAACAGGGGTCTGGGACACTGGAGACACCAGTGTCACCAGTGTCACCAGTGACACCAGTGTCCCAGCGCCCCATCAGCTGTGCCCTGATGGGGTGCTGGGACACTGGAGCTCAGCTCAGCTGCCCTGATGGAGTGTCCCCACCACCCCTCAAAGGGACCTGGGGGGACATGTTCCCCCAAGGCAGGGGCTGAGCCCCCTGAGCCCACAGATCTGTGCTGGGGCCTCGCCTGCCCTCCCTCCCCAAGGAGCTGCTGCAGGGGTGGAAGTGAAGCTTAGGTGGGTCTCTCGCCTTCAAAGCTGTCACTGAGCTGGGACAGGAGGTGGGAAAGCCCAGGTCTGTGCTGGGTTTGGGCCAGGCATCTCCAGGGTGGGCAATGTCACCTGGCCCCAAACCTGCCTGCAGGTCGCCCCTCTGAGCCTTCCTGGATCTCCAGGTGAAGTGTGTGGTGGCACTGGTACCCTGGGCAGGTGAGCTTGCATGGCCCAGGGCCTGTGCAGAGCATCCCTGGCACATCCTTGGCCCTTGGGGTGGAGCTGATGCCATCCCCCTGGACGTCCCAATGGTGTTGGAATGTCCCTAAGCTTCTTCATCAGGCTGGAGTGACAGAATGCTCAGTCCCACGGCCTTGTGTGCCTCAGAGACTGCCTGGGTGGCCCACACAGTCTCTGGGTCCGGCTGTGGTGTGAATGTCCCTGGGGCAAGGGGACAGATGCTTGGAGGGGGACAACTGTGGACTTGGCAGCTTCTGGCTCAGAGGACTTTGGGGACAGTCATGGTAACTGTCCCTGGAGGCTGTCACAGTCGTGAGCTGCATCTCTGGGCATCTGTCCTTGACTGCAGTTTCTTGGTGGTGCAGGAGCCTACCAGCACCAGGCAACGCCTTCAGGGCATCCCAAGGCATTTCCAGCTCTGGGAAAGGGACCTTCATGGTCTCCTGAGCTCTCTGCTGCATTTCCTGAGCTGGGAAAGCATGGACAACCATCCCGTGGGGCACTTGAGCCACACAAGGTGGAGGTGGAATGCTCTGCTGGGTGCAGAATTGGGCAGAGCAGGGAAGTAAAACCCTGTGGGGTGACAGCCAGGTGGGATCTGGAGAGCCCCTGTGGGGAAATGGAGGGAGGAGGGAGGTTCAGGTTGGATATTAGGAAAGATTTCTTCACAGAAAGGGTGGTCAGGCCCTGGCACAGCTGCCCAGGGCAGGGTGGAGTCCCCATCCCTGGAGGGGTTTAACAGCCCTGTGCATGTGGCACTTGGGGACATGGGTCAGTGGTGGCCCTGGCAGTGCTGGGGGAATGGTTGGACTCGATGATCTCAGAGGGGTTTTCCATCCTTGATGATTCTGTCATCTTTCCATGGCCAAGGAGACGACAGACAGCAGGACAGGGCCAGGGTGGCTGGTGGGGTTTCACACACCCTCGGTGGGATTGCTCTGCACTCAGATCCTTAGAGGGAAGAGCATTTTCCTTTCCCAGCATCCAAACGTGACTGGAATCTGTCCATTTCTCCCCTAATCCCCAATCTCCTGGTGTTCAAGGACCGTGGATTTTGCCTCCTGAGCCCCACTCAGACACATGAGCTCGCCTGGGCTCCTGCCCAACTTCTGAGTTTGCAATCTCGGTGTTGCTGGGACTGATGGTGCCCGGGGCTGCTCTCACCAACCCTCCTGCCCTGGTCCCACGGCCCGCACGGCTACGGGCCAGGTGACAAGGAGGGGCTGAGCTGTAAATCCGCGCTGCCGGGCGGAGATCGGAGCGGGTGGCGTGGCGGGAGCGGCTCACGGAACCCATTCAGGAGGCTGGGAAGGGCTGTGCTGTCTCCAGCGGGCCACGCTGCCCTCGTCCCACGAGCCTCGGGACCCGGCTATTCCCTGAGTGTGGCTGTCACCCCGCAGGGCACTGGCCATGGCCGGTGCCTGGGACCAGCAGCAGAGGCCCGTCCCTGCAGTGCTGAGAACGTTCCCTGGCTGCTGTGCTCCTGCATCAGTGCCAGCCTCTGCTCGTGTGTTGCCTGCATCCCATCCTCCCTGCAGCCCCCATGTGCCGTGCTCCCCTCCCTCCCCCACCCCCTTGTGTGGTGCTTCCATCCCTCTTGCATTCCAAATCTTTCGTGCTCCTTTTCCCTGAACTCCCAGCGTATGGACTCCACCCTCCCTTTGTGCTCCTGCTGCACAGAGCTCCACACCCCCTCTGCCCCTCAGCTCCACACGTTCACAGGGGCATGGTGCTCCCACACTGATGACATTCCCATTTCTCCTTATCCCCATCCCAAGTGCCAGTGGCTTCATACACAGTGTGTGCTCTGGCTGCAGTTCTTAGCTGAGCTCAGCCTCTTCCTCACTTCTGAGCAGCCCCACAAACCACATCCACACCCCCAGCTCATGGACCTCACTCCTTGTCCCCCTTCCCCCTTGTTCCCTCTTGTCTCCATTGTTACCTGATCCTTTCCCCTGACTGGGGACTTCCCACCCTGACCCGATCCAACACACGCAGAGACCTCAGGACCCACCCACCACACGTCCCCCGTTTCTCTGTCACACCCCATCACCTCCTGCACCCATCTCCTGTTCTTCACAGCCCTTCCCGCAGCCAGGTGAGTTCCCCGAGTGCTGCCTCCCTGTTCCCATTCCCACAGGCAGTGCCATGACATCACTGACACCTTGGCACACCTCAGGCCGGTGACTCAGCGTCCCTCCTGGAACAGCACCTCTGGAACTCATCACCTTCGTGGAGCAGCACCCTCCTGACTCAGAGTCCTCAGGTCCACCTCAGGAGCTCCCTGTTCCCACCCTGGGACACAACGTGACTCACTGGTCACATCCCTGCCTCTCCTGGCATTCCAGGTGTGGGTGCCCCACAGTCCCCTGGCTCGATGCAAGCCCACCCATCCATGTCCCCAGATCCCCCTGACCACCAGCCTGGCTACCCAGAGCACTCCTGTGCCCCGCTCCAGATTCCTCCCCCAGACTCCCCTCTTTCGTCCCTGCATCTTGGGAAGTGACTGCCACCTCCTGGGAAGAACAAGGGACAGGCTGGGTGAGATCCCAGAGGTGGAAGTTGCAGTAAAGCCCAGCTCAGGAATGAGGTACAAACTTTCACTGGAGCAGGAATTAATGACTGGATTAGTGGCTATAAATAAACAAAGGATTTCTTGTGACTTGTAAAAGATGACTCAGTGCTTTTGGGAAAGCTGGCTGCTCTCCAAGGGATCTCAGTGATCCCAGGGCAGTCTGGACCTTACCTCAACTCTGTCTGCATAAGGACTGAGAAGGTGTTTGGGTATCTGAGTCCTAAAAAGCAGTCTGTAACTTCCTCCACCAACTCCCAGCCCTATAGATATTCAGGAAGGAGGATGGGCCGCTGTGCCCAATTGCTGTTATCTGTTTTATCCCCAGGCTCCTGCAGTATTTCCTGGAGCCCAGTCCTTCCTTTCTCAGGGACATCCCTGAATCCCAGCTCTGATGTGGGCCCAACAGATTGCCATTGACAGGAGAGATAGAGAATCCCTATGCTGCTTCATCCCCTGCCTATCCTACCCAAATGAGGATTTGAGGGGGGGGGGGGGGGGGGGGGTGTGGGAGTGAAACCAAAAAGGTAAA
>JAYDZK010000066.1:10570408-10583312 GCA_034509185.1 Euphonia xanthogaster | reverse complement strand
ACTCCTTCCCCACACGACGCCCTTCCGATCTGGGACTCTGACGAGGCCATTTCCCTGCTGGAATAATGTTCCATGCTGGAATAATGCCGGGCATTTTGCCTGGTGCCATTTGCACAGCTCATGCTTTGGCCGGTCCCCAGAGCCCTCCAGAGCTTTGTTCCCGTGGCAGTTGTTCAATGGGCAGGATGAAAATAGACCCTGAGAGGAGACCAGATGAGAAACCACATCCTGGAGGGGAGGGGATGTGTCAGAACAGTGCACCTGAGCCCCAGGTCACACTTTATGGGAAGCATTGGATTATGGACATTGGATCTACAGCACTGGATCTCAGGCTAGCACTGAATCACCCCAGCAGTGGGGTCGTGGACCTATTCCCCATTCCCTATTCCCTATTTCCTATATCCCTTGGGGATGGGGCCAGACGAGCCTCAAGTGCCAGGAGATGGTACCAGCTGCTCTGAAGCTCTGCCCAGCTTGTGGGAAGATGTCCTGGCAGCATTGGAAGGGACTGTGTCTATGAAGAGTTCCAAACTAGGGGCACCCCAGGAGACAAGTGTTGGGGAAGATTCCTTTCCTCCTAGCACTTCTCAGGTTTCTGAAGGGTTCCTGGGGGTGGTGGCACCTGTGCTGGCTCACCCATGTGGAGGCAGCTTCCCACCTGCCCTTGTCCCTGGATGAGGGAGCTGTGCTTGGGATGGGCCCCCGGGTGGTCTCAGTGACACCCACTGAGGCTGAGCTCCCCAGGGTTCAGGCTGCAGCACTGGGCCCCTGCCCAGCTGGGGCTCTCAGCTCCGTCCCCTGCGCCTCCCCAGGGAGCTGCTCCACAGATCCCATCCATCCCCTTCCAGCCTCGGGAGAGGTGTCCACTGCCCACTCTATCTCACTGTCTGGGAATTTCTCCTGAGACTTTGTTTGCATTTTGCTGTCCTTATTTGCACCTCTTTGGGCTCATTTATACCCTTACATCTTCTCCTCTTTCCCTTGGTGCATCCCCTTCCCTCTGCCAGCTGTGCTCAAGGCGCCTCCTGGACCTCTCTTAGTGGCCCTGGGGCCATTGTCCAGCACGGGTGAGAAGGGCCACCCACCACATGACCCCCTCCCTGCTGACCCCTATCCCCAGAGCTGATCTCTGGCCCACCTCAACCTCCAGCTAGTTCCTCCCTGCCCTGCTCCACGCTGGCCACCATGTCCCCCACCTTGTGGGCTTGTCCCCGACCTGTCCCCAACTGCAGCCCTTGGTTTTGAGCCTGCTTTTGGCTTTTCATCTGCTCCTGAGCTAAGGCCAGGGCCTGCTGGGTACCTGCACTCCCAAAGTAGGTGCAGCCTTTGTGTGTTTGCCTGTTTCTCACCCCTCCCTGCAGCTCTGGGATAACGCAGCACATCTGCATTCCTTGCATCCAGCCCCCAGCTGATGTGCCACATCTGGATTCCTTGCATACAATCACTGTCTAACAGGCTGTGTCTGGCTTCCCAGCATGTGATTCCTAGATAACAAGTCACTCCTGGATTTCCTACATGTGATTCTTGGATAACATGGCATATCTGGATTCCTTACATTCAATTCCTGGACAATATGGCACATACACTCTCTGGCCAAGGCTGGGGCTGGACTTTCTCCTTACAGTTTAAAGGATTTTTTTTTCTGGAGAAAATGAAGCTTTGACCTGAATTCCTGGCTGCCTCACAACATTTCTCTTCTACCTCGGCTTTGGCTGCTCTTGGCTGGGAGCCTGGCTGGAAAACAAAGATCCTATCTCCCCCCCACCCCCTGGGCTTTGGGACTGCTGGCGGTGGACACGCCGCCCCTCGCCAATCAGTGCTTACAATAATATTTTTCTCTAGGATTGAGCTTGGAATAACTTTGTTTTGACATAATCTGAACTAATGTCTCCCCGGCAATGACAGTAAACACTCGACAATAAGTGTCAGTGCAGCCCTGGAGCTCTGCACAAGGGGCTCCAGCAGCTGGACATGAGGGACATGGGACAGAGCACAGCCTCAGGGAAGAGCCTGGTGATGGCAGGGTAGACCAAACTCCCAGAGGTCCACTTCTCACCCTTCTCCCCCACAGCTCTGCAGAGGGTGATGGAAAATGCAGCCCGAGGCCATTGCTAATCAGTTTCTCGGGCACCAGGAGTTATTGTGTCTGCACTGGTGGCAGCTCCAATTTAAACACTGTCACTGCACTATTAATGGTCCTGGCACTCACTGACCCGAGAGCTCAGCCTGGAACTCAGCAGCAAAAATGTTTGTGGAGCCCAGCAAGAGCCACTGAGCTTCAGTCCCTGACCTGTGCCAGCCGTGCCTGGATTCCACCTGGGGCTGGTGTGCTTGGGGTGCCCTGTGCTGGCACATCAGGGCAGGATTCCTCTCCCTGCTCTCCCTCCCAGGAGAGGGCCCTGGGTGGTCTCGCCTTCATGAGGCTGAAGTAGCTGGATGTGGGCATGGACCTGGACATGGGGAACTGGGTGTGGGGAACTTTGCATGGACATGAGCCTGGATCTGTATCAGGGCATTAGCCTGGGGTGATACATGGGCATCTGAGCTCTCCACATGTCCCAGAGCCTCTGGTGCTGCTCCCTTCCTGTTTTAATTCCTGCACTGGCCCTGTAATTTAATTCCTAATTTAATTCCTGTGCTAGTCCTGTAATCCCATCTGCCACAGGATCCCAAGCAGACACTCAGACCCATTGTGATTTGTCCAGAGGCTGAAGCCATGGAAAAGTCTGCCTCTCCCTTCCCTGGAGAGCTCCATTTCCCTGCTGGTTCCCATCCATCCCAACTGCACCTCCTTGTTTCATCACACCCAGAGTGAAAACCAGTCCTGAGAGCGTCCTGCTGGCTCAGTCTTGGGGACCAAGGAGATCATCCTCCCTCATCCCTCTCTGCTGGCCTGATCTTCACAGCAGCAATCAGCAGTGACTTCAGACCCCAGGGATAAGGACACCTGAGGGCAGGTGACACCACTCAACCCATCCGTCCCTCAGAAGGGTTTGTGCTCCCTGGAAAGACAGAGCTGCAGCAGGAGATCCACCAGGGCAAGCAGGACTTCAGGCTGCCAAACACGGCTTTCCTGGAGACCAGCAGGCCCATCCCTGCTTCTTCTTGGGGACCACAGCTCAGGAACTGAGTGTCATCCCTGCCTGGCCACTCAACTTTACAGCATGGAGTGTGTACACCAGTTCTGAACATCTCCCAAGGGATCTGAGCTGGTCTCAGCATCCTCTCCTTGGGCAGAGTGAGAGCTGCAGCTCCTCTGGTTATTCTGGAAGGTCACAGGTTGCCCACATTGGTTTTTTGGTGGATGAAACCATGTGCTTGATATTGGGGCAGGGAAAAGGAGCTGACTAACATGATGTAGAAGACTTCTGAATGTCTGAATTCTGAAGTGAGCCCTGGAGGACTGATGTGATTGGTGCCAAGGATAGCAGGAAAAGCCTGCCCTTGGCTGTGTTTCATGCAAGGAAAGCAAAGTGGAATTGCTCAGAGTGGATGCAAAAGGGTCACATTTTAGAACTGCAGATCCATGAGCTGCTCCAAGTGGTCAGGGCAGAGGTTGGGAGTTAAGGAGCCATGTTCATGCTTTGCAGAAAGGAGCTCTTCAGTGGTGATGCCCCATCCCTGGAAGCATCCAAGGCCAGGTTGAACGGGGCTTGGAGCAACCTGAGACAGTGGAAGGTCTCCCTGCCCATGGCAGGGGGTAAAATGGGTTGACCTTTGTAGTTCTTCCAACCAAAACCATTCCATGATTCTGTGAAGTTGCACCATGTGTCCCATCTGACTGCACGTTCCCAGCAGGAGGAACAAAGGGGATAGGCAGGCAGGGACAGTTTGAGCTGCTGTCCCTCTCATGAAGGAAATGGTGGGCTCCCAGAAATGCCTGGGACCTCTCTGGGTGGCCTTATTCATCCCTGTCTCCTTTTCTTTCCTCTTTGTCATGAGCTAGGAATCCTTTTATCCGTGTGTTTGTTTTTCTTTCCCTCTCCTTGCAGATGCTCAGTAATTCTTTGAACATATCAGATGGATTTGTGTATCCCTGGTTTGTGGATTCCCCACAGAGGAAAACAGGCACCTCTGGAGCAAGTTGCACATTGGCCTGAGGTCATGTCTGTGGCAGCCTGGCAAAGTCCCTCTGGAATTCTTGCTCTGAGCATGGAGAAGGCCAGGGAGGGTGATGCTGCACATGAGAGCAGTTTCCAAAGGCAGGAGGGATGGTGGGTGCTGACAGAAATAAACACTGCAGCAGAGAAAGGATAAGGCAGCGGTGGCTTGGGAGTGCAACAGCCTGGGGCCATGGTGGAGCCATGGAGAAGTCTGGCAGCTCCTTTGGAAAAGTGTATTTGGAGACCTTCCTCCCCTGGATGCCTTGTGGAGCATCAGTTGGTGACTGTGGGGAGTGGATTTTCCTGCAGGCCCAAATCCCCTCCGAGGCCAGCCTGGCCCAGGGGTGTCTGAGCATTCTCTGTCCAGGGTGAGTGTCAGACACCAAATCCTGAGGGTGCCTCTCATTTGGTGTCTTGCTCAACCAATGTTCCCCTTAAATGTCTGAAGGAGGATGTGTCCCAAAGCCAGACTGATCCCTCAGAAAGCCACAGGCACACAGCCTCTCCAAACATTGTCCTTCCCGTGCCCAAAACCAGCCAGCCCACACTTTGTGGGTGCTGTGTCATGTCCCAAACCTGAGGGACAAGTCTGTGATGGATCAGGCAAGGATTCTTTCCAAGTGCCCGATCCTGGTCTAGTGGGGCAAAGGGAACCTTCTTTGGGACATGGGCAGCCTTGCTGTACTGCTCTGCAACCCAGTCCATCTCTCACATCCTGACCCTTCCTCCCTCCTTCCCAACACCCCATTTCTCTCCTGGGAGGGAGATAAATTTATGTCCTTCCAGGAACTTCCCTTCCAGGCTGGTCCTGCATTGCCCATCACCTGCTCAGGGCAGGGACCCCCTGCCCTGTGAGATGGGGGACGTGGTGGTCACTGTTACACGGGACAGTAACTCTGGGGTCCCTCCCAGGAGCTTTTGGTGAAGCAGGGAGGACTCAGGGCTGTGCTGAGGCTGGGGAGGATGGCAGAGGAGTGGGAGCATCACTGTGTGTGGAGAGCCAGGAAGATGAGTGTGGCCCCAGGGGACAGCAGCAACTGTGGTCACAGGATTTCTGAAGGGACTTCAGGAGGCACCCATGGATGGATCTGGAGAGACAAGTCTAGAGCTACAGTGGGGAAGCAAAGCCAACCTCATTGCAATCCTGGCAAAAGCTGGTGCAAGAGATGTTTGCAAGAGATATTTTTGGATAAATACTTACTCTGAAGACTTCCATCTCCAGGGACTTCCATATTTTTGGTGGCAAAATATAGAGGTTTTCAGGCCTGCCATGCTGAGCACACTTCACTGTCCCAAACAGGTGACCAAGAGGAGGAAAAGGACAGAACTGCCATCCCTGCCACCCCACCATGGGGTGGGACAGGCTTGGGGCTGGCCAGAGGCTTCCAGGAGCAGCTCTGTGGCCCCCTCCTTCCCACAGCCACGTGCCAGCAAAGGCAGAGCAGAACTCCCTGCAGCAGCCAGGGTCCCCCAGCAGCCTGGTGGCCCTTCTACAGGGCCCTTCCTCTCCTGCCTGCCCGGGGGAGCAGCGTGAGCAGCATCCAGCAGCTGCCTCTGCCCGAGTGCAAAGGAGGCCTGAGGACATGGATGGAGAGGGGGGAGCAGAGGGAGGCAGCACAGAGGAACAATTGAAAAGAGGAAAAAGGAAATCCTCCTGGAGCTGTGAAAGTGTTTTCCCAGACTGTCTGGCCGCTCCAATGACCTCATTCTCCGAGGTGCTGTTAATTGGCTGGAGAACAGGACCTGCCCTGCCAGCCCCTCTGCCCGGTCACCTGCACAGCCCCCGTGCCCAGCAGCCCTCCCCAACCCCACCCTGTCCCTGAGGGGGTTCCCAGTGCCCAGGCTCATGCCAGGGGTTGTTAACCAGGGTTAATAAGCCCCAGATTTCCATGAGTTCATCTCAGCTGTTTATCCTGGAAACCCCCTCTGCAAAAGCAGTGACGCATGCACGGATCTGGAGTGGAGACTGGCACCAGAGTCCTGGGAAGAGAGAGAGCCTGACCCGGAGTTCTGTGACCATCCCTGGGGTACAAGTGGCTCCTGTGATGGAAAAGGCACGAGTGACCAGGCACAGAGGAGCAGGAGGCAGAAGCTGGATCTCAGGTGGCTGGGCTGGGTGGGAGAAGCAGGATGGTGCATCAGAGGTGATAGGGAACTCACAGGGCTGTCCTGTTCCATGCACAAAGTTCCAAGGGGATGTCTCCTGCTGGGTCAATATTTTAACTGAGATAATGGAGGTCTGAGTAATGGATCCCCTCCAGGATCATCTCTTCTATAAAGCTGTGGGCACCAATGAAAGCTTTTTTCACATCCTTCCCTGAAGAAATTTTATGGATAGGAAGAGAAACAAGTAGAGCTTATTTCCTGACACATATTTGCCCAATTTAAAAAAATTTAAAAATTACAGAAGCACAGAATGGTTTGGGTTGGAAGGAACCTTAAAGATGTATAGCATATAGGTAAAACCTTACCAAGGGAAGGCCTTGTAAAATCCTGACTCAGGCTTGTTACTTTGGCTAAGTAGAAAAGGACTATGGGAAAGAGACAATTAAATTAGGGGTAGAAAAACAAGTTATATAACCATTACATGTTCACATTGTGGTGTATGGTGGTTGGTTGAATTATGCTTGTTATGATTTAAAGCTATGTAACTGATAACCAGCTAACTGCTTAAAAAGCTTGGTTTTTGCAATGAAGCCTCTTTCCTTTGCACCTGCCTGGGGACTCTGTCACTACGGACCCTCACCCACAGCTGGTGCCCAAAGATGAACTTGTTACCACCCCCTGCCATGGGTAGGGACACCCTCCACTAGCCCAGGTTGCTCCGAGCCCTTTCTGACCTGGCCCAAATCCTTGAAAGCTCCCTCAGAAAGCCACTAGCTGTCATTCGAATTTCCCAGCTTCACACATCAGGAAGGGATGAGGGACAGACACGAGATTGCATCAGCCTCACAAAATCCAAACACCAAGTAAGTACTTGGGAACTCTTTTATTTAGCAGAGGAATTAAAATGACGAGACCCAAAGGCTGGGAGTTAAAGCAAGGCCTGCTCAAGTGTGGATTAGCACATATTTCAACACTGACCATGACTGGAACTAATTGCGGAGAGCAGAGGTTGGATTCTGCTCTGTAGGAAGCCTGGCTGCCTTTCCAGCAGAGGGGCTTATGCCAAGAGATCGTTCCTGGCTCGATGGCCACAGGACAACACTCTCAGGCCCCTGATGTCCAAGTCATGTTCAGGTCTCATGCCCCTGAATTTGGTGCATCTGAAAGGTGCCAAGCCCAGATCAGTGCCCTGCAGCTGCCTGGTGCCTCCAGAGCAGGGGTCGCCTCCCATCTTCTGGGCTCTCCTTCCCTCCCCAGGCAAAGTGGGGGTATTTTTAAGGTGGAAAAAGATTTCTGTGGGTTTTGTGTTCCTATTAGAGAGGGCATTGTCAGAGCCAGGCCCCTGGGACAGGGGCTGGAGTGGAAGAGCTGAGCATGCAAAACGTGACTGGAAATACAAAGTGTCCAAATCAGGGTTTTTTTTACTTTCGTCTTTCAATAGTTAAAAGAGCTTCTATCTGCCATCAGCATTGCTGATAAACACTCTCCAAAATTCCAAATGCCATGTACTTGTAGCTTTCTTTAAAGATACGAGAGGGTTTCCCATGGCATTGGATACTCTGTTCCCACTCCCTCTGGGAGCCTTTATCATGGTTTTAGTGCCACATTTGTCTGTTCCAAACTCCAAAAGGTCTTGGTATCTTGGTATGTGGCGTGTTGCTCTGGGATCTCAAATGCCAGGAACTGATAATGGCTATTTTTTTCGTGGTGGAATCTAGTCAACTTTTCCTCCAGGACAGACAGCAGCACACAAAGCTGAGGAGTCCTCCTGGGAGATGTTCTGTCAGCCATGAGCTGTGTTCTGACTACAGTTTTGGGTTGGAATTGCCATTTTGGGTTAAAGCAAGCTGCAGCACAGCTGGCAGCGCTCGCAGGCCGCTCATGCCCTTCAGGACAATGACGTAGTTGTCCACAGCACATCTGTGCAGAGCCACTGCTCTCCATGGACACAGAGTCTCATTTCCCTGTCCCCATTTTTATTCCTGGATGTCACTTTGCAAACTCCTTGTACGACTTCTTGGAATGTTTTGCAATTAAAGGTGAAATGATTGGGGTTTGCACACAAACGAGGGCAGTGAAGAAAGACTTTCAGGCAAATAACAGATGCCAGTTATTCCCAGTGCCCCCATACTTGGGGTTTTTTTGCAGGATTTCTTAACCTTTTCTGTGACAGTCTTTGTGCTTTATTGTTTGAGTATCTTCTTTTAATCATAAAATCATAGAGTTGCTAAGGTTGGAAAAGCCCTCTGAGATCACTGAGTCCAACCTTTCCCCCAGCACTGCCAAGGCCACACTAACCATGTCCCCAGTGCCACACCCACATGTTTGTTGGAACATTTCCAGGGATGGTAACTCCACCACTTCCCCAGGGTTTTGTCAGTTGCTGTTGTCATGTTGCCATGCCCACATTATCCTCTGGAGCTGGGTAATCTCTTCCAGAACTGGAAAGTTGAGCTCTGCTCCTGCTGACCTTCAGGATGTATTTTCCTTGGTGGGTAGTGAGAGTGTTTTCTCCACAAGACTTGATTTTGCTGCAAGAGTTTTATTTTTTTGACATTTGCCTTATCTCTACTACTTCATTTCCTACTAGTTTTGCTATTATTCCCCTTGGAATGGGGAATATGGCTTTAGGTTGAGACTTCAAGCCCCCTTTTTTTCAGAATGTTGTAGGTTTTCCTTATGGGATGGCTTTAGCTGATGAGTTATGACTTCATCTCTGTTTTTCAAACTACTTGGGAAGCAGCTGATGTTAATTGTTGAGTCTTCGTGATGTCATGGGATTGTATTTGGAACAGATCTTCCATTATGTTCTGTTTCAACTTGAACTGCAGATTCTAAGAGTGAAATCCTGTTGCTTTGCTCTCCAAATTTGCTTTTAAAGTCTCTTACAGTGCTGATGAGTCCATCTCTTCCTTAAGGATGTCACTGAAAGCATTGTTATTAGGCAGGAGAGTATTGACCTCTGCATCTGGTTTTGTGTTGTTTAGAGACATAACTTGAGATCCAGATTCTTTGCTAATAAAATCATCATCTCAGGCAGAATTTAGAGCTGGCTTATTTTGTCCTAGTACTTATGTTTTAATTTTCTCTCTTTCTGAATAAACAAACCAGACCTGAATATGGTATTTTTTTCTCTTTCTTTTTTTGTTTTCCTTTTTCCAGTTTATTTTTTAGTTTAGTTGAGCCAACAACTTTACATGGGTCCAGCCCACGCTGTTACTCACCTCTCTTGCCTAATCTAGATCTGAACTAATTGGGAACAGCCTCGCTTTCCCCTGATGAGCTACTGATGCTTCATTAGTGATGTTTTTGACTCCAGCCCTGGGACACCATTCCCTTTCTCCCCTTCCCTCACCAGAGTGTTGGTGGGCAGTGGTGGTCACCCCTGGCTAGGGAGGGGCTGGTGCTCAGCAGATGGTCTGGTGATGCTCCAGCTGTGAACAGCACAAACTCCAACACATGGACAGGCAGGAGCCTCCCTGGGCTGGAGCTGGATGGAAATTGCCCAAAGTGGCTTGGGGAAAGCACCTGGATGGAGAATCTTTGCTTTAAAGCAGACAGACATTCCTTGGAGAGAAAAATGCAGGGGCAGGGGAGGGGCTGGTTTCACCTTGGGGCCTGTACCCTGTTCCAGTGTAACTGGTGCCTTTGCATGTGGCACTGACAGCAGCTGCTGATGGACCCTCCAGGTTCCAGGAGAGCATCCAGGTGCCACCTGCTCCATCCCCTGGTGGAGACTGGTGTGGGAAGACCTTGCCTGGCCAGGGGTCTTGGCAAGGGGAAAGGGCAGGGTGCGTAAAGAGGGGTGGTGGAGACACGGGCTGTGCTGGGACTCTCTACTGGGCTGCTGATGGATTTGTTGGGCAGGAGTGGGGCTGGGGCATGTCTGCCTTCTGCTGGTGGCCCCACTCACCCACGTGCCCCTCATCCTGTGGTCATCATCTCCAGGAGATGCTCCAAAGCCTGCCTGGGATCTTCCTGGCTTCTTGCTTTGGACCATGCAGGAATCTCATGAAAAGTGCACTGGCTGCAGGAGAGGAGCATCCTGAGGTCCAGAGGGATGGTTGAAACAAACATCCAGATCCAGCAAGAGCTGGGCTGCTCAGGCTGACCCTTCCCAGCCAGCTGTGCCCATGCCTTGCTTCCTCCCTACTCAGTCTGCTTTTGTCCTTGTTCCTGCCCACCCCTCCCATCTGTCCCTCCAGAACACACCTGTGGGCACTGAGGGGGTGCTGGCAGCTTGTTCCCCCTGTCCTGGGTGGCTGCCATGGCATCCCTATGGCACCCTGCCCTGCTCTGCTTCTCAGCCAGGCTCTGCAGCCCTGGGGAAAAGGGATGAGATCCTGTGGTTCTGGAGCAAGAGTCATAGAACCAAAGATTCAGAGAATTAGAGAATATCCCGAGTGGGAAGGGACCCCCAAGGATCATCCAGCCCAACTCCTGGCCCCGCACAGACAGCCCAACAATCCCACCCTGGGTATCCCTGGAGTGGTGTCCAAACGGTCCTGGAGCTCTGGCAGCCTCAGCGCTGTGCCCATTCCCTGGGCAGCCTGGGCAGTGCCCAGCATCCTCTGGGGGAAGAATTTTTACCTGATACCCAGCCCTGACACAGCTCCAGCCATTCTCTGTGTCCTGTCCCTGGTCACAGGGAGCAGGGGTTGGAGCTACACTCTGGGAGGAAGCTGCAGCACCCGGTGAGGTCTGACCTAAATCTCCTCCTCTCCAGCTGAACATTCCAAGTGACCTCAGCCACTCCTCGTGTGCCTTCTCTCTGAGGGAGTGGGTGGGCACAGCAGCGTGTTCTGGGGTGGCTCTGGTGGGGTGCAGTGACACCCCCACTGCCCCCAGCCTGCCTGTTCTGGCAGAGTGACAGCCCTGCCTGTGCTGCCCTGCGCTCCGGGGGCAGCTCCCGGACCTGCCTGAGCGGCTCCAGATGTACCGGTGGCCGGTGACCAGCTGTGCGTCCGAGGGACACTGCCAGCACGGCCCCGGGCTGTGGCACAGCCCTGGCACCCCTGACCCCCAAGCGCTGCCTGTCCATGGGCAGCCCCTCGGGTGTGGAACGGGCTGCGCCTCCCTCCAGATGTTGCCGTGGCCCCTGACCCCCTGTTCCCTCGCAGCAGGGCCTGTCTGGGTCACAGAAAGAGCCGGGCAGGCTCTGAAGCTGCGGCCGTGGCGGATGCAGAAGCGGACAGAGGCGGTGCCGTGCAGCCACGGACACTGCCCGGCGGTGCCCGGCGGCCGCTGTCCGGCACCAGGGACAGAGCACCCCTCCGGGACGTGCTGTGGAGCTGCGGCAGCGGGAATGCACCAGCCTGAGCAGGGCGGGAGCGTGGAGAGCCCAAGAGAGGGAGAGGGACTTTAACACAGCTAGAGAGAAACAGGACAAGGGGAAACAGAGAGGAGAGGTTGGGATTGGATGTTAGAAAGAAATCCTTTCCTGTGAGGGTGCTGAGGCCCTGGCACAGGGTGCCCACAGCAGCTGGGGCTGCCCCTGGATCCGTGGAAGTGTCCAAGGCCAGGTTGGATGGGGCTTGGAGCAGCCTGGAATAGTGGGAGGTGACCCTGCCATGGCAGGGCACAGAACTGGATGAGTTCTGCTCTAACACAAACCATAACATGATTCCACAATTCTCTGGTGTCAGTCCATCCCCTTGGCTGTAAAGGGGTAAGCACTCCCAGCTGCTGCTGGGCTGCTTGGCCAACTGTTGCCCATGGGCAGTGTGGCATCAGGGTGGGGATAATCTTGGGGACACATTCCAAGGGGCTCAGGAAGAGGCTCTGGTGTCTGAGACATTTCAGGGACCATCAGGCTCCAGTGAAAGTCCCTTGTAGCTTTAAATTGTGGGGTCCTGTGAGCAGGACACAGAAACTTGCAGGTGGTGCCTGGGCAGAGCACGATCCCTCTGCTCTGGCTCTTCCACGTCTCTTGATCACAGGCTGCTCGCTGGGCACTGCTGCAGGTGCACCTGAGCCAGCCCAGGCTCAGGGACCCTTTCTCTGCTTGACAAGGACACCACGGTCCCTCTCTGCCAGAGCCAGGCTTGTGCCTATTCCCAACCATCACTCCCCAGCCCAGCACCCCTCAGCTGCTGCCAGCCCTGGGACCCCGATGTGACCAGGGCTGTCCTCAGGCTGCCCGGGGCCAGCCCCGTGTCCCCACCCACCACATACTTATCAAGTTCCTGCAGCCTCCCCCCTGCCCGCCCGGCCCTCTGGCAGCTGGGGCTGGGATGGAGGCGCTGGCAGGTTCCTGGGGGCTGATCCCAACCTGGGGACACCTGGGCACCAGGGCTGGTCCTGCAGAGCTCTAACAAGCAGGATCAGGACCTCAACCCTCCCAACAAGCTTCTGGGGCTTTTGGGGCAGCAGGGTTGGGACACAGGGTGAGGAGGCCACTACCTGCATGAGTGGACCTTCAGGCCCAGCGGCCTTGGAAACACAACTGCATGGAAGAGGAGAGATCATTTCAGACACTCCACCTTCCCATGGCCCATGGCTGGCTCTGCAGGAAGCTCTCCCTGCCCAGGAGTCACCCCGACTATCAGAAGTTGTTTGTGGATGAGAAACTGTCCAGCAGTGGATGGGACAGGATGGGCAGTGTTCAGATGAAGGGAAGATTGGGATGGGATGGGATGGGATGGGATGGGATGGGATGGGATGGGATGGGATGGGATGGGATGGGATGGGATGGG
>JAYDZK010000066.1:10557968-10568753 GCA_034509185.1 Euphonia xanthogaster | reverse complement strand
CTGTTCAGGGCTGGGCACTGCCCAGGGCAGGAGCTGTGCCTCCTGGGCAGGGGCAGCTCTGGGCTCAGTCCCTGCCCGTGGCTCTGGTGCCACTGCTGGGCACTTTTTAACTCCTGGGCTGCCATGACCTCCCTGCAGGAGCTGTGCCCCCCTAGGTGTGCTCACCATCACGTGGCACTTTCCTGGGCAGGGGAAGTTAAACTTGTCCATTTGAGTGGGATTTCTAAAACACAATGAATTTCATGAGGGCTGAGAGCTGTGCTGGGCTGGGGGATCAGAAGATGAGCTGTAACAGGAGGAGCTGGTGCTGTTCATGAGGACAAACCTGGGAGAGGAATTCTCTCTTCTGCCTCTTAATTGCCCTATCAAGGCCAGATCAAACAGGCAGGATGCAAGTGAGTGCTGCTGCCCAAGATGCTGCTCTAATTAGAGCAGTCCCTGAACCTCTTGCAGACTTACAGTGTAGTATCAATTCAGGTTAAATTGGGAAACTGAGCAGAAAATTGCTGTCTGGTGTTTGGAGTGGTTTCTGCATCTTAACATTATCTGATATTGTATCATTATGTACTGATGCAAAATGCCAACAAGTAATGGCAGAGCCCTGCAAGTAATGACACCGGCATGGGAGAGCAGGAAATAGTGAGAGAAATTTAATTTCTTATGCAGTTTCATGAAATAAAGTCAACTCAGGTACACACTTGTTCAGATTAAATATAATGATGTGTGTCTGCAGCCTGAGTCTGCTGGGAATGCACATCCAGAGGCTGGGCAGGGAGAGGGGAGAGTTGCCATGGAAATACAGCCAATGTCACACTGGCAGCCTTGCAAATGGCTCATGTGTCATGGCTCATTTTCCAGAGAAGCAAGGAAAACTGGGAATTAAGGGAAAACCTCTTTAAATGTTTGCAGCAAGGCAGGGCCAGGACAGGTGTTGGGAGTGCTGAGTGTTTGTGGGGACAGGGGAGCCAAAGCACACCTGGGGCAGGCTCTGCAGCATCCCTGGGCTGCCTGAGCCCTTCTCCTTCCTCCTGCTGGGGCAGCACGGCTGGAACACGCCTGGGCTGCCTGGGCTTCCCCTGCCTCCCCTCAGGGCAGCAGCTTTCCCTCCCTTTGCTCCTTCCAAGCCTTTGGCAGCCCAATTCCTGCACTTGCTGTTCCATTCCGAGTTGCCTGAGCTGTGCCAGATGATCCAGAGTTATTGCTTGATCTGTCCTGTAATTGGGAACTCAGCTGCTGGCTCTCGTGGGGACTAACACAGCTCTTGCTTTAAAATTGGATGGAGTGCTCATGGGTATTTTTCTTATTTTGTTCTGATTTTGGGGGGGAATAATGGTTTTGCCATGCAAAAATAAATGAGGCTGCTAGACAAACAGCTTGGGTTGTTAGAGCCTCTCTCCAGGTAATGATGGTGTAATTCAGGCCTCTGAAATAGGAAGCAAACAATAAATAAATGATTAACCTGCCTTTGGAGTATTGAAATCTTTATGTATTTTAAGGCTGTAGTGGGTAAATAGGAGCAAATGAGTGTTTGAACAGGCAGTAGAGGAATGACAGCAGGATCAGGGAACCAGGATCCACGAGAATTCCCAGCTCAGGGCCTGCCCAGCTCCTGCCAGGTTCAGTTTTCTCTGGTTTGGTATCAGTTTCCCCGTGGCATGGCTGTCACAGCCCAGTCTCAGGTGTGCTGGAGGTGAGTTCAGAGCTGTGAACTGGGAGTCTGGAAGGAGCAGAGCCATTGCTGTGGGGAGAGGAAGGGAGGAGCTGGCATCTCCTGGGGATGCTGAGGGGAAGCTGGGCTCTTGGGCTGGCATGGCACTCAGTCTCAGGCCTCCCCTGGGCCTTTTAAAGACAAACTGTGCTGGGGCTGAGCTCTGCAGGACCAGAGGGTCCCTCCTGCTGCGGGAGGGCAGGGAGGCAGAGGTGGCACAGAGGGGAAAATGCACATCCTCCCTCTTCCTGCATCTCCCCTTTCCCTCCCCTTTCTTCCCCTCCAAGCAGCCTGGTACCTTCAGCACCCTGAGGGGAAAAGTGGCTCCAGCTGGAATGTAAATCTCAGGTCCTTCAGTGTGGCAGCAAAGCTCTGGGTGTGTCAGCTGGGGAGCCTGCCAGATCCCACTGGGGGTCAGCTGGGCAGGTGTCTCGCAGCTGCACCTCAAGGTGAGGTTATTCTCTAGAGGAAGGTGATGCTTCTTGAAATGGTGTCATTTCTCTCTTCTTGCTGGTATATTCCCTTGAACAGCAAAGAAAGGCTGAAGAAGAAAATTGAGTGGAGTTCCTGCCGAATTCAAACACACTGTAGTGATAAATATGGTTCTGAATAAACCTCCTTGTAGTCACAAATCAATTAATCTTTTTTTTCCCTGTGTGCTCCATCCTAAGGATTTACTTTCTCATTGAGCTTTCCTAGCTCGTGCAGTAGCTAATTCTTCACCTGGATAAATAACTGGTGGCATTTTTATTCCCCAGCAAACCAGCATTATCTTTCTTGCTGTGTACAAGCAAAGGGAATTTTATTTATTTGTTTCTTTATTGTCCCCAGAGCAAACTCTGTGAGTTGGGGCTTGGAATAAAGCAGAGTTCAGGGCTTGGTGAGGAGTGGCTCTGCTGTTGTTCAAGGAGTGTTTAACACTCTGAGGGGTAGGGGGGGATTGTTGGGCTGTCTGTGCAGGGCCAGGGATGGGACTGGATGATCCTTGAGGGGCTTTTCCAGCCCAGGGTGCTCTGATTCCATGAGCAGGCTCAGAAGAGATGGGCACTTCCACTGTCACAGGCCCCCAGCCTGTTAATAATTAGCATTGACTCCATGATTCACAGAAGGCTGATCAATCACTTTATTAAGCCATACTCATTAAGAAACCCGTTGCTTTTATAGACAGTTACAATACAGGTGGACCCAACTGATCCTTCAATCCAAACCCATCACCATTGGCCAGTCAAGAAGCCACCCTTTGGTAAACAAATCTCCATAAGACATTCCACATGTTCACAACAACAGGGGCAGCAAGTGAAGACAAGAATTGTTTCCCATTCTTTTCTCTGATCTTCTCACAGCCTTTCCCAGCACCATGCCTGGGAAAGTTGTGCTGCTCTCTGTGGCCAGAGAGCTGCTGCCACAGCCTTCTCCAGCAGTTTACTGGAGCCCTTTGGTTTGCCAGACCCCCCTGGCTGAGGATGCAAGGTGGATTTTTAGGGAAGGGCTGTTCCAGTTTGGCTGGGATGGAGGACAGAGCTCTTTCCTGCTCCTGTCCTGCTCAGAGCCAGCCTGAAGCCCTGCAGGGAGTTCAGCTCAGAGCTGGGGTGAGCAGGGACAGAGCAGAACTTTTCTGCCTTGTGTGGCAGGAGCTCTTTCTTCAGCCTTCTACTTCTCTGGGGATGAGTTAAAAATGGAGTTTAGAGAAGACCAAGCACATGATTGAGTGTGAACCTCCTGTGTGCTCAGTGCCACCTGGAGCTGCAGCACATCCTCAGCCTGGGCTGCTCTGCAGGGACACAGACTCTGGAGAGAGCCCAGAGGGGGTGGCTGAGTGTCAGAGCCAGAGCTCTGGGCAGGGGCTGGGGCAGGGCAGAGCTGACCTGGGAATTCACCAGAAATTGAACTGGAATGGGAGAACTGCTGGGTGTAAAAAGGGCAACAGAGCTGGGGAAGGGGCTGGAGCCCCAGGAGCAGCTGAGGGAGCTGGGAAGGGGCTCAGCCTGGAGCAAAGGAGGCTCAGGGGGCCCTTGTGGCTCTGCACAGCTCCTGCCAGGAGGGGACAGCCGGGGGGGTCGGGCTCTGCTCCCAGGGAACAAGAAGTAGGAAGAAAAAACTTCAAAGTTGTGCCAGGGGAGGTTTAGGTTGGGTATTAGAGAAAATTTCTTCATGAAAGGGCTGTTGGGCCCTGGCACAGCTGCCCAGGGCAGTGGTGCAGTCCCCATGCCTGGAGCGATTTAACAGCCCGGTGTGTGCGGCACTTGGGGACTTGGCATAGTGGTGGCCTCGGCAGTGCTGGGGAATAGATGGATTTAATGATCCTAAAGGGCATTTCCTACCTCAGTGATTCTGTGATTCCAGAAATGGCTTCTCCCTGCTTCTCAGCTCCATCGTCTAGTGCCACCCTAACCCCGATGTGCAGCCCAACAGCACAGCAGGGCACAGGGCCACCGTCCCTTTGTCTTCAACAGCACCAGGGCACAGCAAGGATCTTCTCTGGCTCTGACCTCCCTGTAAGGACAAGGTGTCCCTTTGGAAGGTGCATGTCTTGAATGCTCCTGTGTGCCTTGGCAGCCTTGGCTTTGCTGATTTTTGTGTCTGGGCCCCTTATCTCTCTGCCCCACCTCTCTCAGTGCTGGCTCTGGTGTCCCTGGTGCCAAGGCTGCCCCGTGCCCAGCCCTGTGGCCTGGGAACAATTGGAGGAAGCCGTGTCCCACAGCAAAACCTGAGATTTCTGCTGGAAGTGACAATTGCTGGGAGGGCTGGCAGGGGATGAGGCCACACATGGGGACTGGCAGGGTCTCAGGCAGCACAGCAGGTCTGTGCCCTCTGCATCAAACCCAGCTGCTGCTGGAGGGTTCAGGTGTGGTGGGGAGCTGGCTGGGCACACTGCAGGTACAGGTGACCCTGGTCAGCATCCTACAGGAGGGTGACCAGCTTCCTGTGGCCATGGCAGAGCCCCATGAGGGAGGGGAGCAGCATGTCTCTGCTCACACCCACCTGCCCAGCATCAGCAGCCACGCAGCACACAGAGACCCAGAGGCACAAGGTTAGGGCAGGTATGAGTGCTGCCCTGCTTCAAGACACAGACACACCCCAGGGCTGGGTGTGGCAGCACCCAGACATGCACCAGAGGGGCCATGTCCACCCATGTATGCAGAGAAGGTGGTCGCACACACGCACAGATGCCCTCCTGCTCTGAGCCCCAGCTCCACAGCCCTGAGGCTCCACGGTGCTCTGAGTGTCACCTTGCTGCACCTCAACTCCTGCTCCATGTGCTCAGGACTGGAAGCCTGAAAAGTAGGAAATCCCTGCCCAAACTCTTCCCCTCTGCTCCCTCTGATGCCCAGGTGCTGAAGGCTTACCCTGCCTGTGCCAGCAGTGCCAGCAGAGCAGGCAACCTGTGCCCGAGCTGTGCTGGAGCACTGCTGGCTGTGCCCTCACCATCCAGGGTGCTTGGGGAGGGCAGAGGGAGTTCAGCTGGGGAGGACAAACTCTTTAAAAGGCTGGACATGCAGGCAGCCAGGAGTTCCTGGAAGTTGGCTCCTGGTGCCAGAGAACAAGTCTTGGAGAGCTGCACGGGTGAACCTTCCTGAAAGGAGCCGCCCCGTGCCAGCTCTTGCCCTGCCATGGGCTGTCCTGGGGTGGCTGCTGTCCCTGCATGTCCCCTGCTTGCTCCCATGGCCCCTGCCACGAGCTCAGCTCCCAAAGGAGACCCAGCTCTCACCCAGGCTTTGCTATTGCAGATGTGTGGCCCAGGACCTCCGTTATCACTGTCCCAGTGCCTCTCTGGCCCTGTTCCCTGCCTGGCAGCCTGTCCCAGGCTCAGGCTCGGGTACCTGCCAGCCAGGACATCCCGTGGCTGATAATGTCACATAGTTTGGAGCCCTGTAGCTCCTTTTCATGCCCTGTGCCCTCCTGGCCTTGCAGCAGCAAGGTGGGGTCTCACACCCTTCCTTCCCAGTGGGATAAAAGTAGGTGTCTCCTGTTTCAGCCTCCCCATGATCTGGGAGCAGTCCAGCTTGTCTCAGTCATGCCACATGCTTGGGATGCCCAGTGTGAATCCTCCAGGAACCCATCCCATGGGTCAGAGACATCCCCAGTTCCACAGGGGCACTGAAAATGCACCTACTCCCCACCTGAGACCTCCCACAGCAGGGGAGGTCTTGTTCCTTTCCAAAGTCTTGTTCCTTTGGAAACTGTGATGAAGCCCCAACCTATCGAGTTCCTCTAGTGACCTGAGGCCATGTAGAACTTCTGTTCCATCCTCTGAGTGCTCCAGATCCTACTCCCCAAGATCAGCAGCCACTCCAGCACATAGCTGGACAGAAGATGAGACAGTGGGCAGCCTCCAGGACCTCGAGGGATTTCATGGAGGCCTGTGGGCAGCTCCACCCTGTGCCTCCCAGGAGAGGGAGAGGACAAAGGCACATGGTGGACAAGCAGCAGCGCAGAGATGGCAAATCCCATCCCCCAGGATCTAGGAGCCCAGCCTTGGTCAAGCCAGCATCCTCTTGACCCTTTGACAGAGACATATCTCATTGCTGGCTTTGGGGTGACACTTGCCTCAGAAGTTTCTACCAGACAAATCCCCTCTTCCTGCACAGCCCCATGGACCTCTTTAAGTGCAAAACCTTCTTGCAGCATCACACTGGGCCTGTTTCCTGACTCCAGCTCTCTATGTCACCCATGCCTGGCTCTCCTGAAGCCTCTTGGCCCACCGTATTACTTGTTGCGCCTCTTGTTCTTCAGGGATGCTGATGACCTGGCTTCAAAAACATGTATCAGGGACTCCTGCTATGCTGGCCCTCCAGCACCCCCTGTCCTGTCCCTTACAGCCCAAATGGCCCCGTGTCACCTCCTTCTCCTGCAGCCTTCCTCGCAGTTGCCTTGTCCAAAAAACCCCCACCTACCCCCAAAATGAGCTTTGTTTTTTTTTTTAGAGATGCCAAGCCCATCTGGTACAGTCTATCCCTGATAAACAGCGTCCCTCGGGGCCTCTTGGGACCAGAAATAACTCCGGGGCTGGACCTGCCCGAGCAAACATTCCTCCCCGCACACGCACGTCTGCTTCCCGCTGGCAGCCCGGCCACCCCGGGGAGCCGCGGGGACAGTGCCACCATGGCTCCCGCGCGTCCCCGCGGGAGCTTTCCCCGCCCAGGTAGCTGCACATCCCTCCGGACCCTGCCCCGGCCGGCGCTCCCCGGGCACGGCTCGGCCCGGCTCGCTGCTCCTGCCGGGGGAGTCCTGATTTCTGCCAGCGTGTCCCTGAGCCCGGTAATCCCCGAGGGGCAGCCGGCAAAGCCTCGCTGATCCGCGCCGGGCTGACCCGGCCGTCGCTCCGGGCTGGAATGTGCTGCTAATCCCCACGGCCACCTCCCGGGAGCGGTCACCGCTGCCCGGGGGCACCCGACTTGGTCCCGGTCGCTCTCCGGGGAGGCGACGCCGGCACTCGGGTGTCTCCCTGCCCCGCGGGCCGGGGTGGTGGGCGGCCGCTGCTCCGCAGGGGTCTGTGCTCCAAGGACAGCCGCAGGGGCCGTCCTGGAGCTCAGTGCCAGCCCAGTTGCCCTGGCATGGGACCTCTGGGGATCTGCCAGGGCTCCAAGGAGGAGCTGTTTATATCCCTGTTTATAGCCCTTGCACAACTGCTGGGAGAAAAGCACTTGCATTTCACACGACAGATGTTGCTCTCTGAATCCTTGTTCCGCTGGTCCTCCAAAGGATTTTCCATGACCTCTTAACCCCTTTATCTCATGGGGGGCACCAGCACTGATATCTGAGCACAGTGGGTTGTCTCTTCCCATATTCCTGCTGGGGCACAGGCTCCTGCCCACCCTGCTGTATCTGTGACCTTCCCTCCCTGTCACTTTCCAGGGACCAAGTTTTTCCTCTGCTTCAAGAGGGGCTGTCCAGTGCAATCAGTCCCTTAAAGGATTGCAAACACACCTCTGCAAACAAAGGCACAGAACCCTCATGTGCTGCCCATCAAAACACATTTGTGGACACCACAAAGTGTCCCCTATAGCTCTGTGGCTCCTTATTCTCTCTGCTTCCCTCTATAATCAGTTCTGTGGCTCTTCCCAGACCTTCCATCCAGCTGTCCCCTGTGATGGGTGGGAGCTGGCCCAGCCCCCTGTGGGGGCACACTAGGACACTAACAGCCTTCCTGCTTTTGCCTCAGCTCCTCTGTGTGGCTGTTTTGGGGGCTCTGATTACCTACCACACCCTCAAGCTGCCTCCTGGCATGGAAGCCCCGCCTGTGGAAAGGAGAATCTTGACCCTCAGTCTGTAAATATGGGGCCAGACTCCCTGGTCCATACCCTGCTCCTGCCAAAGTGGCTTCACACATGGCTAGAAAAGTGCTGCTGCTCCCAGGGCACAGTGGCTGCTCTCTCCCACTGCAGCCTGTGCCATCTGCAGCCAATATTAATCATGTTTTTCAGCCATTAATAATTTCTAACATTAGTCATGTTGTCTTCATGTTGTCTTCATGTTGAACAGGACTGGGACTGCAGGAACTCTCTCACAAAGAGCTGCCTCAGCTCAGCTGCTTCTGAGAGCTGTCAGCTGGCCAGAGCTCCATTCCTCTCCACGTGTGCCATATGGCTTTTGTATTGTTTAGTCTCTGATCGAAATCTGGGGCCGGCTTGAATTACCTGTCCCACAACAGCCCAGTGCCTTGACACAAGCACGGCCTCTGCAGTGACATCACGGAGCCCTCGTGTTGGCTGGACACCATCCCGCGCTGTCATCGCACCTGGCTCTCAGACATCCATCCCTGTCCCATGGAACACCCTCCCTCTGGATGGGAACACTGTCCCTTTTCCTGGTCTGGGGCTGCCCGTGACTGAAATCAAGCTGGCAGGACTGTGCCTGTGGAGAAGCAGATGGGTGAGACATGTTTGGCATCCTGCATGCAGAGCACCTGCACCTCCGGCAGGAAAGGTCCAGCTTTGAAGGCATCCCTTGGAGCAGTTCTCCAGAACTCCCCAAGATTAGGTGGGAGGGGGGCTCTGGAGAGCTCCAAACCAGTCAGATTCACAGCAGGGCTGTTGCCAGCACTCAGTCATGGTGGCTGTGTCTTTGTCTACCTGAGGTTTGAAAGCCTCCAGAACCAGAGCTCCCCCACCTCTTGGGCTTGTCCCCATGCTGGGGCCCTTCCAGAGTCAACACTTCATCTTGGAACAAACACCCCAAACCTTGGCCACAAACTGCAGTCTCCGTTTTCCTACCAAGGGCAGGGAAAGCTTTCTCCTGTGCTGAGAAGCAATTTCAGGGGGGGATCCAGTCCCTGTTCCACTGCCACAGCCACATATGGACCTCTCCTTTCATGTCAGAAGGAAGGATCTCTGCAAATAGTGATGCTTAGCACCACTAAGCATCCACAGATTTTACCCAGAGCTCGTCAGGGGAAGACTGTCATTCCTTCAGCAGAGGGACAGGGGCACAGCTTTCTCCTGTCAGTTCCCTCCACTTCTCTAGGATATGGAGCTCCTGGAGCTGCTGGAGTTGCTGGAGTGTGGTACCAACAGAGCAAGAAGGTCAAGAGAGACCCTTTTGGGGTCTGGTGCACAAACCAACTCTCTTTTCCCCCAAAAATCTGACATTTGGAGCTTGGTTTTGTTGGGACAGAGAATGAACTCAACACACAGTTTGTCCTGTCCACAGTTTTTTTGGGAGGGTGGGGGCGCCTGGATCCAAGGCTGGCTGCCCTGACACCCAGGTCCAGGGAATTCCTGGGAACGCTGACTTCACGCTACTCCTCTTGCTGCTCTGTCCTCCAGCCAAAACTCGGGCCAGCCATGGGAGCTGAGCTTCTCCTGGAGCGGTGAGTGAAGACCTGGGGCTCGCAGACTCCGCAGGCTCTTGGGTGGCTGCCCGTGCCCCAGGCAGCTGCTCCAGAGGCGGAGCGCTGCCAGGCAGCAGGTCTGGCAGTTTCTTGGCAGTGTTCAACTGCAATCAAACTGTCTCCACAAAACATCTCCATGAGCCAGCACATTCCAATGGAGAAATGTCTTGTCTAAATGTTTCTGACCAACTCTCGTGCAGCGGCTTTCTCACTTTTCCTCCTGGCTGTGTTTCTAAAGGAAAAACACTTCAAAGGCACAGCCCTGGCTTGGGATGCTGTAGGTGTGACTGTGCTGTCTCAGCCCAGGTCCAGACTCTTCCCCTGGGGTCTGATGAGACAGAAGAACTCTTACTAGTGCTGGACGGCCTGAGGAGCCTTAACTGGACATGAGAGGAGCATGGGGTGGGTGTCTTAGGAGTCAAACAGCCCCACAGACCTTCCTGTGGTGGGGTGAAGCCTGAGGAGCCCTGAGGTTGAGCTCAGTGTGTGTGCGTGGCCCAAGAGCTGAGGTAATGCTCGGCTGCAGGTGAGAGCCAGCCCTGAGGTGTGCTTGACTTGTGGAGGACAAGATGCCCTGTCCACAGCAAGACAAGTCCCAGCTCTTGGTGCCAGGGTCTTCTCTGGTGGGGGGTGTTTGTTCTCAGCCTCCCACTGCAGTGGCAGCTCCTCTGCATCCACATCAGAGGGACTTGGGGTTTCTTCATCTGCTGAGAGCTCCTAATGGTCTTCAAACTCCTGCTGCTTCTTCAGAGATGTCCCTCAGCCCCGTTGTCACTCCTGGCATGGGCAGCAAATCAGGACAGGCTGTCTGGGTGCCTGGAGGCTGTTGGAACAGGTGTCCCTCACCTCAGGGAGGGGTGATCCTGCCCACACCAACCACACCAGGCAGCAGGAGACAGCCAGGACCCTCCAAGGGCATGTCCCAGCCCTTTGGCATTGCCAGTGTGGGGTACCTAGACAGGAGGGGAGATATCCCCACATGTAGGGCAGTTCCACCATCACCATGGGGCTGATTAGAGAGGCATGTGGTCCTGTGTGGTGGTGAGGTTCACTGGGAACACGAGGCTCATCAAGAACACAAGGCTCACCAGGGACATGGCAAGGCTCACCAGGAACAATGGGAACACAGGGCTCCCCATGAACACAGCGAGGCTCCCCGGGCACACGGTGCTCCCCATGAACACAGCGAGGCTCCCCGGGCACACGGTGCTCCCCATGAACACAGCGAGGCTCCCCGGGCACACGG
>JAYDZK010000066.1:10536215-10557868 GCA_034509185.1 Euphonia xanthogaster | reverse complement strand
CTCCCCGGGCACACGGTGCTCCCCATGAACACAGCGAGGCTCCCCGGGCACACGGCGCGTGCTCTCAGCGTGTGGGGCCGCACGTGGCCGGGGCGCAGGCGCAGGGTGCAGCCTGCACGGAGCGGAGTGGAGCAGAGCGGGTGTGTGCCGGCCAACATGTGGTTTGTGTTTCGAGTGTGTCTGCTGGTGCTTTGTAAATGAGGGGCACTCGGTGCTGTGTGTGCTCACTCTGGCACACCAGGGCCGCTGCTGCCGTGTCCCTTGGCCGGCCGTGGTTTTGTGTGACGTGGCCTGTGTGCGGCACCCGGGAGGCTCCTGATCCTGTGCTCACCTGCGTGTGAGCTCTGTCACACAGCCAGCCTGGAGCCCTGCTCCTTCTGGAGACTGACCTGAGGCTGAAAGCCATCTTCCCCATGTGACTGCCACTCCTAGGAAGTGGTGTGTGCTTCCTCGCTCCATGAGCTGACCCTGACTGGGATTTGTGAGGGGGGAGGCACTCCCCTGGTGCTCTCCACGATGCCGCACTCCCCAAGGAGCTGATGAAGGGTGAGGGATTGGGTGCTGGTGAGCAGCTGAGCCCAGCAGATAGTCCAGCCCTCCCCAGCACCCTTCCTGTGTGAGACCTGAGCAAAAACACCTGGAGCCATTTCCCAGCCCAGCAGAGCCATGGAAAAACAAGGCATCCGAGGCCTTGTGTGGTGGCTGAGATGGTCACTTTCCCCAGGAAGGAAGGGTGGTCCCATGGGAGGGCTGTCTGGTCCAGGGATTCTTGGAGCTGGGTGAAGTGCAGGAAGGCTGCACTGGGGCATCTTGGCACCACACCTGGGTCTTGGACAGAAAGGGCCAGGCTGGGAATTGAGCATCCAGCTCATGGCTTTATAGCGCTCTGGAGAGGCAGAAATGCCATGCCTGTGGTGGTGAAGATGCTTTCCAGCACTGGCGAAAGTTCAGCCATGCTGAGCCCAGGCTGAGGGAAGGCGAGGGGAGACAGCGGGAGAGGAGGCGGAGATGCACCGGAGTAACCCTGGAAAAAAGCCCCAGCTCTCCTGCAGCTGCACAGAGAGGGCAGCAATGCCAAACCCTCCCAGCTCCCTGGGCTTGGGGCATGGTAAGGCAGCCCTGAGGTATCAGTCAGTGATGTGGCACGAGGACCACCTGCTTCTCCTGGGCCAGGACGGGGACAGTGTGAGGACACAGCAGGTGCTGGCTCCTGTTGTACATAAGCAGGGGTGACCTGTCAGGAGGAGCAAACCCTGCTCTGGCAGGAGCAATCAGGGCATCCAGCAGCTGCTTGTGCCTGGGTCAGGAGGGGAAATAGGGCTTTTTCACAGTGTGACATCTTCTGGGCTTCCCAGCTGGGTGCAGGTGGCATGGAGGTGTTCTCCCCCTGACTCAGACAGCAGGCAGGCTGCCAGGGAGCAAGCCTGGCACAGCATGGACAAACTATCCCCACACAGCTCAGCGAGACTAGGGACAGGCTCTGGAGAAGCACAGAGAGTGCCTGAGGAGCCAACTGCTGCACTTGTATGAAAACATGAGCAATGGTGAAAGCAGCAGGATGTGGGAGGGATGGTGGTGCAGAGCACTTCAGAAAGAGAAAGATGGAGAGAGTCTGGCAGTCAACATCCGACTTTTATTCCTAGTTAAATAACAGAGCACGTCGGATGAGAGAAAGTCATTAAGTGTCAAGAGTCAGATTTCGAGGAGCTCAGTGCCAGGTTTCCCAGCACTCAGCACCACAGCCGGGGCCAGGCTTTGCAAAAAGCCAGATCCCATTTGGAGCTTGCAGCAGGGCTGGCTGAAGCTCCCCAGGGACGTGTCTGGATGGATTTGTGAAGGATATGAGTGTCCGACCTTCGTCGCTCTTCTCTGAAGTGTCTGATGGTGCCGGTCCCTGCGGGTCTGCTCCCCAGCACTGACCACCCTGCAAGGTGCATCCTGTGGTCCTGCTGGGTGACAGCAGTCCCGTCACCCGGAGGGCTGCAGTGGTTTCAGCCCCTCATCTGACAGGCTTTTCAAGCAGGAGACTGACAGATTGTGGGTTTTCAGCTTCCTGTGGGAATTTCTAAGTGCATAATCATTGTGAACATAATGAAAAGCATTTTAATAGTCAGAGAATACCATCTGGATGTTCACAAACAAAGGCAATATAAATCCACGACTGACAGCACTGAACTCAGTGCTTTTATAAGTATTTCCAAATTGTTTCCCAAATTATTTAAGCAAGTCTTTCCTCTAATGAAACTCAGAAAAGATCCTAACACAGGCAAACAGTACAGACTGAGCACAACAGAGACTTTATACAGAGGGATTAGAGCTTGGGTAAGATGTAATCAAATTACATCCCCTGCATACAAATGCAGTCTATGTTCGGAGATAGGAAGAATCCCAAACACTTCTGCAATGGGAGGAGTAAATCTGGAAGTGCTGAAAGGGAGCTGGGGGAGAGGAGGGGAATAACTCAAACCAGTTTTTGTGGGTGTGAAGGCCTTTCATGATGGTGCTGAGCAGGATGGGGATTATTTGAGAGTTTACAAGAGCAATGTGCTGGGTCTGGTGGCAGCTGCCTCTGATGTCCTCGCAGTGGGTGACAGTGGGAGGGGCATGGGAGGGATGCTGAAAGGGAAGATAGGAAGAGCAGAAGCCAGCCAGGCACAGGGCTGATTTGCAAGGAGGAGAGAGGTGCTAAGAGCCTGGCTGAATGCTGGCTCTGAGATGATGTGCCAGGAGAATGTGGCAGGGCTGGGCATGGGGTTCTCTCCAAAAGCAGAGTTGAGCCTCTCTTTCCACAGGCTTTGGGTCAGAGGGGAACAGACCAGCATGAGTTTGGCTTAATGGTGACTCCCAGGCTTTCCTGATGGTGACATTCACAGGGCTGCTGCTTTCCTGGACAGAACCCCTGGAAATCAGGCAGCAGTACACATCCTGACCTCGGAGGCCTGACGTCCTGGAGTGCACCTCTTGACAGCCCAAGGCAGTCACAGAGCCAAGGGCTTTGTTCAGCACGGGCCTCTGTGGAGAGGAACTGGGAATGGAAGCAGTGATCCAGAGCCAGTGGAGGCCACACTGACAGCAGAGAAACCCCAGACGTGTTGGGGACAATCCAAAGCAGATTCTGAGGTGGCCTCCAGTGGGCAAGAATGGCCACCATAGAGGAGATTTCACCAGCAGCACCTGGACAACTGCAGCTGGCACGTGGCTGTACCCTGAGGACAGCAGTACCTCTGCCACTCTCAGGCCCCTGGCCAGACTTTGGGTCCTGGCAGATGATCTAGAAACATCTGCTTTTGCTGGCTTTTCCTGATCCAGCTCTTGCAGCAATGGTTGAGGGCCCTCCAGCCAACAGAAATCTTTGGGCTGTGGAGGAGGGGTCTGAAAACAGACCATGGCATGCGCCTAGAGATGTGCTCTTGTAAGCATGGCAAAAGTTTGTCTCTCCCTCCATGCAGGAAGATCACCTCTCTGCTTGCTGGAGAAGCCTTGGCTGGAAAGTGGGCAGACCCCAAGTCCTCCTCCTCCACACGACCTCAGAGCAGAGGACACCCTGCTCTCCAAGTTCCTGGATTTCATCTGAATTCACCTTGCCCTGTGGTGCTGGGCAATCTTCTGAGTGAAAAAATGTCATGTTTATCTGTCACTCTGTCAGGCCAAGTTCTCAGTGGAAATGGGCTTGGAAGCAAAGGAGTTGCTCTCAGAAGGATACAGGAAACAAAATCTGATCTCTCCTCCATGACGGGATGCCTGATTGTAACAGGACACCTGCTGACAGCTGGATGCCTCTTCCACCAGGCCCTCTCTGCTGGGATGAGCCTTTCCTCCTCGCCCCTGCTGCTCTGCCAGTAGAGCAGGGCTCAGGACAGGAGCCCAGGAGGAGGGCACGGCATGGGGTCTCTTGGTTGTGCTGCCTCTTGGCTCCTGCTCCTCCCCACCTCCCCACCTCGTGCCAGGGTTTGCTGCCTCCATGGGGCTTGGAGGCAGCTCCAAGAGCTTTGCAGTTTTCCAGTGCTGTGCCTCAGGTTTCTCCTTGGAATCATGAAAAGGACATGCCTTGTGCTCAGCCTGTGGCTCCAGCACCATCTCAGCATTGGACTGAGACCACATTTGGTCTCCTTGGATGTATCAGAGAGATCCCAGACACGGAATAAAGTGTTTGCCCAGACGTGCTGCTGAGGGCAGGCTGCCCCACACGGAATAGGCTGCCAGCTTGGGGGGTGCCATGTCCTTGTGTGGCCCCTAAAGCATCGTTTCTGTGGGTCCCAGGGACGAGCCTGACAACCCGAGCTCTCCTGCCTGGTTAAACAGGACAAGTGGTGATGCTGCCAGCAACGGGGTATGGGACAAGCTGCCTGTTTCCTTTCAGTCACTTTGTTAACATGCCCCTAAACCCTCTCACAGCCAGAAAAAGCATTAGTCACCCTTACAAAGTCAGGATGAGCCAACAGGAATAAGAAGCACCTTCGTCTAGAGCACGTCCATGCCAGGCAAAATATTGTGGCCGGGACTGGTCTGTGCTTGCTCTGAGGAAGGGACAGAGGAACCTGCTCAGCCCATGCAGAGGGCAGTGGTTGTGTGTAACACCCCAACACCTGGCCAGCTGTGGGAGGTGCTGGTGGTCACTGGAGCTGGCTTTGTCCAGGGCCTTCATGGAGCTGTAGACAGGGACTGACCTGGCAGAGGGGCTGGTGAAGGATTCAGCTCCTGGGGCGCAGTGAGATGAAGAAGGACTTGGGCAGGCAGTGGTGTGACCTCTCTGCTCATCAGGGGCTCTCTGGGCTAGTTTATGGCCAGCCATGAGCTGGTGAACATTTCAGAGGGGACCACAGCTTGGCACCTCCTCCATCCCACCTCAGTCCTGTCCATGATGCCAATAGCCTCTCCCAGGAGACAGAAGAGGCACCAGGCTGACTGCAAGGACCCACGCAGCCCATCCCTTGGAGACTCCTGCCCCATAACAGCCTGTCCGCCTGCTTCAGCATCACCTCCAAGAGCCAGAGAAGCATGGCAAGCCAGGACCTGGACACTGGCCGACGAAGGGAGAGATGAAGGGAGATGTGAAGCCAATGAGTGGAAAAGGAGAGCGCGAGGATGTGGCTGGGTGTGGCTGACGGGGGTGGCTGCAGACGGAATCGCAGCAACGTGCTGGCACGGAGCGAGGGCCAGGCCAGAGTCAAACATTGGGAACATTTCTACCAGACGGGACAATTACACACTGGAGCTGCTTGCCAGCGAGGCCCCATCACGAGTGGAACAGATCCCATAAGATACTTCTAAGTTTAGAGTAAAGGAGCCCTCTCCAACAGGGGAGGATGCGAGACTGCCGAGCTCGGTCCCGCCTGTCGCCGCCAAACCACACTCCCCGGAGGAGCACTCACGAACCGCTCTTGCAACACTTGAGCTACGGCTGAGACACACATTCCAGCCGAAACCCCTGTTTGCAGTTGTTTATACATCGCTCAAAAAATATCCCTTTGGATTGAATTTGTTCATGCTTGATCTCAGCCCAAAAAAACGAAGAATTATTTGGGGATGGCTTGAGCAAAATCTGTTTGACTGTTTCTGTGTTATGTAAGCATCAGAATAAATATGTTTTCCTATTTTCAAACATTTTCCTCATCCTTCTTAGCTGTCAATAGCTCAAAATCAGCTTCATGATTTGGAGAAGTTGTACTTAGCCCATGCCTGGCTCTCAGTGAGGGACCAGCCTGTTCCTCAGCCAGACAAGCTCTCCTCAGGAGTGAGAAACCAGGAGGGACTACAGCTCTTACATGTGGTGCTTGACATCCTTAAAGGTGATCTCCAGGGGCATTGGATCACGGCTGGGCATTTTCCAAGAGTGTTTGACAAGAAGGGATTGGCCAGTGCCAAATGAGAGTTAAATAAACAGGTATTGAACGAGGCTATGGAAAAGAGCCGTAAGTCTTTGTGAGAAGGGGAGGTGAGTGCTCTACACAGACCATGCAGCAAGAGGAGGGCTCAGCTCTTCCCACCACCCACCTCCCAGCTCCAGGGGAGCTCACACTCCACAGCTTGTGCTGGAGCTGCTCCCTGTGTGTTTTTGTGCTGTGCTTATGCTCGTTGGTTTTGGTGGATCGTGGTTTTGGGAGAGAAGTGAAGGAAAAGAGCTCGCAGCCTTGGAGACAGTCTTTGACTCCAAGATTGTGCCCAGATGTAGGGAGGTGATGGGTGATGGGCACTGCAGGAGGAGGGCCGGGCCGTCGTGAGGTTGATGAGTCAGATGTTGGGAAGACTTAGAGCCAGTATCATTGCGGTGGGGCAGAGCTGTTGGAGGTGAATACAGAATTATCCTTGAAATCCAGCTCCAAGGCTGAAGAAGATCATCATAAAAGTTTTAGGAGTTCACACTAAGCCAGTGGAGAGGTGACCTTGACCCAGGCTCTTCAGACTTCTTCTCTGGAGGAAAGGATGAACATTTTCACCCCATGATGTGCCCCAAGGAATGAGGGCCTACAAGACGTTTGGGTCTCGCTGCTTCCCAGTGTGAAGAGGGGTTAAATACCTGAATTCCTGGCAGAGGCTGGGATGTCATTCCTCATCCAGCACCTACAGTAACCCAGGGAAGTCTGTCCAAGTGCTGATTTTTAACTCAGGGCAGTTGTACAAGGAATGACATTCAGGCAACTACGGACAAAGTGCTATAATAACGAGCCCTGAGTGCCAGGAACAGTGCTCTTTGGAGAAACCATGGGAAAAATGAGAGGGATCATGGTGAGCTGGGAAATTTTCAAGAGGATCAGGAAGCTGATAAAAATGCCTGAAGCACAAAAGGAATTAAATTAAATTAAATTAAATTAAAGCTGAATGTAGAGGCTGCTTCAACATCTATACAAGTCACAAAGGGCTCACTAAATTTAAGCGAAGAAAGATGGCAGGAACAGGAATCACTTTAGGCCTGTCAGCAGGGAAAAGGTTTTGAAACCATGATCAGGGAAAAAATTATATCAGGGGAATTCCAGAAACATCTTGATTTTGACTGAAGTCTCCAAGCTGGGTTCTAGAGAAGCAGGGAAAGGCATCCATAGGCAAGGGGAGACCTCAGGGCCTCCAAGGGAAGACCACAAGCATCCTGGAGCTACGGTGAGCCAGAGCTGGATCCTAGGAGCAGTGGCATCATTTGGATCCATAAGATCCCCTGACACCTTCCAGCACCTCTAGTTTGGCTACCCTGGTGAGAAACCAGGATCTCCAGGGCTCTAGGGCAGGAGGAATGATTTAACTAGAGAGGGAGTGTGGAACACTGGCCCGGACTGAAATGGAATCATAACCTCTGCCTCCTTCCTCATTCCACTGGAAGATCCTGTCAATGGCTTTAGGGATAGAAAAGGATGTGTAAGCACCCCCAGATTTGCTTTAGGGCAGCACCTGGAAACCCAACTGTGTCCTTTTGACAGTTCAGCTTAACCGGGGTGACTTTGTGCTGAAGCAGAGAAGCAGGGCCTCCATGATCCATCCCACGAGCAGGGAAAAATCTGTCCTTAAGGCATCCCAGATGTTTGCAGAGCAGATGTGGGTCTCAGTCTTGAGGTAGCAGAAGGAAAAGCACTGGAACAAAATGAGATGTAAAAAAGAAACTGCCAGATCCACGTGGTGGAGCTGAGACAGCTTGGGGAGACCAGGAATGCAGCAGCTGCTCTGTCTGCTGGAGCAGACAATTTAACATGGAAGCTACTGCTTTCCAGAAGTCTGGAGTGAAGCAAATCTTGTACTGATCTGCAAAAACAGCAGCAGCAATGATCCTGGGAACAGTCCGACAGCTTTTGTGCAGGAAAAGGCCCTGGAAGGAGCAGTTGTCCAGGTTCAGATCAAGCCACTCAAATGGACCTTGAGCCCCACTGTCTTTGACAAGCTCCATGGGTGGGATAGTGGGAAAGTCATGAGGGTCAAGAGAGAGAGAAAGATAGCAAGTCCTGAGTCTGGGGTGGAGCAATCCATGTGGCAGGGGAGCCTGGAGAACAACCAGCATAGGTGCATGAGCTCTGCAGCATAGAACATGGAGACAGGGAAGGGAAGCTGACCATGAATCAGCAGTGACCTTTTCCAGTGAGGAAAGCCAACTGGTGTGCTGTGGTAGCCAACTGGTGTGCTGTGGTAGCCAAAGCACGGCCAACATCTGCAGGGAAGATCTGTGAGAAGAGACAGAAAACGGGGGGCTATTCTGCCTGGAGGAGAGATGTGGAAAGGGGGATCTGACTGCGTTTTGTCTGCCTAAAGAGAAGCTATAGAGGAGACAGAGCCAGATTTTCCTCAGGAGTGAAGAATAAGGGGAAAATGGGCAACAAGCAGGAGTTGCAAGTAAGGATGGATACAAAAAGTGTGTGCAGCCCTGGCACAGGGCCCAGTTCAGGTTGCTTAATGGCGAGGCCTTGAGCCAATGGATTCAGCTTTAGAATTAGACTTGCTCTGACCACAGCTGACTGGAGACTTTGGATGTTACTCCAAAAATCAGTTACTCAAAGAAAATCAAGGAAAATCACTTTTCTCAGCCTGTAACACAGCCTTGAGCAGGTTGGCACAGCCACATATGGGGAAACACTGCAGTGTGTTCCCTCTCCTTTAGGGTAGGAATGTGCCACCACTGGAGAGCACCCAAAATTTCTCTCCAACTCTGGAGAAATGTGTTTGATGAAGGTGGGACAGCAGATGATGTGCTCCCTCTACAGCATGGTGGGCTTCTCACTGTGAGGAACATCAGAGCCCCAGGCTCTCGGATGCCCACAGTGGTGCTGCTATCCCATTGTTAAATTCCTCAAAGATTGTGGTTACAGACAGAGTTTTAGGAGATGCTCCAACCTGGGAAGAAGAAGGAAGTTTATGATCCCCAGGCTTGCTCTCCTCGAAGTGTGCTCAGTGTGCAGATAGAGGCTATGGGAGAGCTCTGGCAGAGCCTGAGGAGGACATGGCACCTCTGGGCAGCACAGAACAATCTCTCCAGGCTTCTTTCCCCGTGTTCAAATTTCTCACTTCTTGGGACAATGTTTCCACCCCATCACCATTCCCTTGCAACCCTGGACAGGAGCAGATGTGTCCCTGGGCACCCAGCACAGCACCCAGCTGACCTGCACAGGTTGTGCTGGGGACATCCTCACTCCCCTTCAGACACCAGGATGGCCCCAAATCCTCACAGACATCTCACATGTTAACTGTTGCTGGCCTTATCTCCAGGATCAAGACCATATCTTTCTTCTCATTCCAGGAAGGACAAGTTTTAATAGGCCTGGAATTGGAAACAGCTCCTTTTGCTTTCCATGCTTCCCACCTGGTTTTCATGTGGGGAGTTGTTTATCACAGTTATGCAAGTGGAGGGAGATGGCTGGGGGTGACAGTCCTGGCCTGGGGGCACAGAGGAGGAGGAATGGGGTGACAGTCCTGGCCTGGGGACACAGCAGGGCTCCTGCTGCCTTGCACCCATCCCACACATCCTGATGCTGCTGGGGATGCACAAGTGAGCAGAGGGAGAAGGAAATGTTCTGCTTCCCTGGCCAGAGGGGACAGCCCTTGGGACTGGAAAGGACTACATCTCAAAGAAAAAGTGTGGAACATGTTCTGGTCTCTGTGGAGGGGACACCCAGTGGTGTCCTTTCCTTGGATCTGGTGGCAAACCAGGGGCAGTGACCATGACAGGTCAGCACAATGCCCCTGTTCCCTGCCAGAGTCCCACAGGGGCAGTGGTGATGGGCCAGGGAATGTGGAGGGGACATGACACCTGTCCTGTGTGTGTGACCGGGTGAAGGACTGGCTGTAGGGCTGGGCATGGTCAGGGATGTGCTGAGTGATGACATTCTGGGGGTGTCCCCCCTTTTCACAGAGTCCCTTGCCTATGCTGGGGTGATGATGGGGCAGCAAGAGGCACAGGGAGGACCCTCAATTCCCACTGTGGGAACAGCCCAAGGATGCCCAGAGCTGATGGTGTTGGGAGAGGCTGCTGGTGCAAGTCATGAAAAAGAGGCAATGGAGACAAACTGTGACATGCTGTGACAAAACGTAGCTCCTCCTGCACTGAAGATGATGGTTTCCACCCTGAGAGTGATGCAGGAGGACAGGGACCCTGTGGCATGGCAGCAGGCAGAGGGGACAGTGAAGTTCATGACAACCATGGAAAACTGTGCTAGCTTTAGAGGGAGAGAAGTGTCCGTGGGTGAAAGCTGCCTGAGCACATGGCTGGGCTTGGCACAGGAAGAAATGAATGTTTACAGCTCATGGATAATGACATGGAAAAGCAAGTGCATAATTCCTTGGTGTCATAGAGCTTTTCTTTAAGGAAATGTCCGGACAAGAGGAGGTAGCACTTGTGGAAAGTACTAAGTGGTGGAGGGGGGCTTGGGACCACTCTGGTCTCACATTCCCATGAGCACAGGGCAGAACTGGATGTGATCAAAGGACGCTGACCCCTACCCCTACTATGGAGTGGGCTCTGAAGCACCCACAGGTGACAGGTCTCACTGATGACAAGGACAACCTCTGCTGGTGTGCTGGCCAGCCCCTGCTCGTGCAGCCCAGCCTGCGCTGTCTCACCTGCCAGAGGAGCCCAGTCCTGACCCCTGTTCATGGCACCAGCCTGGCCTGTCCAGTGACATCTGCTCCATGGATGTCTCTGGCCAGCCCTGCCCAGAGGGTGGCACAGTGTTACAGCTGTGCAGGGACATTGTCCTTTCAGACACATTTTCCATCTGTCTCTCACCTAGAGGGGCTCCACCGGCAGAGCTCCCGGAGTTCTCCCCAGTTGCTTCCCTTCACACCCCCACTCCTGGTGTGCTTTGTGCAGGAGGGTCCAGCTCAGCCACCAGCATCGTGCCCCTCCTGCGTCCTGCCCACCCAGACTTGCTGCTGTGCCTGCAGGCTGCACTCAGCCCTCCTGCAGTGCTGGGTCTTCACTTGTGCATGTGTTCCAAGTCCTGCTCCTGGAGGATCTCTCAGTCCCTCCTGCCTTGGTCCAGGTTTCTCCCAAGCACAGTGGTGCACGTGCTCTTCCAGTGAAGGTCTTGTGATGCTATCCCAAGCTCCTGGGCTGGATGCTGCTTGCCTACATCCACCTGGAGATGGCAGATGAACTGGAGTGGACAAGGAGGGGCAGGATGAGCCAAGCCCCCCGGGGGGTCTTTGCCTGTGATTTTGGCTTTCTGGGTTGCATCCACAGAGCTCATAGCAGACTGGGGCCAGTCTGACCTGGTGCTCTGAGTGGGCTGCTGGTCCTCTGGGTGTGACAGCCAGCCCCTGTGTGACAGGGGGCTGTGACAGGACTTCTCCCTTGCTCCAGGGCACAGAGAGGGGCTGTGTTTGCAGCAGGAACTGACCCCAGTGAGCACAGCCTGTGAAATCTATGAGACTCTGTATGGATGAATCAGGATTTTGGAGCAGCCCCCCCATTTCACACACACACACACACACACACACACACACACGCACACGCACACACACACACACATGCACACACACACACATGCACACACACATGCACGTGCACACACACACATCCTCCTTTCACCTGCAGTACACCCTGGGGTGTATACTCTTATCCTGAATTTGTCCCAGTGACTCTCTGCCAGCCCCTCTGGCCAGCTCTGCTCTGGTGAGGGCTCCTGCAGAGCCCCTGTGTCTTTGCAGGGGTGGGGAGAGAAGAAAGCAGCCTGTGCCAGGGCAGGACTTTGTGCACAGCCTCGTGGGGACCATCTTGGACCTGCCAAGCTTCCCCCTCACTCCTGCCTCGGGCAGTGCTCCCAGCTTGTGCTCAGGACCACGAGCCCGGGAGCTTTTGGAGGCTCCAGGCTTGCTGAGGGTCTGAAGAAGGCTGATGCAGATGGTGCTGGTGAAAAGCTCCTGCCACAGTGGGGTAGAGCTCGTGGATCAGGTGAAGGAAAGGGCAGTGGGATGGTGATCCTGGTTGATGCTGGTGCATCCTGGACCTGCAGGGACCAGCAGACAGGGTGACCCCAACCAATGGCCTCATGTCCTCAGTCCTGGCCTGGGGAGGTGAGCACAGTTTGGAGGACACTGAGGAACAGCCAGAGCTCCTGGCAGCCCTTGTGCAGCCAGAACAATGGCTGACGTCATTTTTATTTAAGAGGGAGAAAGGAAAAAAAATGTGACCAGAGGACTGTAGCCCTGGGAGAAATGGAGTTTATTTTTCCTGCCTGCTGCTTTCTCTCGCGCTCCCCCAGCCCTGGCCGTGGCACAGCACATTCCTTTGCTGTGATCTCCTCCCTCCCATGCAATAGCACATTCCTCCTGCACTGGCTGCTCCCTTCTGCTCTGGCCACCCTGGCCTGGCTGCTGTCGAGGGGACAGTGGCCACCCCTCCCCTGTGCCTGTGCTCTGCTCTCTCCTTTGCCAGAACTCAGGCTCGGGCTGTGTCCCTGTGCTGCCTGCTCGTGTCCAGCTCCACCCTGGGGGCACAGGTGACTGTCCAGGCACTGGCCTCTCCATCCCAGGACAATGGCCAGGAGGGATGGTGGAGCCTCAGCCTCTGCTGCCTCCATGGCAGATGCACTGAACCTGTGGCGTGGAAACTTCCAGGGGGGCTTCCCACACACCCATGGGCTCAGGGAGCATGGGATGCCAAGCAGGACTTGTGTTCCCTGGCCGGGTGGGAAAAGACCAGCCTGGGCTTGGGGTCATCCCTTTGGATTCCAAACAGGCAGGAAGGAAGGTGTCTGCCAAGCCCTGTGAGCAGAGGGGAGATGAGCTAACGCCTCGCAGGGCTGAGTTCATGGGGCTGGGCAGGTCACCCCAGAGGGCTGGGCAGACGTGGGTGCTGCAGCCCTTCACCCCGGGGTCATTGTCCCCTCTGGCCAGCACTGGTGTGGGGTGAGAGCGTCAGGCTGTGGGTGCTGGTGACCAGTGCATCCAGCACATCTGCACACCCGGCCCTTGTGCTCCTGCTGGCCGCACTGGGTTTTGTTGGAGCTGCTGGGAGCCCAGGCACGGGCCTGGCTGCCTGTTTTGTAGTATTTTCCCAGTGAAAACAGAGCAAATGAGATGGTACCTTCCCTCAGGACATCCCCCTTTGCTCACCCCAACACCCCTCCCACGACTTTGTCCCATCCCCAACCACAGGAGACCAGCAGCCCCCCTGTGCCCCCCCCCTTCCCCTGGATGTACAAAAGCTGGGAAATCTCCTTCCTTCTGGTTTTTGTGCCAGAACTGCCTTGCTCCTTCTCAGCCTGGGAGTGGCAGAGGAGAGATCTGGGGCCTCTGGTGAGGGCTCTGGGGGGCATTGCAGGGCTCTGGGTCTGAGCAGGGCTCTGGACTAGACCAAAGGGCTGAATGTGGCCACGTGTGCCCCTTCTCCTGCCAGACTGGGCTAAACCAGGGTTAACCAGAGGGGCGGCTGGGAGCTGCCACATGCCAAGAATGTTTCCAGACTGGGGAAGGGCTGGACATGAATCACCCGGTGCCTCTGCCAGACGCTGTGTGCAGGCTGGGCTCTGCACTGTGCTGTCCTGCAGAGAGTTTGAGGACCCTGTGCCGACCAGGGCTCCATCAGCCCCACCAGCATCACCTGCTCAGGTGGCTCCAGCCTGATTTTGTGGCTCCTGGGGAGTCCCAGCTGGATGTAACAGCCCTGTGTGTGTGTCAAGCACTGCTTGTTTGGGGAGCCCACGTGCAGATGTTGTTGCAGCCGTGGACTCGCTCCTCCCACACTGCTCCAGCCCTTTGTCTCCATCACTTGTGGGAGCCTGAATTTTCAGAAGTTGTAACTCAGCCTCTGGAAATCTCCAGGTCTGTAGCAAGGTACCATGACTGGCACCAGGACCCTGCTCAGCCCAATGCTGGCTCCCTCACTGGGCAGCTTGACTTGCTGCCCACCCCAGCACAGTGCCCGTAGCATGGGGAATGATCTTCCTCCTCCTCTGATGGACATCAGCATGCTGATCCTGCTGTGATCCCAGGAAAACCCAGCAGCTCAGGAGATGGGTACCTGCAGCCTTCCCCCAGCCAACAGGAGAGCCAATGCTGAGGAAAGGTTTGGCAGCCTGGGGAGCTCCTGTCCATGCCCAGCCCATGTTGCTGGGCTCCTGCACTGGCTGCCCTGGAATGTGGGTGGGTGGTTTCACATCCAAAGACACCCACACCCCTTAATGCATCCCATATCCAAACCAGGGCTGCAGCTTCAGGAAGACAGGCAGTCCATGCTGCTGGAATCCAACGACAGCAGTGGGGCAATCAAAGTCTCCCCACTCCCCACAACTTCTGTCCCTTGCAGATCCTTCAGAGCAACGGCAGGAGGGGATTAGGGCTAAGAATGAGGTAAACTTGCACTTCTCAGCAGCCAGAAGTCCCCTAGCACGGTCCCTGCAGCAGCTCCTGGTGCACAGATGTCTCTAATTCACCTGCTCACCATGTGTAGGGAAAAGGTCTGAGCACCAGACCGGCCACAGGGACATCTGTGAGGCAGTGGCTGAATGGAGAGAGCAGGAAAAACACAGGAAGAAGGGCAGCACCCCAAACTGCTTAGGGCTGAAATTCTGATAACTCCTCTCGTTCAGAACATCTCCATTTCCATCTGGAAATAAAGAGGTTTCCACATTCACTTCCTCCTTGCCGGAGCTGGAAATGCTGTCCCCGTGGATGGTGCTGGAGTGGGGGTCCCTGACCACAGGGGGTCCCTGCCTGGGGTGCAGGGATGTCCCTTTGGAAGCAGAGTCATTCCCTGGCAGCATCAGGAGCCAGCAGCGCCGCGCTGCTGCACCAGGACACGTGTTCCAAGCCTTATGCAAACGCATCAGGCCTGACCTCGCTCCAAGCTTTCTGGTCAAGGATGCAATCTCAAGGGCAGTAATTTTCCCTTGCTTTCCCAACACTTTCCAAACGAGCACATCTGAAAGCCTTGACTCAAGGGTTTCAGGGAGCTGGGCTGAGCAGGACACACGGCCAGGGACCGGCTCAGAGGCTCAAGAAATAAACAATGAAAGGAGCAGAACCAGAACATCTGGCGGAAAGTAGGAGCATGTTCCACAGTCTGGGTGTCTGAAGGATAAATGGGGCTGGACCGAGTCACAGCTCCTTTCTTGTCCACGTTGGGAGCAGGGCAAGCGTGATATTTATGGGCTTCAGTGATGCGGTGACTGCAACATCTTGGCATTTTTTCTTCACTGGCTTTGAGGGGAATAGGAACACATATGTGAAAAACATGTGCTGGGACACAACAACCCAGGCCCAAATGGCAGCAGACACAGGGAGGGAGAAGCTCTGGGGACAAGCTCAGCTCTTACCCACAAATGTGATGGGGTAGGGCCCCCTGTGCTGGGGCATAATGAGAAGCTGTGAGCCTTGGAGAGCTGCAGCCACCTGGAGAACACAGAAACCAGGCAACAAGGAGCCTGGCAAGGAAGGCTTCCCTTCCCTACAGGTGGGTATGGAATACATGGGCCTGACCAGGGAAGCTGTACTGAGCTTCTCAGTACATGCTGTGCCCCATGGCTGGGTCCTGCACCTTCCTTGTTTTCACGGGTCTGGACGAAGCAAAAATTAAATAAAACCAAAACGAGTCCTCAAGGATCTGCATCCAAGAAGCAGGATGTGGGCTCTGACATGGAAATCTGTAAGCCAGTGGTTCTGGTGATCCCTGCCTTGGAATTAAACGCGTGAGTGGCCCCACTGGTTTCACTTAGGGAGGAGTGAGCACTTAAGTGCTTTGCTGGATGAAGGCCTAGGAGAGGGGAGGGCTGGACTCCAAGTGGAGCTGGGCAGGAAGGAGCCTACGCACTCTGCTGCAATGGTTGGGATTTCCAGCCTGGACACAGGCAAGCAGAGCAGGGAGAGTGTGGAAGTCCAGCCCCGGAGTTCCAGGCAGGGCAGGGGCTGGAGCAGCATCTTGGACAGCCCAGCTGGTGTTCTCAGGGTGCCTGGGATGGGCTGGGGAGCTCTGGCTCTGCAGAACAATGGTCTTGTCATGGGGCCATGGCAAGGTCCCCACCTCTGCGAGTGCTTTCAGTGTGCAGAGGGGAAGCTGGGGGTGCCCTTGGCCTTGGCGGTGGCACTGACCTGTGGCCAGCAGTGGCACTGACTCTTGGCCAGTAGTGCCCCCCTGGAGAAGTTATCCAGGGCTAAGAGGAAAGGAGAAGGAGGAGGAGGCAGCACTGCCCTGGGGAAGGGGCAATGTGATTTGGGTGAGGTTGAAAGAAGATGATCCAGTGTTTGCTGAGGTGGGGCCGGGCCATGACCAAGTGCTTGGGAAGTCACCCCATCCCTGCACCCAGAGTGCTTCTTGGAGCTTCAGGAGATGCACCTGGAGCAACACCTCTGTCTTACAAGCCCAGATCTGGGGCAGGGGTCTCACATCTCTCCCAGAACCTGAAGGATGCTCTCTGCTGAGCCTATTATGGCAGGAGCACCAGCCTCTTCCCTGACCCCAGCACACCTCCAGCTGCCCCACACTCCATGCCAAGCAGGAGATGCCATGGCTGAATCAGCCCTGTGCCTGCACTCCCCGGGAGCCTGGCACCTTGGAACCCTGCTCCTGAACCACAGCTCTGCTCTTGTGGTCCAGGAGAGGCCAAGGCACTGCCACGGCAAGGCTGGGGACAGGCAGGACACTGCTTGGTGCTCACGGTGGGTGTCACCAGGATTGTCCCTGTGGAAGTGCAGCAAGTGCACAAAACCATGGAGAACTCCTCCACAAGAGGTCCATGAGCTCCTGAGTCCTCTTCAAGAGAGGGATATTGCCTGTGTCTGGACACTGCCCATGGAGAGCTGGACAACAGCTCCACTGACACATCCACCTTGGCAGGCACCAGGACGGCCGTTCCCTGGAAATCCACACAGCCAAGGGATGTGTACAAGGAGGAGGGAATGGCTTCCTTGCAGCTGGGACTTGGCAGAGGTGAGGTCTCATGCCTGGTGCTGATACTCAGATATCATCTCTGGTGATTTACGGCTGGAGCACGCAAGCACCACTTTGGGAAGATTCTCATAAATAGCTCCGGCGTGACAGAGGGCTGCTGGATAATGGAAAATCGTGGGATCATCCCCTGTCACAGCTCTGTGCAATGTCTGGTGTTAACCCTGTCATGACAGCAGGGAGGGACACACAGTGCCAACTTTTCCCTGTGGAGTCAGGGTCTTTGACACCCCCATGGCCAGGGATCACACGCCATCCTGCTGAAGTCTGCTGATGACACAGGTGCTCCCTTTCTTATCCAGTACTGCCATGTTCCCCTCTTTCCAGCCCCCTCTTGCCTCCCATATGGATTTTGCAGCACCGAAATGGAACAATTTTTGTCTGGAGGCTCTGCTACCTGTTACCAAAACTCATTGAAGCCCAGCTTCAGAGGAACTGGCTTTCCCTTGAATGCCAGGCAGAAATCATGGAATAGGTTGGCTTGGAAGAGGCCACAAAACCCATCCAGTCCTACCTCCTGCCGTGGGGAGAGACACCTTCCATTACCCCAGGTTGCTCCAAGCCCTGTCCAACCTAGCCTTGGACACTTCTAGTCACTGTGTTTGCCCTGTTATGTCCTCCCTGAAAGCTTCCTGCTCTGAAGGTCACCTCCTGCTCCCTTCTGCCACCGAGGAGGTGTCATCCTTTGCAGGACTTGCACAGGACCTGTGTCTCCCTGCCCAGGTCCCTACTGACCTCCCTGTGCCACCTCCGCAGGCTGATCCTGTCCCTGCACATCCTGGCCAGGACTATCCAGGTGTTCCCAGCCTTGACATGGGCATGGACCTTCACCTGAGTTCCTGCTCATACTGGGGAATCCCGGGGAGATCCCGCCACAGCTGAGCCAGAGCAAAAAAGAGATCTGAGATCTGAGCAGTGGAGAAGCCATCAGCCTTCCCTGCACTCCTCAGAGCAGCCCTGCTCACCCCTCGCAGACATCTCCCTCCCAGCACGGCCCCGTGGCTGGTGCCAATGTCTGGGCTGTGCTGGGAGAGGGAGGAAGCCCGGGGAGGGGCAGATGGCACATCTCCTCCTTGACAAGGGGTACCCAGTGCCCGCTGGGCAGGTGCCCAGGCAGCCGGACTGGGCTGTCAGCGCTGGCTCTGGTGCTCGAGGACCAACAGATGGGATCCATTAGCAGAGATTATTTAGATATCTCCAAAGGGCTCCGTCACAACCCATTAAACTTAGACGAGCAGACATAATGAGGGCTTAACAGGCCGTCGGTGACACGCCTGGCAGAGCTCCGCACCACCGGAGCACTCGGGGACAGTGGCACGGGCGGATCCCAGCCGATCCCGGGGTCCGGGTGCGTCTGGATGGCCCCAGCCCCGGGGCGCAGGTCCCGCCTGGTCCCCCCACGCACCTCTGCTCCTGTGCGGCTCAAGTGCCTCGGGATGGGGGCACGAGTTCTCTGGATGCGCTTCTCTGCTCCAGCCCCACCCCTGCTCCCTCTGGCATCGCCCAGGGAAAGGGGAGGACAGCGCCGTCCCCGAGCTCTGGCACTGGGCTGACAATGCGGGATGTGCCTGTTCCCAGGGCTGGTCCTGGCAGCTCTCCGTGGCCCAGGCTGGCTCGGACCCCGGGATCCCTCCAGCCCTGGAGATCTTGGCCTCCATCGCCCCCCTTGGCTCCGAGTGCCGAAGCCAAGGAGAGGCAGCTGCTGCCGGCACCGGCCGCACGGTGCCGTTCCCAGCGCCTCCATCCCGGCACGATGGCTGGAGTCCGCCCGCCGGCATTCCCAGTGGAGCCAGGAATGTGCCCTGGCATCATGCCAGGAAGCCCTTGCAGCCCCTGCTGCTCAGCTGTGTCCCCTCCAGGCCCCCACTGCCACTGCCCCTGCTTAAGGGACTCATTTCTGCTCCTTTGCTTTCTCGCGGCACGGCCGGTGCCCTGGGGACATGAGGGAGGTCTCCCGTGGCAGGGAGGGCTCCCTGCCCTCTTCCGTGCAGGGTTTGGAGAGTGGGCTGTCCCAGGAGATGGAAGGAGGGCAGGACATTCCCTGGGGATTCCAGCAGAGGAGTGGATTTGTCTTCATTAACTCTGTAACTTAGAGCAGCCTTTAATCCAACAGCAATTTGCAAACATCAAAGGAAAAAGGCTGGAAGGGATTGAATGGAGATCTACCACAGCCCTGGGACAATTTCCAATGGGAGACGCATCCCTCGAACCAGCACGCTGCAGGAGCTGGTGCATCCCTGCACATGCTCAGCTGGAGCAACCTGGTCTGGTGAAGGCGTCCCTGTCCATGGCAGGAGCTGGATGGACTTTAAGGTCCTTCCAACCCAAACCATTCCGTGATTGTGATTCCTACTTCCAGCACAGAGTCCTGGGCTACCCCAACCCATGAGGGCACAGCTCCTGTCCCCCAGGTGACAGAGGGGGACCCCCCCAGCGTCCTGCCTGGTGCGTCCCATTCCCAGTGTCTGCAAACCCTGGAGAGCTGTTTCCCACCAGCCTGTGCCTTCTGCTGCCCATCCCTCCCCCGCCGTGGGGTTTGTGGGGCTCCCCAGATTTCCGCAGGGAAGGTTTTGGAACCAGCTCAGGTTTCTCAGCCTCTCTAGGTGAGGGCTGCAGTTTCAGGGCAGCTCTCCAGGAATTCAGCAGTGCTGAATGGGATCCGGATGGGAAGGCTCAGGTATCTGAAGGTATGTCAAGCCTCCACTCAAGCATTTGACAATGTTTTCCATGACCTCATTAGGCTGAGGCTCATTAGCCTGCTCTCCACAGAAACTGGAGCTCCTCCCAGGGAATTCTGGGCCATTCTTTGTGGCCAGCACAGTAGGTGGGTCATGGCTCGCAGTGCAGCTCTTCATGTGCCATTCCATGGCTGGGCGCTGCAGTCTCTAATAACGCTATTTCTGGATTGCAGCGATGCTAATTGAGAAGCAGTGTGTCATTAATTATACAAATGACTTGATGCCAGCACTGGATTGTGTCTCTAATTTCTGGAACTACTGTCCTCATTTGTTTGGCTTGACAGCTCCTAGCAATCGAGGTCTTGCATTATTTGACATTTCATTCCACAGCCACAGCGATTCTGGGGCAGGAGGTGCCTGGACGTGCATGTCCTTTTTCCTGCTCCCAAGCAGAGCCAGCCTGGGATGCCTGGAGGGACTCCTGGCCGTGAGCACTCTCCTGCCAGGCCTGGAGAGTGACCTTCCCTCAACTCTTTATTTTATTTCTTTAATCTGGAGGATTTGTCTGTTTTAAGTCCCTCCCAGGCTGGGGTTCCACCTGTGCAGGGGCTCTGCTGCCACAGGGCACTGTGCCCGTGCCAGAGAACACATCCTCCTGCAGCTGCCTTCTCCCTCGAGGCTCCTGATGGTTCTGAAGTGAGGATCAGCCAGCACAGAGGCTTTCCCAGGTTTCTTTCTTAGCCTCTAGCTTGTCCAAGTAGCCCAAATCCCAAGGCTTTGCGTGTGGCTCCAGGGCGAGGAGGTGGCAGGGGCTGAGCAGAGCCTTGACTTCCTGCAGGGAAGCAGCCCCTGCTGGGGGTTATCCTAGGGAGTGACCCCATCCATTTATGTACATTTACAATGGGAAAGAACTGGACCTGGTCTGGGATGAGCCAGGAGATTCAGGGAGCGTTGCTGGCCTGCACTGGTGTGTGGGGGGGAGACCAAGAGATTCCACCAGGGCAGCAGGTCTGGGTGGGCAGCTCAGGCAGCTCTCAGGGGGCTGAGGCTCAACCTTCCCTCAACTCTTTATTTCTTTAATCTGGAGGATTTGTCTGTTTTAAGTCCCTCCCAGAGCTTTTCATGACTTTGGTTCCATTCTTCTGGCTTTTTTCCCCGTAGTACAATATGATCTCTGTGAACTCCACTGCCTTCAGCGTCCCAAATATTTGCAGTATCTTTTTGTGAAATATTTTGGATGCACAGGCCAGCCCCAGGGAGTCCCAGGAAGCACCTCCTAGAAAAGGCATTAGGAGCAGGCATGCAGGAAGGTTGGGCTTTCTCCAGCGGAACCGGTGAGGATCCAGATGGAAACACGGGAACATCTGACCTCTGCCACTTGCTCCAAGCTCTTTCCCTGGCAGGCAGAGCAGAACAAGCCATTTTCACACCAAACTCAATCCCAGGCTGGAGAGTTCCCTTCTCCTTTGCGCAGAGCAGCTCTACAGGGCTTTGCTATCTCCGTGTCCCTGCTGCCAGCTGGTTCCTCTGTCGGAACTGCTGCAGTGCCAGAGGGACATTTTTAGCTGTTCTTATGAAAGGACAACGTGATTTTCTAAAATTACGTTACCCATAATTTCCTAAGCTTCCCCAGCCCTGTCCCTCTCCTCCCAAGGAGGGCACTGGAGCCAGGTCCAGGCGTGGAGAGGGCAGCCAGGGTGGGTTCCCCCTGTGGGCTCCCCCCAGATCTCTGTACCCATCTGAAGGTCAGTGCAGTCCCACGCTGCCATCTGGCATATTCTCCCCCCGAAATGTTTCCCAAAACAGCCTCCAGCAGGATCTTTTCCATGCTGTCTCTCTGTCCCATGCTGCAGGATCACCCCACATCCAGCTCTGACGTGGTTGTGCTCAATATGAGGAGTTTTTTTCCAAAAGCTCCTTTCAGCAGCTTTTCCAAGCCTGCATCAGTTGTCACCAAGGGGATTTTCCAGTTCCTATGTGTACCATTGCTTGGGTGTCCACAGAGAATCCTGCACTGAGAGATTTTCCTCTCTCCAAGGAGTCGTTCTTTTTCTTTTCTTTTCTTTTCTTTTCTTTTCTTTTCTTTTCTTTTCTTTTCTTTTCTTTTCTTTTCTTTTCTT
>JAYDZK010000066.1:10511388-10530730 GCA_034509185.1 Euphonia xanthogaster | reverse complement strand
AGCGGGGACACTGCAGAGCCCTGTGCACACAATGCTGTGCCCCGTGCTCTGGGACGGCCCTGCCTGAGCTGGGGGGGTTGGACTGGTGGCCTCCAGCGATTCCTTACATGCTCAGCCATTCTGGGATTATGTGCAATATCCTGAGCCTTCAGCAACCCCAACCTGATCTTCCCAGGCTTTGATTACACCAGGAGCAACTTTCCTTTAAAAACACATCCTGCCAGGATCTGGCTGCAGGATCTGGGCTAAACCAGCTGATAAATGATCTGAGGGGTATTTTACTGCTGCCCTTAATCTCCTCACCACCACACCAAACCAGCCCAACTTTGGTCGCTGTCAAGGTCCAGACAGGGACCTTGAGGGTGGTGGGACCAGAGGCAGCAGTGTCCTTCCAGCTGACACATGCCAATGGATATCAGGAATCAGTCCCCAGTGTTTGGAGCCCAGTGTCTGCACTGGTGACTGGGAGCAAGACCTCCCCTGTCAGTCCATGGACACAGAGGTACCTGTGTCCCTTGGAGCCTCAGGAACAGCAGCCCCAGGAGGCTGCCCATGCTCCCCTGCAGCACCACAGATGGGCTTGGTGCATCTGCTGGGGCTGCTGCCAGGATTTGTCCATCTGCCCTTCATTTGGCAAAGGGGATGGGAAAGAGCTGCATGGAAGCAGAGCAGAAAGGTGGGGAAACAGGGACAGAGGCTGGATGGGGAGGAGCTGGGGGGGAGAGCAGTAAGAGAATGCGCTGCAGGATGAGCTGGGGCTTGAAGGCAGGTGCTGGAGCTGGTCCAGAGGCTGTGGCCTCACTAATAGAATTTGCTGCAGTGCCAAATGGGAGAGAGAACAGGCACAGAGAATCACAGACTCAAGGAATCATTGAGCTTGAAAAAGCCCTCTAGGATCACTGAGTACAACCTGTGCCTGATCCCCACCTTGTCAACAGCCCAGAGTGCTGAGTGCCATGTTCAGCCCTTCCTTGGGCACCTCCCTCAGCTGCTCCTGGGGCTCCAGCCCTTGCCAGCTCCATTCCCTTCCCTGGACACACTCCAGCCCCTCAGGGTCTGTCTTGTCCTGAGGGGCCCTAGACTGGACACAGAACTTGAGGGGCCTCAGCAGTGCCAGCACAGGGGACAGGCACTGCCCTGGTCCTACTGCCACTCTTCCTTTGACACAGGCCAACATCACAGGCAGAGAGAATGATCAAAATAGCCTGGAAAAGGGCTGGGCTGGGAGAAATATTAGGGCAAATTCAGGTATCTGCACAGCCCCCCCAAGAGGTGTCCATGAAAGGTGAAACAGGAATGGAAGAGCAGTGTGGGAACACAGGAGTCACCACTGTGGCCTTGCAAAGGACAATCCCTGTTGGCAGGCTGGTCACAGTGGGGACTGGCTCGTCCCCATGCCATCAAGGGGGCACTGCCAAGAGCTGGCCTTGCCCCAGCCCTGCTCACCCACAGGCACCATGAGGGGCTCTGTGGGCAGAGGAAGGACAGGCGGGTGGAAGGAGACCTGGTTTTAGGAGAGAAGCCTGAAAATGCTGGGCTTGTTTAGTCTAGGAAAATGAAGGCTGGGAGAGAGCTGATCTATAAATACATCTGGGAGTAAACAGCAGGAGGGATCAGAGCTATTTAGGCTGGAGTAGCGTGCTGGCAGAGGAGCAGATGGCTGTCAGCTGGCTGTGAACGTGGTTATGCTACAGAGAGAGGATCCTTTAGCATCCCCTCCTTGCTAAAGGCAACCCTGGGACAGCCTCTCCTGGGGTCAGCGAGGGCCAAAACCTGCACTGAGCTGAAAACTGCTGCCCAGCAGCCCTGTCCAAAATCATCTCCAGAGGCTTCAGCTCCGTGTCACCGTGGAAGGGGACCCCTTTGGTGGGGCCTTGGTGGGCTTCTGGGAGAGCCACCTGGAGCAGCCCTGGGTGCTATCAGAGCTGAGGTCACATCACACTGGGGTGAGCCGGGAAGGAGCTGAAGGCTTCAATTCACGGAGCAGCTGTGGGGCTGGGGAGGCTTGGTGCACCGGAAACTTCAAAAAACCCTGGTCTGCATCCAGCTTGGCCCCGGCCCAGATTAAAAAAACAAACAAACACGACATTTCTGGTGAACTACAAACCCTGGCATGTGGCCAGCACTGCAAATAGCCTGACTGGTTTCAAGATGGAGCTTGAAAAATTTATGGGAAGGATTTACCCGGGCGGGTGCCTGTGGTAGCAGGAATGGGAATGGGTCCCTCAGGAGCACTTCCCAGGCCAGCATTCGACCTGTGGCTGCAGCCTGGAGCACCAGGCCATGGACACCCTGCCACGGCCAGGGGTGGTGTCCTGGCCACCCTCTCTGCTCCCTCCTGTGCTGCCCAGCCCTGCTCCCCAGCCACAGAGACCACCCTGGGGATCATCCTTTGGGAAGCTGGGAGGGAATGAATCACTGTGTGCATCCCAGCTGTGCTGCCTGGGAAGGTGATGCTGCAGGAGGATCTCGTAAGCTCCAGAGGGGCTCAGGGTCTCTGCACACCTGTGTCAGGGTGATGCTCAAGGGCACCGTTCATATCATTCCCACTCTCCTTGGTGCCATTTAATCCTCCACCCCCCTCCTCCCATCACTGCTTTGCAGAGCCCAGAGCCTCTTCTATCCCATTATCCTTCCTGGCACAGTCTGGGATCAGACCTCTCCTCCCCGTCCCTCAGTGCCCCCGCCTGCATGCAGGGGGTTCCTGGTGCTACTCAGTCACCTTCCACCCCACCTGCCCCTCCAAGCCCTTTTCCTAGGACTGGTTTCCCTATTCCACCTTCTCCTTTCCTCTTCTCCTGCCACAGCCACATTTACAGCCACAGGCACATGGATAAAAGCCTTGGTGAGGGTAACCACAGGTGCTGTTCCCTCCCACGCCAGGATGCCCCAGAGCCACTCCCTGCCCATGACAAGGGGCAGCAGTGAGCTGGTTACACTGCATCCATGGCTCCCAGCAGGTTTTGGCAGGAATGCCACAGTCCCAGGTACTGATTAGTCCCCAGGGCATCAGTACCCAAAGCATGAGTGATGCAGAGGTGTGGAGAGAGCCACACACTGGCAAAGAGGCCCTGCCCAAACCCTTGCCCTGCCTGTCTTGGGTCAGGCTCATGGAACTGCCACTCACTTTCCTGGGCCATCATTACCCTTCAGCATTTTGGTGTTGCTCAGGTTTCCCATTTTTCTCCATTTCCCCATCACATGCTCTGTTCCTGCTGCCAGCCCCTGTGGATGGGCAGTGGGAGTAGAGAGCAGGGCACAGCCCCTGACAGGGATGCAGAATCTGTGACACAACATGCACACCCAGCACAGGTGTTTGCACCTTCAGGCCCCAAGGAAGGAGCTTCCCAAACCATTCCTAGTTGTACCCTCTCATGATGTGCTCCCAAGGGAATTCCCACCCAGCCTCCTGTGCAGGGCCAGGAGCTGGACTTGATCCTTGTGGTCCCCTTCCAACTCAGGACATTCTGTGGTTAGGTTGTCCAGAGCAGCTGGGGCTGCCCCTGGATCCCTGGCAGCGCCCAAGGCCAGGCTGGACAGGGCTTGGAGCAGCCTGGGACAGTGGGAGGTGTCCCTGCCATGGCAGGGGTGGGTTGAGATGGGATTTAAGTTCCCCCAACACAAACCACTCTGTGATTCTATGATTTGCTACCTGCAGATTTTTCTGCGTGACCCTTTTGCTTCACACTCCTTATCAATTTCCTTTTTCCTCCTGGCCCATTTAGAGGCTTTGTTCAGGCTCTCCCCTTCCCTGTCCTGGGAAGCTCTGGGAGGCAGGAAGGAGCTGTGCTGAGGCTGGGCAGTGGGGATGGCTGCTCTGAAGGGTTTGAGGCGAGATGAGAAGCATCGCTCACGCTTAGGGGACTCAGGGCTTCCTTCCAGCTGCTTGGGCTTAGAGCAGGTTACAGTTCTGGGAAATGGGGCCCTTTTCCAGCGTCAAATACATGGTGCTTTGGCATTCCCAGAGCACAGGAGATGTAAAGCAGCTCCCCACGGCATGGCACCAGTCCTCTGCCCATGTCACAGCTCAGCCCCCTGGGACCCCTCCTCAGCCTGCCTGTGCTGCATTCACAGCTCTGCAGAGTTCCCAGCCCAGCATTCACCCTGATACACTGAGAGCCAATCTCCCCTATGTGGAATCCAGGATTTTATCTCCTGTCAGCTCTCAAACTGCCTGTAACCTGTGGCCATGTCCTTCCATTCCTGGGGGACCTTCAGGTGTCCCTGTCCTCCCCCTGATGTACTCAGCTAATATCCAGTGGAGAGCGGGGTGGGAAGGGGTCACAGCTGGGTTTTTGAGTCACCAGGCTGCCACTGGGCTCTGCAAGCCCTGGCAGAGTGCAGGAGTCCTGACCTTCCATCCAGGGGACAGGGTCACCCTTGGGGACACCCTGACACCTTGCCCCAGGCTGCTCAGGCATCAACCCCTCTGGCTCTGTGCAGCACCAGGGGTTTGGCAGTGCCAGCAGCACCGGTGGGTGCCCTGTGCTGCAGCACCCACTGCCCAAGTGTCCCCAGCACCCCCAGCTCCTCTCCTGGACACGCAACAGGACCCTGGACATCCCGGGCTCAGGGCTTGTCCTCTGTCCTCCACATCCTGGGGCCTGTGGAGTGCCATCAGCCTGGGCAGTGCTGGCACTCGGGGGCTCTGGGCTGGTTGTGTCTGCTCACAGCCAGGCTGCGTCACTGCTGTGTTTTGTGTGTCCAAGGTGGCTCTGCTGGATCCAGTTAGGGATGTGCTGGCCTTTGCTGCTTGGGACAGCAGTCACTTAAAGCAGTCACTTGGTGTGGGCTGCTTCACCTCAGGGCTTTGCTGACGAGGGTTCTGCACTGGGGCTGGGCAGGATGGTTTCGACCATCCATGTTGGGACCAGGATGCTCTGGGAACACTGGCCAAGGTGGCTTGGACTTCCCTGGGAGCTGTAGGAATACTGGCCACGGGACTGCCAGGGGACAGTCCCAGCACTGGGGGCTGGTGTGCTCTGGGCACAGTCCTAACCATAACCCTACCTGTCACCTCAGCCCCTGCCCCAGCAGCACTTCCCTCTCCTACAGAACTTCAGCCTCTCTTCTGGGCTCCCATCCCACCCCAGGCACCTGGACCAGCTTCTCCTGCTGCCCCAAACCCCAGCAGGGTGTGTGTTGAGTGCAGGAGAGGTGCCAGTGCTCGATGCTCATCTCTGTGTGTGCCTGAGGACAGTGCCAGCCCTGACACGAATCTCTCTTGGGACAGGGCAGTTCCTGTCCCCACACACCCGTGACAGACACAGGTGCACTGCCAGCACCCAAACCTGCCTGGGGTGTCCATGTAACACCTCTCAGCTCGAGGAAGTCATCTGCTGCTCGATGCCAGCCCCCCTTTGTTATGTGCTAAGATGCAAAATATTTTAATCCACATTTCTCTTTCGCGTTTCTTTTCTTTCCCATGCTGGATTCCTAGAAGACAGGGAATTTATGGTGTGAGTCTGCTCCAGCCGCAGAGAAAACCCAGCCAAGGTCAACACCACGAGACAGGCAGCTCCTGCCAAGGGGGGAAAGAACGATTGCTTAGTGCTTGGCGAAGGAGGAAATCAAACCAAAACCCTTCCAAAAAAATCGAGATATAAAACACCCCCCACCCCAAAACCCTTTGGTGGAAAAAGACCAAAAGCTGTAAGGACGGTGCCTGCATTTCCCCTGCCTGGCCCCAGCCTGGCCCTGCTTTGCCTCACCCCAGCCCTGGCCCCTGGCACTGTGCAGGAGGCCAGTGAGCAGGGCTGCAGCCGGTGGCATGGGGGCATCCCTGGCCCTGCCTGGCTCCAGCCTTCACCCAGAGCTCCCACACCAAAGCCACCCCTTGCTACCATGTTCCAGGAGAGCTGTTGTGTTCAGGGGCTGCTCCTGGGTGGCTGTTTGCTTCAGCATCAGTGCCCAACATCTCTCCCCACACCCTGCAGGTGCTGGATGCTGCTCTGTGCCCGCGGGGCAGGAGGTTTCGGCTGCTCGGGCACGCATGCTCCCAGCCTGGCCTGGCAGCCATGGGGAACAGGAGCCATCCCGTCCCATTAATGCCATGCTCAGGGGTGTTCTCCAGCCAGTGTTGTCTGTGACCTCCCTGGGGGGTGTGTGGGACCCTGAGCACCCAGGCCAGGCCCAGCGGGAGTGACCCACACGTGTGTCAGTGAGGCTGCACCATGGGATGGGTGCCAGGGCCCTGCTCCTGATGCCCCTGCTGCCCCTACTCACAGCAGGACAGGGAAAACAGGGAAAACAGAGAAAAGGGCATTGTCCATGGGAAAAGGGCATTGTCCATGGGATGGACTGTACAGAGTGCTCTGGAGATTGGGATGGGGCTCGCAGAGCCTTGGCAAGGGCAGCCGTGCTGGTCCATTCAAAGACGTAAAACAGCTCCAGAGGGGAAGGAACAGACTGTTCTCCTCTTGTGGCAGACAGGATATCAAATGGGCTTTAGTGGGAGAAAGTCAGGTTAAACACATGGAAAAGCAGTTGGAGCAACGCAGCCAGAGCAGTTCTGCCAGTGTGGAAGTGCCCGAGCCCAGGGCTGGGGCAGGGTGGGATGGCAGAGCACCATTGGTGTGAGCACCAGCTCTGCTCCAGTTCCAGCCTGGGCCATCTGCTTCTTCCCCCTGATCTCCTCTGCTGTGCTCACATTTTATTCCATCACCTCTTACCCGGGAGCTGGCACAGGGTTTCTGTCCTGGCCAGGGAGCTGCAGGAGGTGCTTTTGTCTGGATGTGACAGGGTGTGGGATGGGGCCGCAGAGAGATCCCACAGCCAGACCACCAGTGGTGATCCCACACTCCAAGGGTCACTGTGCTGGCATTCCCAGCTTCCTTCCCCGCCTGCCTTGTCCCCCTGCTCATGTCAAAGCCTGGATTTCCATCCCAGTGCCAGGCATGTCCTGTGCAGTGCCCAAAGACACTCTCCAGCTCAGGGGAGCTTGTTGGGAAGGTTCAGCCTTGCCGAGGCCAGGCCAACCCCAGCTCAGTCCTGGGAGGTGTCTGGGGCATTTCTGTGGCTGCCACATTTGCTCACTCTGGACTCTTGTCACCATCCAGGGACTCAGCCAGAGGCTGTCCACTGCTTGTGGGCCCTGGGTGGCTTCAGCCTTGAAGAAGGTTCCTGTCCAGGACAGAGAGGCTGCAGAGCCCTGATGGGCAGCATGGTCTGCCCTCCTTCCACGTTGGAACTGCCTTGTGCTGGTCTCCAGGGCTCGTTTGGGTACAAGCCTGGGGGGACCCACTGGGCAGGATTTCCACAACATGCTCTGAAACACCAGCTGCAGCATTTTATAGGAGGTGGTTTGAGGAAGTCAGGGGACACTGTCTTTCCTGTCTGCTGGGAGGGACAGCGGGAAGGACACGGAGCTGTTGGAACAAGTCCAGGGGAGGCACAAGTGTATCAGAGGGATGGAGCAGCTCTGCTGTGAGGACAGGCTGAGAGAATTGGGATTGTTCAGCCTGGAGAAGAGAATGATTCAGGGTGATCTGATTGAGGCCTTCCAGTTCCTGAAGGGAATTTACAGAAAAGATGGAGAGAGGCTATTTACAAGAGCCTGGAGTGATAAGACAAGGGGGAAATAGGTTCAAATTGACAGAGAGCAGGATTCCAATTGGATATTAGGAAAAAAATCCTCCCTGTCAGGATGGTGAGGCCCTGGCACAGGGTGCCCACTGCAGCTGTGGCTGCCCCTGGCAGTGCCCAAGGCCAGGGTGGATGGGGCTTGGAGCAGCCTGGGATAGGGGAAGGTGTCCCTGGCAGGGGTGGGATGAAATGAGCTTTAAGTTCCCTTCCAACCTAAACCATTCCATGATTCTCCAGCTCTGTTGGGACATCACCATCATCCTTCTCACTGCTCAAACCAGGGAACATACAGGAAGAGACCCAGCTTTCCCAGACTCCTCATGTACAAGCTGCACAGCAGGACTGAAGGGGTCCTCTGGCCATGGGGCTGCTGGGGACATGGGCAACACTGCAGGGAACCCTCCAGCCCTGGGGCAGAACATCACGAGCTGAGTAAACAGCTGAGTAAAGCTTCTGCCAGCTTCTGTCTGGCTCTGCTGCTTGTACGTGTGCCCTGCACCCAGCTGGGGACAACCTGTGCCCAGGGGCTAGTGCCAGCTTGTCCCCTACACCTTATCCAGGGGAAAAGGCGTTTCCTGTGGGTATCCTGCCCATCAGCTGCAATGACTCATACTGCTGGTTTCCTCTCCCAGCCCCTTCTGCAACTCCTGGCCTGTCCCTCCCACTTCCACCCTTCCTTGGCAGGGAAGGGTGTGAAATACCCAGCTTATCGCAGCCCTGCTCCCCAGGGATTGCAGGGCTTGTCCTGGGCAGGCGCCTTCCTGCCCCACACCACCCACCCCACAGGGATGGGGGATTGGGCAGCCCATGGGGCTCATCTGGCCACAGCCCTCCTGCTGCTCTCTGAGCACTCTGGGCATCCTGAACACCTTGGGAACACTGAGCATCCTGGGCATGGTGGACACCCTGAGCCCAAGAATCTGCTTTCAAAAACTGGCCTTTTGAGAAATCCTCAAAGCTAGAGTCTTCCTTGGCCATCTCCTCAGGGAAACCCCTCTGGCACAGCCATATACCTGTAGATGCTCCACAGCTGTGGGCTGGGGTGAAAACTGATTCCCCCGGCCGATATTTTGGGCACAAATGGGGCAGGTTTGGTGGCAAACACACACCTTTCATCTGGCCAAGTGTGCTCACTTATCCTGGGAGCTGCTTGTCCCGGAGTGTCTCCTGGTGACTCCTCATTCCATGCCCATTCCCGGCCTCAAGGAGGGGAAGGCAGAAAATTCTGTCAGTGCGATTCATGGGGTCTTGACACAATTCATTTGGGGAAGAAAGAAGGGGGTTGTGGTTAAAGGTTTGGTGGCTGAGACTTGCCTTCTGTCCCTGCCTCTGCCACGCTTCAGTCCCAGGGAGTCCCAGGGAACCTTTGGAAATGCCATAGCGCAAACTGCTCCCCACCACCTCTGGGAGATGACACCAGCACCGTCCCAGCTGCTGGGCCACTTGGAGTGACAGTCCTCGTGCCTGCCCTGGGCTGAGGAAGGGGCCATTCCCCGCACTTACTCCATGTGACTTCAGGAGCTGACTGATGTCTCCCTGTTTGAGGCCCCTCAGCTCGGCTCCATTTAAGGGGCTTAGGAAGAATTTGAACATTGCTGGAATTCTTCTCTCGATAACTTTAAACATTCATTACTTTAAATGCTAATCCCCTGGGATTATTCCATTGGAGAGAGAGATGTAAAGCAGAGGAAGAGAACAGAGTGTCTTCTTGCCCATTGCACACCACTCAACAGCTCTTTTGGGGAGGGAAGTGTGAAAATGCCAATGTGAGCTTCTCCAAACCTGGCGTGATTTTTACACCTCAGTGTGGACTCTCAAACAAGCCAAGTCTGAAGTGTCTTGTTCCAGCTGGTTTTGAGTCTTACATGCCCGAAGTGTCTCCTTGGAGCACGAGGGGAAAATGTGTATTTTTCCATGTGTGTGACTCAGAAATGACTGAACCCAGTCGGTTCCAATTTCTTGAAAAATCCACTTTTGGCTTGAACCCAAGAGTGGAAACTTTCAACCAAAAAAGAGTTGATTTGAGCTCTAAAGAACATGAAAAAAGGCTTAGAAGGGAAACTGGATTTCAACCATCATTATAGCAATCACTCCTCATGGCCCTCTGACAGCAACAGCGGAGCAAGTAGTGAAAGTAATTCCCAAGGAAAATTCACTTGGATTCCTTGGGCAGATTGGGATTGGGCTGCAGATGCTTTGTAAAGGCCGTTCACGAGCGGGAGAGGGACCAGCCCTTGGAACAGCCTAGGAACAGGAGAGCTCAGCTCCAAAGGATGGAGGTCAGCCCTGGGCCTTGGCACAGGGCAAGGCTGTGGGACGGAGGCACAGCCCTGCCCACGGAGACGTCCCTCGCTCCCCTCCAACTTGTGCCTTCCCTGCAAAACGCCCTGTTTGCTCAGGGAAGATTTATTTATTCCCTGAGAAGTACCGGCATAATTTGAAGCCACAATTAATTAAAGACTGCTGCAGTCTGCTTGCAAACAGGAAGCAAGGCAGAGAAAAAGACACAATCTCCCGAAAACAGACATGTTGTGAATTAGCTCTAATCAGCCTAACAATGATGGATGCACTCTCCCAGTGGCTTTCATCTGTGAGCTGATTATGCTGATGGTTGTGAAGGCCCTATGCTGGATTAGGATGAGATGGACAAGCTGATAGCCTGGGTTTCTCCTGCCTTTCAAGGATGCTGGATCTCGGCACGGCAGCGCTGTCCAACTTGGCCGTGGTCACACCAATAAATCAATGGCCGGGCTATAACCGGCGATGTGGCTCCCTGGCTCTGAAGAGAGGCCAGCAGATTTCCCTGAAAGGAGCAGTCTGTTTATACTTGGGGAAAAAAATTCCTTTAATTGGAATGAAAGCCAGGACCATGTGTTGCAGGACATCGTAGTATGGCACGGAGCTGCAGGAGGGGAGGGATCACTGCCTCCAAGCAGAGCCAGCTCCAAGGAGAGACCAGGTGGCTTTGGGCTTTGTCCAGGCCAGTTGTGAACATCTCCAAAGAGGATTTGCACCCTTGCTGTGCAAATCTTTCTTTTTCTTCACCTCATGCTGGATTTTCTCTCATCACAACTTGTGCCGATCCAAAGAGCCTCTGGATCCTTCTCACACCCCTGAGAAGAGTCTGGCCCTGTCTTGTAACTCATCAGGCAGCTGAAAACAGCAATTCATCCTTACGGATGAATTCCTCATTGTCCCCTCAGGCACCATGTGCTCCAGTCCCTTCCCATCCTGGCAAGGACAGGACTCACCCCAGCACATCACTTTTTATGGCCATCCCAAAGTCCCATCAAGAGTAGATCTGGGCCTTGGACAAATTCTTGCGGGTAAAAATGGCTGTGACTGGAGCCACCCCCAGGTTCCTGCTCACAGCATGGTCAACCAAGGACCCAGCTCAAGGGGACAAGGGGCTGGGCAGGACTGGGGTTAGGGTAGGACAGGGCTCATGAAGAAACATGACTGAGGCCAAACCATGAAGAGAGGTGTGTGCTATAGCAGGAGCCCATGGAGCTCATTCCAGGACACCTGGAAATGTGAGAGGACACAAGGGATGAGTGAGGGCATGGGATTACTTGTGGGATAGAGAATGCCACGTAGAAAACCAATCTATCAGTGGGGATATTCCAGAATCCCTTCGCAGAGGAAAGGGCTTTGAGGGTTGGTGTGCTGAGGTTTGACTGACTTTGGCTGCAGGCTCTGCTTTGGGAGGAGAAATGTCTGCAGGACTAGAGACACTAAGTGGAGAGAAATGGGCACCTCCAGAGCACTGTGGCTGCCTCCAGACTGGGATCTGCAGCTTGGAAAAAGGAGGCTGTGGACAGAAGTTCCTGGTGATGCCCAAGTCTGCTTGGAGGCTGCTGGAGTCACTGAAGACATCACAGAAAAAAAGTGGTGGGTGAGATGAGATCTGTCCCCATTCCCTGGGGAGCTGGGACAGAGACCCTGTGGAGGGATGTCCTGGCTGAGCTGGGCTCAAGGGGCTGTGGAGCAGGAGAACAGCACAGCCCCAGGGGGCTTTTCCCTTTGCTTGTGCCCAGGTCCTTTTTAGGCCTTGTAGTGAGCAGTCTGCACATGTCCCTTGATCACAACTACTCATAAATCTTGCTGTCACTAAGGGAGCCTTTCACTTCCAGATATAGATTGGAGAGCAAATGCTACTGGCTATTCTGGGACGTGGTAGCTGATAGATGGCTCCAGAATTCACTATTTTAGACTTGGACTTTGCTGTTGGGGAACACGATGGAGAATCCAGTTGTGGAATGTGCACGTTGGCCACGTAGGATTCATCTGAAACAGACTGAAGAATAACCCCTGCCAGATCAGCAGTGCAGGTGGAGGATTCCTCTTTCCCATATTGGGAGATTTTTAGGGATTCAAGTCAACTGAGCTGAAGAGCCCAGAGGCTGAAGCTGATGGAGGATGACAGGATTTTCAAGGCAAAGGTGCAAAACTTGGTGGTACCTCTCTCAACAATGATTTGCCCATTAAAATCACAGTGAGAATGAGCAGAACTTAAAGAGACCAGGTAAAGCTTCCGGGAAAAGTCTGTCTGAGGAGCTGGAAGTGCCCAGTGAAAGTGAGAACTGCCAGAAGCCAAGCTGAGCTGGACCTTGGGAAGGAGCAAATAGCGACAGACTCTGTGGCTGGGTCAATAAAGGGACGGGGTTGATGTGAGCAGAGAAGAGTGGAAATTAAAGGTGATCTTGGGATGGGCTCACCCTAAATACATCACATTTCTTGTGACATCAACTCAGTCATCACAGGGTGGCTCATGGTGATATCCTCAGGAAACCAAACCCACCGGTGGTCTCAGCCCACCCACCCCAATCCTACAGGAACTGGCTCCAGTTTGGCATGGCTCCCATGGGAATAAGTCAGTGTGGACTGGGGAGGGCCAGCAGGGGTGGGGCTCCTCAGCCAGCACCAGCACTGGGACAGGTCTCTTTGGAGCCCTGGGAGTCTCCTGTCCCTGAATCAGGGGACTGGAGGAGGTGCTTGTAGAGCTGGGGGATCCCACTTGCAGGGCTGTGCTGAGGCAGGCAGCTGGAAGAGGCACAGAAGGAGTCAGGCTGGTGGAGAGCACCTCTGGTGCCTCAGGACCAGGAGAAGCACCAAACTTTCCAGGAATGAAATGTGGGAATAGGCAGGACCATAACGTGGAGTGTGCTTGGTCTGTGGTACTGATGCTGCTGGGAGGCAGCGAGGTCTGGCCCACAACATCGTGTGGATGCTGAATCCATAGATTTTATTTGTGTGGATTTTCCCTCTGGGGCTCATGAAGGACATGGAAACACTAACCTTGGAAAGGCCATCCTGAAGGAGCCAGCTGAGTAATGAATTTTAGCTGTTAAGGCAATAAATGGGAACACTTGGACATACTTGGGAAATCCAGGCCTCACCAGAGTGAGCATTTTGTAGATGTTGGGAGGAGAAGATCTCTTCTCAGTGGGAAGAAGGGAGATAGATGAATCCTTGCTCTGGTTGTACATGAGGTGCAACCTCCTCCTCGCTCCTTGGACCAGCTGACCTCTGTCGCTTGCCCTCAGTTCTGGCCCTTCCAGCACCCCAGAAGGGATTTCCAGCTCACCAAGACTTTCACTGCTGTCCCACCACGGACCGTGCCCAGCTTGCCCCACAGGGCCCAGGCCCAGTCCCACGCAGCCCCGTGCACAGGCACATCGCCTCCAAGGAATGTGCTTTCTTGGGTGGAAACTGTGTCATCAGAGAAATATTTCATATTTTCGTTCGTTTGCATTCCCCAAATGAAAAATGAATCGCAAAGTCTCATAAATAAGGGGCTGAGTTTCTCATTTACATATTTCTGTGGTTCTTGGAGCAGGGGTGGCCGGGGCCCTGCCAACCATGTCCTAAGCCTTCCCCTCATGCACCTTGGCTCCCGCTGGCAGCTGCCTGCGCTCCCTGGAACGGGAGAGCTCGGACCAGCTCCGCGTCACTGAGGTCACTCTGCCTCCTGCCAACATCCCGTGCAGCTGCCGGCACGAGCAGAGCAGGGAAAGCTTCGAGTCTTGGAGAAATCCTGCCCCCAGGCAGGTGTTTGGGATGAAAAGAGGGGTTTGCATAGAGCCAGAGGAGGAAAACCCCATGGCATGGTCCCAGCTTGGCTCTGGTGACAGGGCCAGGATGATGGTATACCTGGTGAGTGGAGAAGGGGTGGCTGGAGAAACATGAGGGATGGACCTGGGAGAGCAGAGGGCAGGAACTTCAGGGGAGGAGGAGATCACAGAAGGGGAAACAGGCAGCAGGTGGATGAGCACAGGCTGGTGTGGCCCTGCCTTAACACTGCAAACACAGGGTTGTCCTGTGGTCCCTCCTTGGGCACAGGCCAGTGTTCTGCACTCGCTTGCCATAGCCCAGCTGCACTGCAGCTTCATCTCCTCTCCTCTCTTTGTCCCTCTCCTCTTGCTCCATGGCCACTTGGCAGTTTGCCTTGTCCATCTTCTCCCTGTCCCTGTGGGAACTCTGCACCCCCATGGTCAAATGTGGCCCCACATCCAAGCGCCTCCTCTGAGATGCAAAAGGCACAGGCAGATTGGAGAGAAGAGCAGCAACTCTGGGCATCCCCTGCGGACTCCCCCAAAATGTTTGTAGCAAGGTGTGCTGGGATTTCTGTCTGGGGCAGGTGTTTTCCTCACAGTTCCTCCAAAGAGGCCACCAAAGTGCTCCAGTGGGTGCAGGCCAGCAAGGAGCCCTTCTGGGTGCACCAGGAGACCACTCCAGGGTGCTCTCCTGGACTGGGAAGGGCATCTCCCCTTTGGGATGCTGCTGACCTCCAGCTGTGGACTCCAGCAGCCTGACCTTCCCCTGGTGCACTCCTGGGTTTGGATATGGGCCACAGCTGGACATGCACTACAAGCACCAGATGTGGCCACAGCTGTCCATGCCCAAACTCCAGGCCAGGGTTGGAGTTTCAGGTGGGCTATTTCCTCCTGGCACTCCAGGGAAAGTCCAGTTGGTGTCACCCAAGGGTTAATGACAGTAAACCATGCTGCTAAAGGGATCTTCTGGTTTCAATTTAATTTAGCATTTGTGTGTGGATTACACTCAAGGATGTTCATACTCACTTAATAACCTCCCCACTCAGGCACCGCAGAGATGAGCGGTGCCAGAGCCTGGGGAGGAAGGGCAATGTTTAACAGTTGTCCCCCTGAAAAGTGATCCCACTTTCCCAGGCCTCAGGAGCAAAGAGAGCTCGACACCTGGCTGTGAAGCCATAGTGATGTCCAAGGAGGAGACGAGCTCAGCAGGGCCCCCCATGCTTGGGAGAGATGCGTCCATGAACTCTCCATCAAGCTCTTCCAAGAGTGGATCAAGAGCAATGGAAATGGGGTGGCCAGAGTCTCCCTGTCCTCCTGAACACCATCCTCCTGAACACTCCATCCATGATAGGATGCTTCAAGCCCTGGCAATGCCATGTGTGAGACATGGATTGTGCACCCCAATCACTGGGAGCAGAACAAGTGCACCCTGCTAAATCCAGGGAAGCCAAACACCAGCATTGCTTTTGCCATTCACCTGGCCCAGGCACACACAGAGCCCGTGGCTGTGCCTTGGTTTCCACCTGCTCCTCTCTCTTGTGGGGATTCAGTCATGCAGAAAAATGGGTTTGGAGTAGGAGCATGTCCTGCAAGGTTGTCTAAACATAGCCCAAGGGAAGAGGAATGCAGGGCAAGGCCTGGGCACAGCAAAAATAGCTCAGGGCCTGCTGCTCACAGCTCAGCATCCTTTGGGACAGCCAGGTCCCAGGCATCTGGGCAGGCACAAGCAGCCAGGGCTGTCCCGGAGCCAGGGACTGTGCCAGGCTGGCAGGGACAGAGCGTACAGTTCTCACCAATCCTCCTCGGCTGTGCTGGGCCTTGGGACACCAGTGGCCCTGGAGATCGTGAAACCCATGTCAGAAGGGGCTGTAAGAACACCAGGAATGTGCTGGGGCTCTGCTTGCTCCCTGACTCTGTCCCTGGAGGAGAGCAGGGCTGAGGTTCCCCTGTCCAGAGCCTCCCCAGCAGATTGGGGAATGTACTGGGGACATTCTTCCAGATGCTGGTGGCGATCCTGGTGCTACAGGAAAGGGAAGTCACAGTGCCACGGGTGTGCAGGAGAGAGACCTGCTGGGACCCCCACGCAGGACAAGGAGGATTGGGTCCACCAGAGGAGAGCGTCCTGGACTTCCTGAAATGTCCCAGGGCACAGCTCCTCCCCTCTATCCATCTTACAATGGGCCATGGACCTGTTCCGAGCCATGGATACAGTCCAGTCCAATGGACACAATCCAGGGGTGACTGGCTCCAGGTGTCCCTGCTCAAGCAGGGGGCTGGAGGTGACCTGGCCAACCTCAGCCAGTCTGTGATTCAGTGACTTTCCCTCTCTCCAGCCACTGAACATCTTCTTCTCAGAGCCATCTCCCTTCTCCAATCCCAGGTTCCTGGAGCACTGACCAGCAGGATGCTCCTATCTCCCCATCCTTCTGTGCTTGGTCAGAGGACACAGAGGCCACATGGCCAGTGGTGGACCCTCCCCAAGGTCTGTTCATCGGGGCTGGCACACACGTTTCCTTGGGGAGCATCTGGAGGGATTTTCCCCTCAGTTTAGACCCCTGTGCAAATGGTCAGCAGGTCCCCATTCCCAGTGACCTCCTCAGGCTGCACGGTCCCACAACACTGGTGACCCTCCACAACCCTGAACTCCTGGAAACAGCCCAGTGGGTTTGCAGGATGCTGCAGGCTCTGGATCTGCAGTTCCACAGCTCTCTGCTCACCCGATTTGCTCCATGGCTCCATGCCCAGGGCTGCACTCCATCTCAATATTCAAATGTGGGGTTGATGGCAGCCTGGATGTGCCTTGTGCCAGAAGGGACCTGATCAGATTAGGTGGTCCTCAGCTGAGCAGACAGGGTCTTCACCTCCCTGTCTGAGACTCTTTAAAGAAAGCAGAAAGGAGGAAAAGGGAGTTTTTAACATGAACCATCTGGCGAGTTGTTCTGCTCTGCACACCAGGATGGGAGGGAAACATGTCCTCCAGGCAGAAGTGAGGGAAGAGGAGCTCTCTGGATATTTACAGTGATGGGCATAAGTGCAGCTGGACCAGCTGTCCCTGTGTGCTTACATGTACCCATGTCCCCAGGGATGTGCCCAAAGTCCTGCACCCTGTGTGTGCTCAGGGAGGGAACAGGGACTGCGCTGTCCACAGCCACCTGGAAAAGCCTGAAGCCATCTGAAGACCAAACCAGGGACAGACCTGCTGGCCACTACCACCAGCGGGCACCAGGCAAGATCCCAAGTTTCCTCTGGGAGATGGAAACTCAGCACCCGGAGTGAGAGGGAGACAGGAGAGTTAAGCAGGGACAGGCTGTAGGAGACTGTTCAAGAACAAAGCGTGCCTGAGAGAGAGCTGTGAAATACTTGGGAGTCTCTCAAGGAAGCTGGCAGCAGAGCTTCAGTTCAGATGGACTCAAACATCGTTCCCACCTGGGCTGAGAGCGGGCCAGGGAGCGCGGCAGGCGGGGCCGCGCCGGGCTCGGAGCCTGCAGTGACCCAGACTAACGCTCCCTTTTATCGCCCGGCTTTAAACACGGTTTTATGATGTGCGAGAAGGGGGCAGATGGTTCTCTAATTAACTCGAGAGTGCTGAGTTGTGAAGTGCTGCGAGGAAAAGCAGCTCCAGCAGGGATGGCAGGGCGAGTCAGCAGAGCAGCCCGTGCCTCTGCCCGGCAGCGCGGTGCTGTGCCTGGGGGCAGCTGCCCCCTGCCCGGGGCACTGCCTGCTGCCACGAGCACTGCCTGCTGCCATGGGCACTGCCTGATCCCACGGGCACTGCCTGCTGCCATGGGCACTGCCTGCTGCCATGGGCATTGCCCCCTGCCCAGGGCACCGCCTGCTGCCCCGGGCACCGCCTGCTGCCACATGCACTGCCTGCTGCCATGGGCACTGCCTGCTGCCATGGGCACTGCCCCCTGCCACGGGCACTGCCCCCTGCCCCGGGCACCGCCTACTCCCATGGGCACTGCCTGCTGCCATGGGCACTGCCTGCTGCCACGGGCACCGCCTGCTGCTATGGGCACTGCCTGCTGCCATGGGCACTGCTCCCTGCCCAGGGCACTGCCTGCTCCCACGGGCACTGCCTGCTGCCATGGGCACTGCCTGCTGCCACGGGCACTGCCTGCTGCCATGGGCACTGCCTGCTCCCATGGGCACTGCCCCCTGCCACAGGCACCCCAGCTCCAGAGGGGCTCGGCCGGCCATTCCAGGTGGGATATACTTACCCTCACAAATGCCACCTGGAAACCTCTGTCTCATGAAAGTGATGCTGATCCAGAGGATGTTCTCATGCAGCACCCCCAGGGGAGCTCATATTGTCACTGCTTCTTCTTCAGTTTCATCTTGCTCTTTGTGTGCTTGGCTGCTTTTTGCATCCTCCTGGATTAAGACATGACAGCATTGGCCCTGCATCTAGTGGGTGTCCCATCCATGTGCACCTGTGGAGACCTTCCTGCAGCCACCACACAACTCCCCATCCTCTGACCTGATCAGGCTGGAGCTCTCCAGTTCCAACACTGGAGCACCTCTGGGACTGGGAAACACCTTTCCTAAGCAATTCCAATGGACCTAAAGCCTGATGCTTATCAGTTTTGCCTAAACCCAGTATGTCTGTGATTTCTATCCCTGAAACCAAAACTAAATTCCTAATAATTTGGATTCAAAGTGAAAAAACCCTGTTTCAGCCTGAAATGCAATGGCTGGGTTTGCTTTGTCTTCACCCCTGAAATACAATCCAGTTCTGTGCTGGAACAAAGAAAAACACCCAATTTTTCCTTTGAAATGGTGAAATATTTCCTCAATGCTCTATTTTTCTGCAGCCTCTTCAGCAAGCAGCTCACCTGGCCAGAGGCAACAATCTGCAGTCAAACATTAATTGAATTAATTAAATTGAAACGTTATCCATGTGCTAGTTACAAATGACGTCTTAACTGGCCGAGTTGAGCCAAAGCATCACCGTGGGCAATGGGATCTGGATGGCAGCACAGAGATGAACCCGAAAGCTTTCAAACCTTCCATCCCTGCCCATGCCCGAGGCAGTTTTTGCCACCTGGCTGATGCCGGGGCACTCACGTCAAACATCGGCAGGCAGGAGCATGAGGCAGGAGGAATCGCCCCGGTTCAGCCTCTGCTCTCGGGAATAAAAGAGACAGGGACAGTGACGTTTCTGTTATTTCAGCGGCAAAAAGGGACTGAGGGATGGAAATGGCATCGCTTCAGACAACAGGTGAAACTCGGCAGCTGGGAGGAGAATTTAGCCATGCTTGTGCAAGAGGGACAGCTTGGAGGGAACGGGTTTTTTGTGTCTGACAGTGCAGGAGCTCTGACATTAGGGAAAAGCCCCAAATCCCAGGGGCTGCTGATGCACGCTGCCAAAGAACGGAACCAGAAACACCCCAAAACCTGGCGGAACAGACGAGCGGCGCATCCCGCAGCAGGGCCCACGGCAGCAATTCCCAAATTCCCACCGCCCTTCCATGAGGCTCCTCCCTGGCACTGCCCAGCACCGACCCCGGCCCTCCGTCACCCCCTTCACCCCGCTGCCTGCGCTGCCGGCTGGGCTCCTGTCCTCAGCTGACTCCTCCTGGCCGGCCCGCCGGAGGAAGCGGCGTGCGCTGGGGCCGGGCCAGCGCTGCGCTTGTGCCGGGGCTGCTGCCAGACTGCGCAGCGAGCGCCTGAGCCCGGGGCCGAGCCCCGCGGCTGCTCCC
>JAYDZK010000066.1:10493884-10507053 GCA_034509185.1 Euphonia xanthogaster | reverse complement strand
GTGCCAGGGTCTCTGAGCCCCCTGGCAAGGGTCCCGGCAACTCCGGACTCCCAAAGGGATGTCCTGAGTTCCGACAGAAGGGCAATGCTGTTTCTGTTGGTCATGTCAAGGAACAGCATCCCCCCATGGCCCTGGGCTGCTGCTCCAGCCTTGCTCCCTCCAAGCAGCATCCTTGTGTTAGCAAAACCTCTTCCCATGACAACCATAGGAAGGGACTGCCAAGGAAAGAGGAGCTCACGGAAAGTGAAGGATAGGCGAGGTACAGATGGGATCACAAGAGCCTTCAAACCCAGCAGACAATGGGACCTGTCAGGGAGGGGCTTCCTGACCCCCCCCCCCCGGTCCCAAACAGCTCCTGCAGAGCTGAAAATGCTCCTCCTGCCTTGACAAACACCCCAGCATCAAGTGTACAGGGACAACTGGGAAAATCCAATCCTGCAAGTGACCAAGGTCAGGCTGGACAGAGCTTGGAGCAACCTGGGATAGTGAGGGCAAGGGGATTGGAACCAGGTGATAGTTAAGGTTCCTTCCATGCAGGCCATTCCATGCTTCTATGTTTCTATCCTAGGACCCTGTCCATGACACTGGAATATGTCCATGGTGGCTTCCAGCCTCACACCGAGGACAGGATGGCTCCCTGGCTGCCCCACATGGGTGTCCTGTGGGGCTGTGGCATGGGCTGTGCACGGGGTCGAATGTTCCCCCAGGGAAGGTGCTGGGGGATGCAGTGGGATGCAGAGGGGAGAGAGAGATGGGGACCCAGAGCTCAGAGCACCCAGAGATCCCCAGTGATTTAACATCAGGAGAGCCATGGGGACAACAGTGGGCTGGTGAAAACACCTTTGAGTGCAGGACTAGGCAAAACAAAAAGGTTTTGCTTGCTGAAAATTAGCCTGAGCAGATGTCCTGATTGCCAGGTACCACAGAGCCCTGTCCATGCCTCACAATCCTCCTGCCCTGTGTCCTGAGAGGATTTTCTCTGGGATGTCTGACAGAGGTGTGCTTTTCAGACTGTCTCTCTAGTTTGGAGCTTCCTTCCTACAGCATATCCAGGGGTGATGATCTGTTGGTCAACAGTTAACAGTGGTGACCCAAGGCAGGAAAACCTAAGGATGCTCAGCATCAGAAGAGGCAGCTCCTCTGTCCCTTCACCACCTTCCTGGCACACACGCCAAACACGGAGCATTTGCTCACCAGAGACACAGGAGGAATGAGAACTTCAGGCCCTCACGATCGCGGTGAGTTTGGCTGTTCCAAAGCCACGTACAAGCCCCAGCTTCCCTGGGACGGTGACGAGGCCACTCGATGCGTGTGACCTGCCCCTCGCACATACCTTTCCTTTGAGCGCATCCGGCAGCGCGGAGCCCCGGCACACCCCGGCAGTGCCGTTTCCTATGACAACGCCGTCAACAGCGCCAGGAGCAGGGCTGGGGTCCGGGGACCGGGCAGGTGTGGGGCTCCTTGTAGCTATGGCAAAAGGGTGTTTACTTCTGTGTTTTGCATGTCGGTGTTACCCCCGGGAGAGCTCCCCGCGCGTGTCACAGCAGCGTAAGGCTCTTTGGCATTTCCCCCAGCAACTATGTCAGCGTTTGGGGGAGCTGTGTGTAACCTGCACCTGCCACCGACCGGCTGCAGGAAGCATCCATCCTTCCCGGAGCTGCCACAGCTCCCAGGAGTCCCATGCCAGTACAGGCTGTAGTCGCAGGTGCTCTTGCTGCAGCCCTCGTCGTGGGTTTTCTCACCCCGATATTGCACCATGCAGCAACCCCCCCCCCCCCCCTTCTCCGCTGTGGGCAGCCCTTTCTGCCTTGCTCCCTTCCCGTCACACCGTGCCCGTCTCTGTGCCCTCCCCGCAGCTTCTCCTGACACTTTGCAAGCTCGGGGGAACGCTCCCAGCCCATCCCCGCGGGCGGCTCACGGAGCGCTCCGGCCAAATCACAAAGGGTTTGGATGCCGTTCCCCGGCACGAGTGCCAGGGGCGGGGAGATCTTGCCTCACATCTATTCTTTCTAGGTACAAAACAAGCATTCAAAAGTCAGAGCCATTTCACTGGCAAGGGCTGGGAGCTGCTCGGAGCCAGCCAACTGCCCCAGTTCTGGTTCCCAGCGAGGCCGCTTTCCCAGCCCTGCTCTCTGCATGTTTTGCAGACGCTCGCATCGAGGATGCATCCCCCGGCCAGCCCCGCCCTGGGGGCTGCATCCCAAGGGCCACATCACGGCCGCGAGGCTGCTGGAGCCGCTGCAAAGCTGCCGATCCCCGCATCCATCCGCTCCCGCGTCGCTCCTCCGGAGCGGGGAGCTCGTGTTTAACGACTGCGTGTGTTTTCGCTCAAGCATTACATCACCTGGCAACGCCAGCGGGACGGACAGACTGACGGACGGACGGACGGATGGGGCCAGGCCGGCTGCGCTGTCCCTGCCGATGCTCGTCCCCTGTCTCGTGCCCCGTGTCCCCATCCCGCAGCCCTTTGCCCTGTGCAGGTGAATAGAAAATTCACTTCCATGTGGAGCCCACCGAGGGGCTCATGCACAGCCCCCCCTCCCCACCTCCTCGGCGTGTCCCAGCGCCGGGCGTGGAGGGCAAAACGCTCCGTGATTTCCACCTCCCGGAATTCCTGTGGCCGTAGCTATCAGCACTTTCTCTAAAATAAAGCGGGAGCTGAGATAAGCCAGACAGGCAGGCTCCGGAGGGCCGGTCCCCAGCGTGGATTGAGCTCACAGGTCTTTAAGCGGGCGGCCAGGTCGGGCCTTCGCACCTCGCGCAGCAGCCGGAGAGGAACCGGGTGGATTTGCCGATAATTGGCTGCCAATTTCCGCAGGGGTGGAAGGAGCGTGAGGAATGGAGGGAATGATGCCAGGGAGCCCTGCCGGAAGGGGGTGCAGACAGGGCATTTTCGAGCACGTGCTTCCACTCCCAGCACATTGGGGTCACGAGGAGTCAGGTACTGCGATGAGCAGCATCTCAAACTCTTGGCACGCAGGGAAGGAGCAGTGCTGGACCTGCAGTGGAGAGGGTGATTTTGCATTTCTTGTGCTTCATCCACACAGCAGATTCTCATTCACATCCACACAGATTCTCCCCTTCTACTCTGGCCCAACTGCAGTGCTGTATCCACCTCTGGGATCTCCAGCATAAGAAGGATGTGGAGCTGCTGGATTAAGTCCAGAGGAGTCCACAGAGATCCTCTAAGGGCTGGAGCCCCTCTGCTCTGGAGCTAGGCTGGGAGAGCTGCGGGTGTTCACCCGGAGAGGAGAAGACTCCAGGGAGATTTCAGAGCCTGTTCCAGGGCCCAAAGGGGCTTCAGGAGAGCTGGAGAAGGCTGGGGACAGGAGATGGAGGGACAGGATAAGGGGAATGCCTTCATATTGACAGAGGGGAGTGAGAGATTAGATGTTGGGAAGAAATTCTTCTCTGTGAGAGTGCTGAGGCCCTGGCACAAGGTGCCCAGAGCAGCTGTGGCTGCCCCTGGAACCCTGGAAGTGTCCAAGGCCAGTTTGGACAGGGCTTGGAGCAACCTGGGATAGTAGAAGGTGTCCCTGCTCATGACAGGGGTGTGGAAGAGGATGGTCTTGAAGGTCCCTTCCAACTCCAACCATTCCATGATGCTGTGACTGATCCCACCATTTAACTCACTGCTGCCCCAGCTGGTCCCCAAGCCCTGTGCAGAGACACCCCCCGAGAAGGGGGATGAGGAGTTCAGTGGGGACACGCAGGGCTCGGGCTTGGGCTCGGAGCTGAAGGAACCCGGAGCCCCTGAAGGGGCTGGGGTTGGAAGCGGCTCAGCTGTCAGACCCCCTGTCATGCCCGGCTCTGGGGGTCGCGGCAGCCGCGTGTCCATCACCAGCCCCGGCCGGGCCGGGCGCTGCGTGTCCCCAGGGCACCCCTGGCCAGGAGGGGACCCCCGGGGCCCGGCTGCACGTTTTCCTGCAAAATTCCCCGTTTTCCCGTCCTGCCGGCGGCCGCACACCCCGCGCCCGCCACCTAACGGCCACGGCCGGCGGACCGGGATCGGCACCGGGATCCGGTACTGGCGCTGGGATCGGGGCACTGGCACCAGGACCCGGGTGCTGGGCACCAGTACCGGTACCAGGATCCGGGCACCGGGATCGGGGCACTGGCACCAGGACCCGGGCATTGGGCACCGTTACCAGGATCCGGACACGGGCACCTGGCACCGGGATCCGGACACCGGGTAACGGTACTGGCACTGGCACCGAGATCCGGACTCCGTGCACGGGGCACTGGCACCGGGCACGGTACCGGGCATGGGGCCGATCCCATCCCTCGCGCCCCGCAGCTGGAGTGGCATCCCCCGAATTCCCGCCTGCACCCCTGGACACCCCCGTCCCTTCACCCCGCCCGTCCCCACCTGCCCCCCAGTCCCCTTTCGGGCCGATGCCACCTGGGATGCGAAACGCCCCGGTGTCACCCGGGATGCGGGACCACTCAGGTGCCACTCGCGATGCGACACACATCCATCACCCGAAACCCCCGTGGTCCCCATGCCAGTGGGCGCAACCCCTCGTCCTCCCCCACCGCCTGCCTTGGCAACTCCCCCCCTTGCCAGGTTTTTTGGCAGAGACGCGCCGGCTTGGAGAGAGCAGCGAGGAATTAAAAAAAAAAAAAAAAAAAAAAAAAAAAAAAAAGGGGGAAAGGAAAAAAGCCCTCCCCGAGCAGCCAGCCCAATCGGCGGGAGAGGCTCGTGTGTGTTTGGCCTTTCCTCATGACGTAGTGTCCTGTGCCTCTCCCCCCCCCCCCGCTCCCTCTCCTTTTCCCCTCCCTCCTCGCCCCCCTCCCCTTCCCCTCGCATCCTTGGAAGCAACAATTAAGCAGCTCTGGGATAAAACACACAGCCCGCGGGAGCACGGGGGCATTGCTTCAAGAGATGGCAAGGCAGGCAGCTGCACCCCTCCTCCCCGGAGTCCTCCTCCTCCTCTCCATCCTCCCGGCAACTCAGCAAGGAGGTAAGGAACAGAAGGCTCCTTCCGTAGCCCGGCCAGCTTCGCTCCGGTCCTGCGGGGACCCTCCGCGGGCACCGGGCTGCGACACTCCCACCCTCCGGGCAACCCCTCGCCTGCCTCGGCTGCCCAGCCCCGAGCAGGGACAGTCACCCACCTTGCCTGCCTCCCCAAGGGTGGGTGGGCAGGCCCCGGTGCCACCTCCGCCGAGGGCTCTTTGCTCCCCAAACAGACTGGGGGTTTGTGCCATGCCCGGGTGGGAAGGGATGTCACCGAGGGTGGTGACACGGCGCAGTCGGTAACGGCACCGCTGCACCAAGCACTTGTCAGGGGGAGGCTCCGAGGGTGTCCTGGTGAGAGGCTTGTGGATATGAGAGGTTTGGGGACATGAGAGGTTAGGGGGCATGAGAGGCTGGGGAATATGAGAGGCTTGGAGGCACGAAAGGCTCAGGAACACGCAGGCAGGACACCAGGGGTGGCCACCAAACTCCCATGGGACTCAGAAGTGCGAGGGGCCGGGGGAGGTGTCAGCTGTCACCCCGCGGTGCGATGGCAGCGGGAGCTCCGTGCGGTGGGTGGGTGGCAGCATCCCGCAGCCGCTGTGTGCGAGCGGCCGCTCAGTGTGTGGCCGTGACAGCCCCGGGGCTGCTGCAGCTGCAGAGCGGCTCGACCCACCCCAAGCGCAGGCTGGGGGTGCCGGGGGGCCCGCACACCGCCCTCATGGCCCTTGCGCCACCAGAGTCGGGTCCCTGTCCCAGCGAGGTCCCAGCGCTGTGTGACAACTCAGCCCAGGCACACGCAGGTGTGGCACACGCGGCCGGGGCGGGGAGGTGACAGCCAGCGCAGGGCTCTGTGTCCCAGCCGTGTGACACAGCCCGGCCACCGCAGCCGATGCCTGCCCTGTGACCAGCCCCTGTCTCAGCGTCAGACTGGGGGCTGAGCTCCCACCCAGGTGGGGAGAACAGCTGAGCACAGATTCAGAGCCCTCGCTGCAGTGGCCAAACTGGGCAGAGGGCTTTGAGGAAGCGACAGCACCACCAGGGAGGGGACAGTCCCCTCCGGAGAGCCGGGTGGTTGTGCCAAGGAGAGCATGTGATGAGCAGAGCCACCATCGGCCACGGGGTCGGTGCCGGGACTGTTTGCCGGGCTTGTTGGACAGAGAGGATTGAGGACCAGAGGAGGAGAGGGGGCAGGATACTGTGGGCAGTGCCAGGGCTGGAGGGGCACCAGGACAGCCACAGCCACCTGTCACCAAGGGCATAGCCCTCAGCAGTTCCATCTGCCCGTGCCCTGCAGCTCACGGACCCCAGCCTTGGGGTGGCCCCAGCTGTGCAGGCAGTGGGACCCCAGAGCCTGGAGCTGCCGGGGAAGTTGAGCTGCTGTTGGTGCCTAATCCTGCTCAGGGTGCTGAATGGGATGTGCTCAGTCCCAGGCACTCTCCACCTCTGGCAGTGAGAGAGATGTGGCTTGCTGCTCCAGGCTGGCTTTGTTCTGACCATTCAAGCCGTGGCCAGCTGGGACCATCTCTGGAGGAATTTGGACCCCGGTGAGACCCCGCAGCAGTTCCAAGCAGCTCGGGACTGTTGGCCCCACTCCGGGCCCCGGCTCAGTCCCCAGGGGTGTTTGCTGGCTTGGGAAGCAGCTCACAGGAGAGGTGAGCTGACCTGGAGATGGTCCCGGTGCTGGTGGGACACAGGAGGCTCTCCCATGGAGGACTGAGCAGCACCTCTGCAGCCTGGTGCCTCACCCCTGCTCTTGGCAAGCCAGTCCTTGGGGACAGAGCTGGCACAGAGGCATGGTGGCATGGTGAGGGGGGATCCCAGGGTGCTGGGGACAGTCAGGGCTGTTCTCCAGCACCGGCTACCAATGAAGCTCCAAATCAGCCTGGCAGGAGAGGGAACCCTGAGACATCCCAGGGTTGAGGGATTCATACCCAGGCTGTCAACTCAGAGAAGTGCCAAGGGGCTGAGCTGGCAGCACTCAGGAAACCCCCAGCAGCAGGTCAGGATCAGCCCCCGGGGATCTGCCCCTGGGGAGCAGAGCTGTGCTGGCGCTGTGGGGATCTGCACACAGGTCACTGCAGGGGGAAGGTGCTGTGATTCCCTAAAGGTGCCAAGTGCAGCCTGTCCCAACATCTGGAGCAGGGCATCCATCCCTCAGTGCTTCCATCCATCCCTCAGTGCTTCCTGTGTGGAGCATAGGGGATCCCCCAGCAGTGACACCCTGAGGAGGGACAAGATGGGCCTTGGGGAGGTCCCAGCCCTGCAAGCTCTGGGCCCACAGGGAGCAGCTTGGGTGGGGACAGAGGGGCAGGCACTGGGTGTGGTAGCACCCAGCCTGGGGCTGTGGGGACCCTCTGAGGACACCCAGGGTGTCCAGGCTGGGGCTGGGATGGCATGTCCCCTTCCCAACTGGACCCTGGCCTGCAGGGCTGCTCCCTCCCCTCCCAGCTGGTAGGGTGCAGCTCGCCCGCCAGTGCTCGGAGATGAAAGCTGGAGCTTCAGGGGGGCTGGAGAGGAGCCAGGCCCCGGCAGCAGCCCCCCCGCTCCCCCCGAGCTGCTACCAGCGAGCTCGGCCCGCGATGCAGCACAGCTTCAAAGTAGCTTGGAGACTGAATGTTTCCATAACTTTCTCCCAAGAAAAAGAAAACAGCGGAATGAGGGAAGAGGGGAAATGTTGGTGGTTTTGCACTGAGGCTCCTCCGGGTGCCCGTGGACAGAGAGGGGTGAGGTATGAGGGTGCCCTGTGCTGGATTTTCTGTCCTGGCCTCGGTCTCAAAACCTATGGAAAAGAGAAATCCTCTGCATTTCTGGCTTGTGAAGGGATCTGCAAGCATTGGTGCAGATAGAAATGGTGCAGCCGATCCAAACGGGATCGGAAGCATCTCTGGCAGTGGAACAGCATGGATATCCCCACCTGTGGATGGAGCTGAGGGGAAAACGTCCCATTCTCATAAACAAGGAGACTCCACATCAGATCCTGAGCTCCTCCGTGGCTCACACCCTGACACAGCTGGGGCTGCACGAGTGGCTGCAAATTCTCTGGCCCCTGGATTGAGAAGCTGTCCCTGGGGTGGGATGCAGGCTCACAGCCAGCCCAGCCCTGGAGACAGGCTGGGAGCCCAGGAAAATCCCCTTCCCAGGGTCCTGGCAGGCTCAGAGCAGAGGCAGCACAGAGCTCCTTCAGCGCTGGGAAGCTGCTGACTCAGTCTCCCCTTCCCTGATGTGCCAAGGGAATGAGTGGAGAGTACAAATGGAAGCACACAGACCCCAGACTGGGCTGGGGGCTGCTGGCCCTGAGGCTGAGCAAGGACAGAGATGGCCAGAGAGTAATGGCCAGAGCCCAATGTGGTCACGGTGTCACCACTGTGTGGGCTGTCACCAACACCTGTGCTCAGTGGTGCTGCCAGGGGGAGGGACTGGAGATGCTGGGGGGATCTGGAGAGACCCCCCGGCAGTGCCTGCACCAGGGAACAGCCCCAAGCTGGGCTCTGGGGGAGAAGCTTGTGAAGGAGCGTCCAGGGCAGTGCAGGTCCAGCCGTGCCTGGCAGCAGTGCTGGTCATGAAGAGCTCCTGAGGGAAAGGTTTGTCCCCCCAAAGCCACATGGCACCACTACCCAGCCACCCATCCCACTGCCTCTGGGCCATCCCATCTCCTGCCAGGCCTTGCTGACCTCCTGATCTGGGCAGGAGCAGCAGACAGACCAGCACAGCCTCTGCGACCCTCCCAAATGTGTCCAGGCACAGAGCTCTCTCTGGGATGGTCCCCGGATGGGGAGGGGGCAGTCACAGCATCACCACAGTGGGACCCTCCTGGCAGGACCCTCAATGCTCCAGGAGGATGGTGAGGATGATAGGGGGATGAGTTTGGCAGCTGTGGCTGTAGGCAGGTGACACCTGGACATCTCTGTGGTCCCCACACCTCAGGGATGCTGTGAGAAATCCTTGTCCCAGCTTCCTTGGGAGTCTCCAGTGCTGGCACAGGGTGACAGAGCGGTGGGGAAGGTCAGTCCGGGTCCCCCATTGTCACCCCAGCACAGGGACCTTGCCTGGTTTTGGGGGGCTGAGGCTGGGGAGCATGATGGAGCTGAGCAGCCCCTGCTGGGGGGGGACAGTCCCTGGCTGTGCCACGGGGGACTGGAACAGTCCCTGGCCATGCCCGGCACCGGCTCCCAGCGGCAGCAGGGCTGGGAGGGAGAGCTGGCGGACGCTTGGAGTTTGTTGGGAAACAAGACAGGAGCTGGAGTCGTGTTTTTCCAGGCTGAGGGGGTGCGGTGTGGGCGGGGAATGTGCCGGGAAAAGGAGCCGTTCTGTCCCCCCTGGCCGGGAAAAGGAGCTGCTCCGGAACCCCCTGGCCGGGGCCGGGCCGTGCCAAGGGCTGAGTGCGCGTCCCCTCCTGTCCCAGGGACACTGGCGGAACCTCGGGAGGGATACAGGGGGGCACAGGCCTGGGGCTGTGTGATGGGTCCTGGCACGGGTCCTGCCCCTGCTTGCTGCATCGCCAGGGATGTCCTGTCCCAACATCTCCTGAGCACAGTGTGGGGGACGCCCCCAGAGTTTGCCCCACATCTGCCATGGGGATGTGCAGCACGATGTGCTGTGGTGTGCCAGCCCTGCCAGCTGCCTGTCCCCCCTGGGCACTGGCACTGCCCTGCCCAGCCCCTGGGCATTGCCCAGCCCGTGGTGGTGCTGCCAGGGCTGCACCCACCTCCCAGGCATGGGGAGGCCACTGCAGGTCCTCAGGTCCCAGCCAGGCCCCCACAGGGTTTCCAGTGCCCCCTGAAGTCCATCCCTGTGGCAGCACAGGCACCAGGGATGGCTGCAGCTCCCCACGGGGACTGTGGCCACGGCAGCCCCCCCACACCCTCCTGGCAGCCCCCCTGCCCTGCTCTGTCCTGCAAACCCCACCACAACCCCTCTCCCACTGTCAGAAGAGGAGCTTCCCCCTGCACTGCAGCCCCCTTGTGTCCCCAACCCACCTGCAAGTCCCCAGCCCACCCACGGCCCTGGTGGAGCTGGGGGCCAGACAGGGGGGCAGCCTGGTGGCCTGCAGCAGACATGTGGCACTGCCAGTGTACAAAACAGCCAAAAAAACCTTCCTGTGGCCTCTGAGAATGAGCTGAGATGCCCTGGGAAGTGCTGGGACCTGGGTGGTGACCTTAGTGTCACACAGACAGGCAAAGGGACACGGGGGGTTCCATGGGTCTCAGCAGTGTCCCCCCCAGTCTGTCACCCCGGTGCCACTGCCCTGAGCTGGCTCTTCCCATTGGCACCTCGGCAGACAGGACACACCCAAGGATCCTTGGAGCAGCCCCAGAGGATGCTCAGGTGTGGCTGGGCCCATCAGGGACTGTGGGGATGGACTGGGACAGCCCCAGGTCCTTGGCGGTACCCAGAGACACCCCCCAGGGCCACGTGAGGCTGCAGGGGATGGAGACAGCCCTGGCTGTGGGATGGGCCATGAACTGGGAAGCAGAGCTAGACAGCAGCCAGCCCCGTGTCCCTCCCTCCCTCCTTCCCATGCAGGCCAGCTCCTGCTGACACCTGGGTCCCAGCTGGGGCTCCTCCAAGCCCTGCCACCACTGTCACCCCGGGCAAACAGGGATGCAGGGAGAGGCAGGGACCTGCCCTCGAGCTCCACATCCCAACTCCTCTGCAGGGAGCAGCAGGGGAACCAGGAGGAGCCCCCTGCCTCCCTGCCTGGACCTCTAGGGGGATTTTAACATGGGTCTCTTCTCTTGCAGGGGTTCCTGGTGCTATCCCAGGAGGGGGAGTCCCAGGAGGAGGCTTTTTCCCAGGTAAGGGGGCCCAGGCACCACTGGGAGGGGGCATCTGCAAGGATGGTCAGGTGCCTGGGGGGTCCTTGAATGCTTTTGAGACACCATGGAAGGCTGGGGCTCTGCCAGCCAGGATCAGGTGACATGGGGACATCTTGTCTGGCTGCTCAGCATGGACTCAGCATCAGCCCCATGGTGTGGGGACACGACTCGGTGGCAGTGCCAGGTTTACCCTGGGGGCCCCTTGCCCAGGGCTGGCACCTACACCGTGCCCAGCCCTGGCCACAGGAGGTGCTCAGAGGTCACAGCCTGTCTCCAGATCTTCAGCCAAAATCCTGGGGACGTGCCAGGGGGGATGGCCCATCCTGTGACACCTGTGTGACCCTCCCCACTTCCCCAGGGACCCTCGGGAGCCTGGCTGGGTGCTGGGTGCTCCTGGGGCAGTGCTCAGACTGTGCCCTTGCTCACAGGTGCTGGAGTTGGAGGTTTGGGAGCAGGTGAGTGCTGGCACCCCCTGGCAGGCTGGGCTGGGCTGGGAGAGGGGCAGGATGCCCAGTAGATGGGCAGGGGGTCTGCCAGGAGGCTGGCCCTGTCCCACATGTGCCCTGCCCGGGCGTGCTCAGAGGGAGGATGGCTCTGACCCCTCTCCCTCCGCCCGCTCTCCCCTAGGCCTCGGGGCTGCAGGAAAACCTCCCAAACCAGGTAAGAAGCCTTTCCCTGGCTCTCACCACCTCCAGGCCAGTGGCTGGGACATTTCCCAACCACTGCTGCCCTCATGCTGCTTCCCCATGGCCAAGGCACACCCTGCCACACTAATCCTGCCACAGCTTCCGGAAGCCTCCCTCCCACACCCCGCTTCGGCGCTGCCCTCTGCCCCCAGCCCCGCAAACCACCCTCTGGGGGTGCTTGCAGCCTGTAAAGCTGTGCCAGAGCTGCGGGAGGAGATGCAAAGCAGAAGCCAATGTCCTGGTGGGAAGCCAGCAGTGCCTCCACCTGACTGCCATCGGGGCTAAGCAGCTTTTGCAGAGGCTCCTGCAGCCCACGCTGGCCTTTGCCTGGCTTAGGAATGCTGGGGAGAGGGGACATCACCAGGAGAGAGGGAAAATGCTGGCAGGAAGATGTGCAGCTGGAGGGCACTGAGCCTGAGGCAGCAGGGACTGAACATGCAGCATCTGGGGCCAAGGGGAATCATGGAATCATAGAATGGCCTGAGTTGAAAGGGATCTTAAGGCCCATCTCAACCCACTGCCATGGCAGGGACACCTTCCACTGCCCCAGGCTGCTCCAAGCCCCGTCCAGCCTGGCCTTGGGCACTGCCAGGGATCCAGGGGCAGCCCCAGCTGCTCTGGGCACCCTTTGCCAGGGCCTTGCCACCCTCCCAGCCAGGAATTCCTAATTCCCAATATCCCATCTATCACTGCCCTCTGGCAGCGGGAAGCCATTCCCTGTGTCCTGGCATTCACTGATTTCTTGTTCCAGCTCTGACTGGTTGTTCCAGTAAGGAAAGGAGGAGACAAAGAAAAGCAGGGAGAGTTAAAGCCATGGAATCACAAAATCATGGAATGGTTTGGGTGGGTAGGGACATTAAATCCCATCCCACCCCTGCCAGGGCAGGGACACCTCCCACTGTCCCAGGCTGCTCCGAGCCCCAGTGTACAACCTGGCCTTGGGCACTGCCAGGGATCCAGGGGCAGCCACATTCCCTGGGCATGCAGAGGCAGGTAGGGATGGATGGATGGATGGATGGATGGATGGATGGATGGATGGATGGATGGATGGATGGATGGACAGCCCTGCAGCCACATTTGGGATGGAACATGCCTCTGTGTGGGACAGGTGCCAGCACACTGGTTTGGAAACCTTGGAAAAAGGAATTGGTCAAGAACTGGTTTGGCATGGGAAGCCTGTTCTCCTCAAGTCAGATCCTGCCACTCATCCATCCCTCCTCATCTACCTTCTTCCCAGTGAACTTCTGGGAACTTGGCTGCCAACTGGGATGAATCCCAGGAGCTGGAATGCAGAGAGGCATCCCCCTTGGGACATCATTTCTTTGTACATGGAGAGACTGAACTGTCCCGGACAGAGGCTTTTTTCCCTCTCTGGGATGTTCAGCCTTCAGCTCACACCTAATTCCCATAATTCCCATAAAATTCCCATAAATGCTGCACCTATGACCAGGTGTAGTGGGAGCAGTCAGCACAGGCTGATGGGGAGATGCTGCTGACCTCAGAAAGAAGTGATTAAATTTAATTCTCTTTTCTTGTCTCTCCTTTTCCATGAAATATTTCCATGTGATAGAAGAGGAGAAAATGTTATAAGGGACAATATATGCAAATAATGCATATGTAATATAATAATGCAATAATGCAATATAAGCAAATGCTATAGGGGGCAATAATAAGGGACAGGGCAGCAATTAATTGGAGAATATAGAT
>JAYDZK010000066.1:10449069-10476181 GCA_034509185.1 Euphonia xanthogaster | reverse complement strand
CGGGGCCGCCGGTGCCGCAGCGGAGCGCGGGGGGGACACGGGCGGCGGGGCAGCACCTGCCCGGCCCCGGAGGGCGCAGCCCCGGGGGAGGCGGGGGGGCGACGGGCCCCTCACCGGGGCATCCGGGAAGGTAGCGCGCGGGAGCGTCACCTGCCTGTCCCCTCGTCCCGCGCTCCTCCCACGCTCCTCCTCCGTGCGTGGGCAGCGGGAGCCGCTCTGGCGCGGCTCCGTGTCGAGCGTCGGTTCCCAGCTCTTGGCAGGTCCTCGGGCTGCGGCGCCGGTGGCGCTGCCAGCCCGGCCGGGCCCTCGGCCGGGACCGTCACACGCATGGAGCCGGCTCTGTACTCACCGGCAAGGTCCGGAGCCGCCGCTGGCATTCCCAGCCCGCTGGAGCTTGTTCTGCATCTCCCGTTCTGCCTCACTCCTCCGCGGCGGTGGCAGGTCCCCAGGAGCCGCCCGGCCGAGCCACGTCTCCGCGGGGACCTCGGGCTGTGTCCAGGGTGGGGGTGAGGACGGAGGGCTGCGGCCGTGGCTCGCGTGGCACCGGCTTGCGGCCGCCGGGACAAGTGGCCTTGGTGGGGAGCGCCGCGGCCGCGCTGCCCCGGCAGCCGCCGTGGGAACCAGCCCGGCACATTCCTCCGGAGCTGGACGCAGCGAAACCAGAGAGGAGGGCGGCTGGCGGAGCGTGTCGCAACGGAGCGCCTTCCCGACAGGCTCCAGACTGTGGCTGTGGGATGCACACATCAGCCTCGAAAACATCGCGGGGGGGGACAGCAGTCACAGCTGGGGACCGAGGGCAGCTGGGCTCCCTCGCCCGTGCACGTGGGGTGAGCTGGGGCTGGAGGTGCTCCAGAAGGACCCACAGAGGCAGAGCCGGTGCCCCTGCCACCAGTGCCGCGTCCTTCTGTCCCCAAAGCAGTTCCCAGCTGGCCCGGAGGAGCAGCGTAAGCACTGGTCCCCCCTGGCCTCTGCTCCTGGCTCTGAGCAGGTCAGATCTCTGAGTGCCCAGCCCCACGTGCTGCGATGTCACCAGGTTTCCAGCCTGGACAGGCCTCGCTGTCATGTCCTGGCTCACTGGGAGCCATGGTCCCATCCTGGGGTCCCCACCCAGATGCTCACAGGCCCTGCAAACTGGAGGATTCCATGCGGGAGAGGGACTGGAGCTGCTGCACCAAGGGCTGTGGCTCTCAGCCCCTGTGCTCACCTGCCTGGTGCTGACCCCCTGCCCAGAGCAGGGACCCACACCACAGCCTGCCCCCCATCCTTGGGCTGCTCGGCACCCTGCTCCTCTTGGAGCTGCCGGGAGACGCAGTTTCCCATCTGGAAGGCTGCTGAGGGGGGCATGGCAGAGCTGGGGGAGCCCTGGTTCTGCGGCGGGAGCATCCCGTGCACCCAGAGGCGGGGCCGGGCAGGCACAGCCCAGGTCCCGTCTCCCTGGGAGCGTGCTGGCCTGGTCCTGGCAGCGCTGGCCTTTCACTGGGGGCTTCTCCTGCGAGGCGTTCGTGCCTTTGGGACAGCGTTTGTGCCTGGGATACTCAGCCACAGTGACACAGTGGCCGTGCCGCGGGTGGCATTCTGGGCGTCACCTTTAGAGGGCTTGGGAACGCCTCTGTCAGCCTGGCGGTAGGGACAGCACCTCGCCGGGATGCTCCCTCTCTTTGCCGGGGAAAGCACCTCCCGCGGGAATGTGGTACCCGTGGAACGATGCTCAGGGGCAGCCGGTGGCTTTCTTAGGTCAGGCTTTGCCCGCTGCCCCCGTGTCCCCCCGCGCCGCATCCCTCGGGCTGTCACCGCGCGGGGACGGTGCGATGCGGAGTGACAGGCGGGGACGAGGCTGCGCGCGCGGGCCCTCGCTGCGGCTGCGGGGCCGCTGACAGCCCGGGTGTGAGGCCGGCTTGCACTCAGCCGCGTGTGTAATCTGCTTACGGGGGCACCGACACAGCCCCGGGCTCTCGCTGCCGTAAATCCCTGCTCCTGCCGGGAGTGCGGGCTGGGACGCTGGGAAAGCGGCCGAGCGACCCTGGATCGCGCCTGAGCTGCTCTGATGCATCTCGACACGCATCAAGGTGAATCACCATCCCTGGTGACCCCGAAGTGACAGCTGGGGAACCCTGACTGCCACCCACGGCTCCTCCTGGGGCACTGTTAACCCTTTGCCTCCCAGGGATGAGCCGGAAAAGCCAAGGCAGGAATGCTGGAGCTTCTGCCTGAGATCCCTGTGGTGGGCAGTGTGCCTGCTTCTCCCAGGCCGGGCCTGGGTCCTTCCCAGCCAGGCCCAGCTCGAGCAAGAGCTTAAAGCCACGTGGGGAAGCTTTAAGTGTCAGGTGCAAAAGTGTGGGAAAACTGGGTTCCTGACCTCAAAGAGGCTGTGGAGCCCTGCTGGGGAATGCTCCAGGTGGCACTGGGAGTGGACGTGGTGTGCACTGGGATGGAGAGGAATTTTATTCTGGCCTGGAGGGAATTTTGTCCCAGGTTGGAGCGGATTTTTGTCCTGGGACAGAGGTGTTTCCAAGGACTGAGTGTCCTCCTGGGCTGTAGCCAATCTCTGCGTTCAGCCCAGGGGTGCTGGTGGTGCTGGTGGTGGTCCTGCAGTCCCCCCAGGACCTCTCTTGGCCAATGATGGCTGGTCCTTGAAACCTCCCCAGCCGGGCAGGAGCTGGGTTTGGCGCTGCCCGGGCTCCCTCTCCCCTGCCGTGCCCCTCGCAGGGGCCGTGCCTGGCTCCTGGGTGCCTGCCCAGGGAGGAGTTATGCTAATGCTGCTCCCCAGCCCTCGGCGCAGCGGGTGCCACTCGGCATCTTTTGCTGGCCACGGGCGACACTGGCTGTGCCATGGCCACCTGCCCCGAGCTGCAGCCTGGGCAAGAGGTACGGGGCCAGCGCCCGTCCCCGGTGGGGCGAGAGAGGGGGCAGAGGGGGTGGGGGGCACGGACTACCCCGGTTCTGCGGGAAGGTGCCACAGCTGGTCCTTCGTCCCCGGGACAGCCCTGCCGGGGGCCGCACTTGCTGCAGGACTCCCAAGGATGGGGCGCGAACCTCGGCGCCGCGGCACTGCCAAAGTTATCGGCTTCACCGGGGGTGGGAGACGAGGGCGACCCCCAAAGGGGCCCCGAGGGATGGAGCGGCAGCAGGGCTGGAAGCGCTCGCCGCTGGTGGTGGCATCACCTCCCATCCCCGAGTGTCCCCGGCCGGGCTGTGCTGGGGGCTGGCGCTGAGGACCCCCAGGTCAAGGGCGGGGAGGAAGAGGATGCTGTGGTCACACAGACCCACTGAGCACTCGGGACCCGCTGGGGCAGAGGGGAGCAGGGGGGTCCCGCAACCCCCGCCATGGGGCCACCAGCTGTCCCCCAGCCTGGCCCCGTGGTCCCTGTGCTGTGGCCGCGGGGGCAGCGGGAGCGGGGCCCGGCGTGCGAGCGCTCGGCCCGGGCAGCACCGTGACCTTGTTTCCAGCCTGCTAATTCCGCGCATCTCGCCTCGCCGCCGGCACCGCTGCGCGCCCCGCCAGCGAGCGGGGACAAGGCGCAGGGGAGGACACGTGTCCCCATGGAGGGATCTCGCCTCGAGGCCCCGGTCTGGGGGGACACTCCCCCAGCTGGGAACCCGCAGGGTCACGGGCTCCCTCGGCTCCTGCGTGCTACTCGTTTGGGGCTGGGGTCGCCTGGCAGTTGCCTTGGGACCTTGGAGACATTGCTGCCTGCTGGCAGCGGGACTTGCTCCCACGGGAGCCGCAGCCGGACGTGCCCTTGGGAACGCGTCTCCTCCCGCCAGCGCTTGTAAACAGGATGTGGAGCCATCCCAATCCCGGCGTTCCCGTCCCCTCGTCCCAGCCCCGCCAGCCCACGGGCAGCAGCTCAGGGGCAGCTGTGCCTGTCCCCCCCAGCCCCAGCCCCCGCCCGCTGCCCGCGCTCCGCTCCACGGGAAGAGCCAGGGGAAGGAGGTGTCGGGGTCCTGGTCATGTCTCTGGGCCGGGTCCCCTGCTCTGGCTTTCTCCCAGGACTGCGGGGACGGGGGCCCCTGTGCTGACACCCCGTGAACGGGCAGTGGGCGGGGGGCATGGGCACCAGGGGACCCCTGCCCGCTATCTGCCTTCCCCCGGCTGCAGCCCCGCTCCGGCCACCCCCAGTCGCTCTTCATCTCTCCTTGGTGTCTCTGCCTCCTCCCGGCCCCCCTTCCTTTCCTCCTGGCAGGCCATGGGGCACAGGGGGGTCCTGGCTGCCCCAGAAGACCCCGAGGAGCGGCGGGGTGCCCAGGGGGAAGGTGCCTTCCCCTGTCCCCCGGAGTGCCAGGAGCTGGCTGCCGTCCCCACGCCGCAAGTCGTAAGCGCCTGAGGTGCACGGGACCACGCTGTCCCCGCTGCCATCCCCATGGCTGTACCCGTGGCTGTCCCCAGGGTGGTGGCTGGTCCCCTGGGGTGGCCATGTCCCGTCTCTCCTCCCATCCCTGCCACCTTTAGGCTGCATGTGTCTGGCTGCTGCAGTTTGGGGGCTTGTGAGCCTGAGCTGGGTGGTGCCGCGTCGGGCTGGCGCTGCCACCGCCAGTGTCACCTCCTCCCTTGGTCCCCAGATAAAACGTTTCCTGAAGGAGGACTCGGACGAGGCTGAGCTGACCCAGTTCCTGCGGGATTGCCCAGCAGCTGACAGTTCCAGGAAGGTGGAGGCCCCGGAGAGTCGGCGGGAGCCCGGCCACCCCCTGGGCAGCGTGGCCAGGGTCCCCCCAGACGAAGGCAGTGACGAGAGGGACGCCAGGATTTTCTCCCGCTCCCGGCCCTCGGATTTCCAGCAGCACATCGCCGCCCCCCCGCCCCCCAGCCCCAACCGCCCGCGGAGCCCCTGGGGACAGCTGGACCCCTACGACTCTTCCGAGGTGCAGAATGTGTCCCCGGGGAGGGAGAGAGGGACACACACCTGGGGCGAGGGGCTGCGGGTTGGAGGATATTCCCATCTTGTGTTTGGGCAGGCATGGCCTCCTCATTCCCTGGAACTCCAACCCTGGGAATCCCTCTGTGGGACGGGGGAAGGGGGGGGCTTCCCAGGGTAGGAGGTGGGCTGGTGGTGTCCCTGTCCCACGTCCCCTCTGCCCTCTGCAGGATGACAAGGAGTACGTGGGCTTTGCCACGCTGCCCAACCAGGTGCATCGCAAGTCGGTGAAGAAGGGCTTTGACTTCACCCTCATGGTGGCAGGTACGGGGGTCCAGCCAGCCTGGGGTGCTGACCCCACTCTGCATCCCAAACACCCTGCACTGGGGTGGGGGGACCCTGGCTGCCTCTCTCATCTTTGTCCTTCTTTCTCAGGGGAATCCGGGCTGGGCAAGTCCACCCTGGTCAACAGCCTCTTCCTGACGGACATGTACAGGGACCGCAAGCTGCTCAACGCTGAAGGTCAGGGGACAGTCACGGCCCACAGAGGTGTCCTGGATGACCTGGGCAGTGGCAGAGCCCAGGGATGCTCCTGGGGGATGCAGCCCCTCTCTCTCTGCCCAGTCAGGCTCCCCTGAAATGACGTGTGCTGTGCTGCCAGCTGCCCACTGGTACTGGGGACTGCTCTGAGGCAGCAAGAATCCCCCTCCACAGGATGGGGACCCCCCACGGGGACTTTATTTCCACGGGGAAAACAAGCCCTGGCTTGTTGGGGACTGGCTGGAGCCCCAGCATATCTGGGAGGCTGGGGACAGTCAGGGCCTGAGGCACAGTGCCAATTCAGCTGCAGCCAGTTTTTGAATTGAAATGGTCCAAACTTGCCCAAATCCCCAGGAGTTTGAGGGGTTTGTTTGATTTGTTTCCGTTGCTTGGAGTGAAAGCCAAAACACACAATGCAGCAGGAGCATCCTTGGGGATGCAGGGACATGGAGGGTCCTGGGGTGAAGGGGCACGTGCAGTCTGGAGCTGTGGGGTCACCTGAAATGCTCCTGCAGCAAGGCCCAGACCCAGCAGACCCCTGTGCTGCCTGAGCTGGGCTCCTGGGGTGGCAGTGGCACGGCCACCGAGGGATGGGTGCCCATCCGTGGGGATATGGGGACCGCAGCATGGAGCATCCTCTCCTGGGCTGAGGCATGACGTGTCAGAGCTGATCCAGCCGGGTCACCCAGCCCCCAGGGTGGGGGAATGGCACTTGGGGGCTGCAGCATGTCCCCATGTAACCTCTACCCTCCCTGGTGTCCCCCCTGGTGACACGTGTCCCTCCTCACAGAGCGCATCACACAGACGGTGGAGATCACCAAGCACGTGGTGGACATTGAGGAGAAGGGGGTCAAGCTGCGCCTGACCATCGTGGACACGCCGGGCTTCGGGGATGCCGTCAACAACACCGAGTGGTCAGTGGCACTGAAGTCACCATGGGGACTGTCCCCAGGGTGGCTGGGACAGTGAGTGCCATGGCGTGGGGACTATCCCCAGGGTGGGTGGGATGGTGAATGCCACGGGGTGGGGGGTCCCACCAGGGTGGGTGGGATGCTGAGTGCCAGGGGGTGGGTGTCTCCCCAGGTTGGACACCCCGTGGTGGGTGGGATGCCCATGGTTCATTTGGCTTAGGTGCTGAGCCATGGAGGTATTGAGCTGGGGGTCCACAGAGAGCAGTGGGGTCTCACAGAGTACTCGGTGTCACCTCGCTGTCCCTGCAGCTGGAAGCCAGTGGCCGACTACATCGACCAGCAGTTCGAGCAGTATTTCCGTGACGAAAGTGGCCTCAACCGGAAAAACATCCAGGACAACCGAGTGCACTGCTGCATCTACTTCATCTCTCCCTTTGGCCACGGGTACAGGCAGCCCCGCCCGTGCTGCCGGGGGGCGGGGCAGGGGCTTGCTGGGACGGGGCTCACCAGGCTCCCCCCGCAGGCTCCGGCCCCTGGACGTGGAGTTCATGAGAGCTCTGCACCAGCGCGTGAACATCGTGCCCGTGCTGGCCAAGGCTGACACCCTGACCCCCGCCGAGGTGGAGCGCATGAAGAACAAGGTGAGGGGAGGTGGGCCAGCTGGGAGCTGTCCCAGCCGGTCCCTGGGCATGGGGGTGCCCTGGGGTTGCCATCCATCTCCTGCCTGGAATTTGCCCTGGAGCATTTTCCAGGCTTGCAGCACTGTAGAGGACCATGTTGCCCCCATGACCACCAAGGACACGTCTGCCCAGGGCTCAACTGGGGGTTGGAAGGACTGGGGGTGTCCATGATGTCTGATCTGGTGGGACCAGGCTTTTGGGGGCCATTGGCCCTGTGTGGTGCCTCTTACACCCTTCCCAAGGCCGGAGCCCTGCCCTCAGACAGGTGTTTGCCTCCAGATCCGGGAGGAGATCGACTACTACGGCATCCGCATCTACCAATTCCCTGAGTGCGACTCAGACGAGGATGAGGAGTTCAAGCTGCAGGACCAGGCACTGAAGGTGGGTCTGGCTCCTCCATCTCCACCACTGGAGGGGCACAGCCCTGTGGCCAAGAGGATACATCACCCTGGGGTACCTGCAGGACTTTTTGGGGCCACACAAGCTCTCCAGCATGGAGGGGCTGGCACATATCTCACTACCCAGACATGTCACCAAGATCCCGTGGGTGACACCTGCAGCTTGGTGGGATGGGGCTTGGGTGGAGAAACCCATGCCATGACCTCTGCTGTCCCACTGGGGCTCTTCACAGCCGGGCCTTTGGAATATCCTGGCAAATGGGTGCTGGACACAACCGAGGAAGGCATGTGGAGGGATGCGGGTCCAGGCATGTGGGGGTCACGGCAGGGCCCTGCTGATCCCCCTGGCCCTTGCAGGAGAGCATCCCCTTCGCTGTCATCGGCAGCAACACGGTGGTGGAGGCCAAGGGCCGGCGCGTCCGCGGGCGCCTCTACCCCTGGGGCATCGTGGAAGGTAACGCCAGGCTGCCCCTGGCGGCCTCGGGCCTTTGGGGACAGGGACAGGGACACGGCGCGCCCGACGCAGCCCCGGGCCGCGGCCCCTGACCCCGCGTCCCCCGCAGTGGAGAACCCGTCCCACTGCGACTTCGTGAAGCTGCGGACGATGCTGGTGAGGACGCACATGCAGGACCTGAAGGACGTGACGCGGGAGACGCACTACGAGAACTACCGCACGCAGTGCATCCAGAGCATGACCCGCATGGTGGTCAAGGAGCGCAACCGCAAGTACGGGCGGGCTGGGGCGGGGCTGGGCTGGGCTGGGCTGGGAGGCTCCTCTTTTTGGGATGACCCCACTATCTGCGAGTGGCTGTGTGTGGTCAGCACTCTGCGTGGGGCCGTGCCAGGGAGCCCCGGTGCTGTGCTGTGCTGGGGAGCCCCGGTGCTGTGCTGGGGAGCCCTGGTGTGGTGAAGGGCCCCCCTGTGCCCTTGGGCTGGGAGTGCCTGGGGATGCTCTGGCAGTGAGGGGCCCTGCAAACCCCGAGGTTGGGTCTGTCTTAGTTGGGATATTCCAGCATTGAGGGGGCACCCTGTGACCCCAGGGTGCCTGGGGGGATGCTCTGGTAGCAAGAGGGACCCTGCTGGTTTGAGGGGTATGTTTCAGAAGTGAGGGGGACCCCATGTGCCCCCAGGACTGCGGCTGGGACTGGGATGATGGATGGGCTGTGTGCTCTGGCAGCAAGGGGGACCGTGTGTCCCCTCTGGGCTGGGTGTGTCTCGGGGGATGCTTCAGCACTGAGGGGGATCCTGCATCCCCCTGGGGCTGGCTGTGGGGGGATGCTCCAACAGGGAGGGAGCCCCTGCATCCTTGCAGGCTCCGGCACCAGAGCAGGAGCCCAACCAAAGACAGTGCTGGGGCTCTGCTTGCGGATCAGCCGAATTCACGGCACCTGCATCCACTTTAGCTACCCCGAGGTACGGAGGGAGCCCCCACCAGCAGAGTCCCCAGTGGGACCCTCCAGCTGGGAGTCTGAGCAGTGTGGGAGTGAGTGGAGGCTCTGTGGGTCCCGGGGGACTCGAGCCGTGCTGTGGGGGGCTGGCAGTGGCTGCAGGCACCTCTCTAGGCACCTCTAAGCGTCTCTCCCTGTGTGCCCCGGGGCAGGAGCCATCCCTCCGTGCTGAGGCTGTGCTGCGGGGACTGCTCCGCCGACTGAGCCGGGACCGGCCGGGGCCGCCCCGGGCCTCGCCCTGCTCGCCCTGCCGCCCCCTGGCCCCTCTATAAAAGTGCTTGTTGGTACCCAACGCTGTCTTGGTCCTTCTGTGCCTGAGCAAGGCCCAGGCAGCTGCCCTCGGGGCAAGCCGTCTCTGTGGCACCGCACTCTGGCTCTGTGGCCACCCACTCGTGTCCCACACAAGCTGCCCTTGGGGTGCCAAAGGACGTTGTGTGCTGGTGGTGTCACCCCAGCTCACCCAGGTTTGGGGGATGTGTCACTGTTTGGTGGCACTGAGCCCCCAAGGCTGCCCAAGTGATGGGTGCCCCCATCATGCTGCCCCCCCAGGGATGCGATTTCGGGGTGCTGAGAGCCTTTGCTGCTCATCCCATTGCTGGTGCCCGGCTCCAGCTTCGTGTCACTGCCAGGGCTGGCAGGAGCTCCACCTGCTCCCCACGTCCCCCAGGGCTAAAGCCGAGACAATGGCAGCGCCTTCCAAAGCGGCTCCCGAGGCGGCCAAACCCCGGCCCTGGCGCTGGCCCAGCCCCTGGCACAGCTGGACCCCGCGGGCAGGGATGGCCCGTCCCGCCCGTGCCCCACCCGTGTCCATCACCCCTTTGCCCGGAGGGGCCGCGCTGGCCGTGGCGTGTGGCGATGGCACGTGGCAGCACGCGTGACCCTGCCAGCCGCTGTTGGTGTCTCAGTTGTCACCCGCGGGGGTGGCACGTGGCATCCCCAGGGACGGGTGGGAGGGCTGGTCCCTCCCGGTGCCGGCGCCATGGGAGAAGCCAGGCTGGGCTGTCCCGGCTTCTGCACGGCCTCAGGGGGATGCTCGCGGCTCTCTCCGGCAGGAATGGGCTTGAATGGGGGCAGAGGCTCAGGAAAAGGGTGTGGGGCGTCCCTGGGGCTGGCAGGGCAGTGGAGTGCCTGGAGAGCCCATCCTGAGGCCAATGGGCCAGGGAGGAGATGACGAGGTTTTGATGTTTTAAAGCAGCAGGGAAAATACTGCCCCAGGACAGCCCAACACCAGTGGGATTCTCCCCAAAATGGGAGGGTGTGGAGGAAGTCCCTGGGTCCCCCCCTTGGTTGGTGCATGGCAGGTTGGGGGTGCTGAGGTTTGGGGGCTGCCTGGGGCCACTCACATCTCCCTTGCCTGGAAAAAGCCACTCTGATGGTGGCCATGGGGCCCAGGGGCTGTGCAGGGGCTGCTGGGGTCCTGCAGGGCTTGGGGCATCCGCGGGGGACTGTCCCTGGGGGGCTGGGGCAGCAACCCCACCTCCTCTCTCTGCCCACAGCAAGCTGACCCGGGAAAGCGGGACCGACTTCCCCATCCCCGTGATCCCCCCGGTGCCGGACGTTGAGACGGAGAAGCTCATCCGGGAGAAGGACGAGGAGGTGAGTGTGGGGCGGGCTGAGCCCCCACACCCCCGTCCCCACTCCCTCCTGCCCGGCGATGGCACAGCCATCAGGAGCCACCCTTCCTGCACCATCCCCGCGGCTGCTACTCCAGCGAGCAGGGTCTGGAGGTGCATCCAAGGGTTCCCCCCTCCCCTCCCGTAGCTGCTGGCGATCCCAGGTTGTCTGGGCTGCCCAGCCCGAGCCCCATTTGCACGGGAGCTGCGTGTCTGGGGCTTGGCACCATCCACGATCCCGGCTCTGCTCCCTTCCAGCTGCGGCGGATGCAGGAGATGCTCCAGAAGATCCAGAAGCAGATGAAGGACTCGCACTAACCCGTCCCTCCTCCTCCTCCCCCTCCTCCTCCTGGCCCCATCAGAAATGTTTACATCACGCTCCTCCCGCCCGGCCCCGCTGCCAGACTCGGTACCAACACCCACCCATCACCTTAAGCTGCAGCATCGCCTTATCCAACCCCCCAGTGCCCGCGGGGACACCCGGGGACAGCGAGGGACAGGGCACCCAACCCGGGGTCCCCTGCCCCGCTCCCCCGAACTCAGTGGGAACAGCTTGATCCCCCAAGCTTTGGTTTCCCGTTTCTCCACAGCTCTGGGGAGGCCCTGGCTAGCCTGGTCCCCACAGCATGTCCCTTGTCCCCGTGCCACCCTGGGCTCCCTGCTTACAGCCTTTATGCTCAGCTTGGCCCTGGCTTAAGGGAAGAGGAGAGGGGGGCACTGGTGCCAGCCCCCCAGCTGCTGTGGGCTGTTCCCCTGGCCTTGGCTGGCGTGGAGGGACAGCAGCTCCTGGGGACCACAGGGGAAGAGGGGATAGAGGGACAGCCAAGGGACAGCCACCATCCTGCTCCATGCCAGCACCAGTGCAGGGCAACTGTGTCCAGCCCTGTGTCCTCACCCTGCAAGTACAGCAGGGCTGTGGCACAAGGAGCACTGGGGAATCAGTGTCCCCAGGGAAAATCCCTTGAACCCCAAATCAGAGGCTGGGCACCCCAAGCCTGCCGTGATGTTGGCCCTGTAATGCAATAACGAGTGTCCTGTGCCCTTGGCACCTCTCACCCCATGGCAACAGCACCGGCCTTGGCTGGAATTTCAGCCCGTGCTGCCACTTGCTTGTCTGTGGTGTCCTGCGTGCCCAGGATGTCCCTGTCCCTGCTGCTTCTTGGCACAGCAGCCCTGTGTGTTCTCCAAGGATATCCCCATCTGTGCTGCTTCCCAGCGAAGTGCTGCTGCGTGTCCCCATGTCCCCCATGGTGTCCCCATGTTCCCCACCATGTCCCGGTTGGTGTGGCTGCCCTACAGAGCACTGCAGCTTGTCCCCCCTCCCCAGACTGTCCCCATCCGTGTTGCTTTCCCACAGAGCTATGTTGCATCTCTGTGTCCCCCTGGGATGTCCCCAGTCGTGGCACCACCCCGCAGGGCTCTGTGTAGAGTCCCTGTGTCCCCAAGGATGTCCCCAGCTGTGTTGCTTCCTGCAAAGCCCCACTGTGTGTTCCCAGGGTGAGCCCTGGCCGCCTCTCCAGCATCCCCGGGGAGATGGATCCAAACCCCTCCTGGGTCTGGGAGAGCCCGCAGGGGATGGTGAGGATCCCGCAGCAGGACTGGGAGCAGTGGTAGCAGTGGGGATGTGTCCTGTCCCCATCAGGCCCCCGAGCCGGGGTCCCCCGGGTGGGGCGTGGCTGGGGGGGCTGTGCCCGGCCGGGGCTCGGCGGCTGGGGCTGCAGGGTGCCAGGGAAGCACCCGGCCTGTGCCCCCCGTGTCCCCGTGCCAGTGGGGGTCCCGTGGCCCCCGTGGGCAGGGCCCCCCCGGGCAGGGCCCTGCAGGGAATATTTAGCGCTTTCCTTTTTTTAATCTCGCTATTTTCTTACAGAAGCCCCACCCCTGGCATGACAGTCCTAGAGGCGTTTATTAATGGATCAGAGAGTATAGGTTTATAAATTCTTATAGAGTAGTGGAAATATTTTTATCCCTCCACAACCCTTCTAAATAAATACAGCTGACCTGGCTTGTCTGCAACCCCTTGTGGCTTCCACCAAATGGGGGCACCCCGTGGCCCTGGGAATCCCCCATCCCTGGACGTCCTCCATCCCTGGACATCCCCTGGCCCTGGGCATCCCACGTTCTGAGGCTGGTGCCACCCTGTGGCCTCTTGGTCCCAAATCCTGTTCCCTTGGAAAAGGCTCAAAATGGATATTGGGGGGGGTTTGTGCTGCACTCACAGGGACACCCAGCTTGGGGTTGTGGGAGAGCCCCTTGGGATCCAGCTCTGGGATGAGGGGGCACAAGGAGGTGTCTCCCCCTCTCATGTGCCTCGGGGTGCTGCGTGCTGCTGCTGTGGGGCTGGGATGGGAGTGAGGAGGGCAGAGCCTGAGCAGGGATGGAATTGCCCTCCACGTGCTGCCCCCCTGGGCACCCTTGTGTCCCCCCACCCGTGAGGGAGCCCTGCCAGGAGACGCCATCAGTACCTGTGCCTAGTCACCCCAGTTTGGGTCCCCTAGGACCTGCTGGGGTGGAGGAGCAGGAGGAGTGGGCAGAGCAACACAGGGGTGGATGGGCTGCATCTCCAGCTGCCACCCAGAGGGCATCAGCCACCTGCATCCCATTATCCCACCCCTGCCCCTGCATCCCCTCCTTCTCCTCCCCACAGAGCCCTTGGGCTGATCCTGCCCAGCTGAGTGCGGGGTTAGGGAGCTGGGACAGGGCCATTCCCAGGGCCAGCACAGGCTGGGGAGGGGTGGATGGATGGATGGATGGATGGATGGATGGATGGATGGATGGATGGATGGATGGATGGATGGACGGATGAGAACTGAGGGTTCTGGTGGGTGACAAATGGGACATGACCTGGCCATGGGCACTGGAAGCCAAGTGTGTCCTGGGCTCCTCCCATCATGGTGGGCAACAGGGGAGGGAGGGGTGCTCTGTTCTCCTAAGACCCCTCTGGAGCTGCCTCCAGCTCATCCCAGCACAGACATGGACCTGGTAGAGCAGGCCCAGGGGAGGCACCAAAATGGTCTAAGGTGGTCCATGGCCTCTGCTGTGGAGGAAAGCTGCCTCATGGGACCTGCCAGCCCCACCCCCTGCTCTGCTGCCAGCCACTTCTCCCCTTGCTGAGGGTCAGAGCACGGACCCCACCTCGTTGGGGTCCTTCCTTCACCAGCACTGCCTCAGCCCCACCCCACTGCCTCAGCCAGTGCTGAGCCCTGCTGTGGCTGTGATGCCAATTCCTGCTCTTCACCAGGCCAAACTCCCCCATCCCCACCCGTGAACCCTCTTATCAACATGGAAATGGAAAATGTTTGTGCTTCCTTGGCTGGAAGCAGCTCTCACCCCAAAGGCTGGGATACACAAACCTCCTACATCCCGCCACTGCAGCTCCAAGAAGGATCCCCTGGCTGCCTCTTCCTCCCCAGAACAGCCAACAGAGCCTCTGCTTTTGGTCCCAGACTGGCTGATTTACCCAGTTCCTGTTTTCCCAGAGGATAAAATCCAGCACTGATGCTCCAGTGACATCCCCAGCTGTGCCCACCCTTCCCTGCACTCCATTCCATGTGATTTCCATCACACCTTTAAAAATAAAAAGCCCCAGACCCACTCAAACCCAGCCTTCCCAAGGCAGAGATTGATATTTCCACATGGCAAATGCTTCCATGCAATTCCCCAATGTCCTATTTTTGGTTCCTCACCAGTCCTGGCACTGGTTGCAGCATCCGTGCTGGAGCTCCAGCCGAGCTTGGAGGAAGGGAATAATGGTTTATTAGGGCAGAAAAGGGAATCTCCCATCTCCTTCCCTGGGCTGTACCACCCATGCCTGATACCTAATGAGACCTCAGGTAACATCAGTCCTGTTGTTTCCCTTTCCCCTTCCTTTCCATCTCCCTTTTCTCCTTCCCTTCCCTTCCCTACTTATCCATTTGTGCCTTGTATAATTAATTCTATTTTCCCCTATGGGAGAGCCCCTGCAGCCCCACCTTTTCTCATCTTTTCAAATCCAGAAACCAAGGTACTGCCTCCAGCTCTTTCCCCCCTCTCTAGTACCTCTTCTCCACTTGTCACATCCATTCCTGGTGCCATCTCTCCTGGATCCAGGGGAGCCAGGAGTGGTCAATTCCTATTGCTTCCATTTCCATCTCTCCTGGATCCAGGGGAGCCAGGAGCAGTCAGTTCCTATTGCTCCTATGCTCATCTCTCCTTGATCCAGGGGAGCCAGGAGCAGTCAGTTCCTATTGCTCCCATGCTCATCTCTCCTGGATCCAGGGGAGCCAGGAGCAGTCAGTTCCTATTGTTCCCATTCCTGTCTCTCCCAGATCCAGGGGAGCCAGGAGCAGGCATTCTGATTACTCCCATGCTCATCTCTCCCAGATCCAGGGGAGCCAGGAGCAGTCACGCAGCTCCATCTGCATGCCTGGGAGCTGCTGGCTGGGGGTGACAGCCCTTCCCTCTTCTGGCAGCTGTGACAAGGGGTTGGGATGCGGTGTCTGAGAACATCCAGCGGATGCTCCTGATGGAGCGGGTAGTCCTTGGATCCCCTGCTCAGGGCAGGAGGAGTTCAAAGAAGTGAAACCCCATTGCTGCTGCTCTGCCCCTCCTGTAAAGGCAGCTAAACCACCCCTGAATTACCTTCCAGCCAGAAAATGGGACAGAGGCTGGAGTCTCCAGCCAGCTCCAGCTCTTCAAACCTTTTCCCACTTCCCTGTTCCCCACAGCCAGTGTGGAAAGACCAGACCTAGAGCCAGACACATTTCTCAGGCTGGAGAGCTGGGGCTGCTCACCTGGAGAGGAGAAGGCTCCAGGGAGAGCTCAGAGCTCCTTGCAGGGCCTAAAGGGGCTCCAGGAGAGCTGGAGAGGGACTGGGGACAAGGGATGGAGGGACAGGACACAGGGAATGGCTCCTACTGCCAGAGAACAGGAATAGATGGGATATTGGGAAGAAACTCTTCCCTCTGAGGGTGGTGAGGCTGTGGTGGGCACACAAGAACACGACATGAACAGATGGATATGCAATTACAGCCTGGTCTTTACTTGCAGAAGAGCCCACCTGTGGCTGTGGATTCTGGGAAGCTCCATGAGATGCCTTTACTGACACGTGATGTTATTTCTGGAGCTTCCCTGAAAAACCTCAGGTTGTGCTGTGTTTTGTGAAGACAGTGCCCACTCCACAAGACCCACCAGGAGCAGTGCTGAGAGGCTTGGGAGCAGCTGCCGTTCCTCCCCTCGCTGGTGATGTCATTGATGATGTCAGCACAAAGCGCAGAGCAGCACAGGCAGGGAAAGGCTGCTCTGACGCTGACATTCCCGTGTGGAAGGGGACAAGGTGCCCCTGTCCTGGCTCTCTGTCCAGAAGCACAGGCAGAGCCCCTTAGTTCTGGCTGTTCTTGGAGAAACAGCACCATCTATTTGCAGCACGAGAGGAGAGGGAACACGGTGGGCGCCCCTCAGCAGGACTGGGGATCCCACCCTGGAGCAGCAGCCTCTCCTGTCCTGGGTCACACTAGAACATTCCTGACCCTCCAGACCCTCCTGCAGCCCTGGTGACACCTGGGGCTTGCTCCAGGGTCAGGGCAGGAGTTGCAGGACACGAGTGCAGGAGCAGGGATGGGAGAGGCTCCAGGCTGGGGGCTCAGCTCAGCTTTGGGTCTCTCCTTCCTGGGTAGGCTCTGCCCTTCCACTCCCATGCACAGACACGAGGACTCCCACCCTGGAACCCCACAGGACTCAGCCATTCCCCACATTTCCCCATCACTGGCTCAGACAGGCTCCAGCCCCTGAGGCATGAGAGGTCCCAGGAAGGTGATGGCCCCACAGCACCAAGGGGGAGAAAGCCAGGCCAGCCCCAGCTTTGCTCCAAGGGCTGAACCTGCCCCTAACTCAGCCCCTCTCCACCTCCAAACCCAGCTCAGAACCCCTCAGGATGGGCCCCAACATATTGTGAGTGACAGAAGTGACCTAGGAGCACCTGTTCGAGCCTTACCATGGAACTGGGAGGAATGAAGAAAATCTGATTTATTAAACCTGCTGGGAAAAGCAGACTGAGAAAACTCAGCCCAAGGTACTTCTGCTGGTAAAAGGGTACAAGGGGTGGCCTGAGGCCTTCAAAGCTCACATGGAGAAACCACTACTTCTTCTTGAAATGTCTGGTGTTCATGCGGATCAGCTGCAGCCCCTGCTTCTTGATGTCCTCCCGGCTGGGGATGTAGTCATGGTCTTCGTCCTCAAAATCCAAGGTGTCTGGAGGGGAGAGTGGAGGGGAGGGTCTGGAGGCCACCTCTGCTGTGGCCATGTCCCTGGGAGAGCTGGAACATTTTGTTGGGCTCGTGGGATCCAGAAGAGTCCTCGTGGACCTTTCCACCCCAGCATCCCAGGGTGACCTGTGGGACCTGGTGATGGGCACTGTGGCCCATCTCCATTACACTGCTGGGGCTTCCCATAAAGGTCTGGAGCTGCAATGTGGTGGGCACAGCTCCTGCTTTGCTGAAGAAAGGTGGTGAGCTGCCAAAAGCTCTTTGCCTCTTCCAGGAGCATCCACAGGCAGACCCAAGCACTGATTATTCTTCACAATCAGGTGATTTTGGAGATGAGGGTGTTCCCTCTTGCCCCACATCTCTCCTTGTCCCTGCAGTAGCTTTGTGCTCATCATGCCACCACCTGCCTTCATTCTCTCCCACCCCTGCCTAAAAACACCACCCACGTCTGAAGCCTTGGAAACAGCCAAGGTCAGCCTCAAGACCTGGAGGCAATTTGTGGGTTGGTGTCTGCTGGGCCAGTGGGAGACAGACAAGGACTCCCCCCCTCCCAGGGGGCAGGGCTGGAACAGTCACTGTAGGACATGTCCCCACTGTGCTCTCCTACCATCTTCCATAGCGTCTTCATCCTCAAAGGAAATCCTCAGGTTCTGTGTTTCACCTGCAATTCTTTCCTCCAGAAGGTTCCTGACCTTTGTAAAAGTCTGTGAAAGACAGCCTGGGTTAAGTGCTGGAGGGCAGGTGGGTGTTACAACCCAAGGGTGCCACACCTGAGGTACCCCACGGGGCCCAGTGCCATCTGGGGCTGAGCTGCTCTATGGCTCTTCCCTGTGGCCTTGCTGAGGAAGAATGGCTTGGGTGGCCATCTGTGAGGGCCCTGAGTGTGTCCCCAGGGCCACTGAGGGCCAGAGCCCCCGCACCTCGCTGCGTTCATCAGTGCTGTCCTCGGGCCGGGCTGCCATCTTCTCCTTCAGGAACAGCAGCTTCTGCTCACAGTGCTGCAGCTTCTCCTCCAGCCCCAGCACTGCACCAGAGTCCTCCTGGGGGAGACACAGCCACCTTGGTGGGGACAGCCAGGCCCTGGCGGCAGTGGTGGCCACGCCAGGTGTCCCTGTGCTGCCCTACCTGCATGGCCCTGCTCCCCTGGAGCCCCGTGGTACCTTGCCAGGGATGGAGATGCCCTGCAGGCGGAGGAACATGCTGTCAATGATGTTCTCAATCTCGATCAGGCGTTTCTGGTTGTTCAGCAGCTGTGCTTGCGTCTGCTCCAGCCGGGCCTCTTCCTGCTTCAGCTTCTCCCTCAGCTCCTCCTCCTTCATCCTGGAGCCAGCCACACTCACATCACACAGCTGCAGAGGGGTGCAGAGACAGCCCAAAGCTGCTCTAAAAGCTGTTCAGGTTGCCCCACCCCAACTGCAGGCCAGCTCCATGCTGCTGGCAGCACTTCCCATGCCAAGAAAGGAGAAAGGGAGCTCTTGGACCCCAGTGGGAGCTTTGGGTGCTCTGCTCTGCTCTGCCAGCCAACAGAGCTGGGAGCTCAGAAACCCTCCCAGTGCGGGAGGAGTGCGTGGCTGCAGTGGGGTGGAGGTCAGGGTGCCTGTTGGGACATGTCCTCCCCAAGGGTGGTGGCCTGGCTGGCACAACTGTGCAAGGCAGAAGCACCTGGTGGTGCTGACAGGCTGGTTAAACTTCAGTTTAGCCCGCTCCGACTCCAGCTTCTGCAGTGTCTTCTTCAGCACGCTCTTCCTCTCCTTGCACTCATTGATGTACTGCTGCAGGTTCCCTAGGGATTTCCTCTGTGCCTGGATGCTGCTGGGGATGTCCTGGCCAGGGGGTACAAAAGGACTCAGCCCAAGGTGCTCCTGCTGGAAGCAGGGCCTCGGGGGGGGGGGTTACAGCACCATGGAGCTCTGTAGTTTCGGCTCATGGAGAAGGGCAGTGCCTGCCTGCAAAGAGGGGCTTTGTGGGGCTCCAGGGAGAGAAGAGCAGATAACTGCACAGGGAAATGTGGGGAGCAGAGAGGCCGCAGCTCCCCAGTGCTCCAGCAGCCCCAGGATTTAGCAGGGATAGGTTTTCCATTACCCAGAGGCAGGAGCACTGCAGGGCAGTCTTTGCCTTCTCCATCTTGTCGGTCACAAAGGCCTTGCGCTGCATCTTGGCCATGGTGGCCTCCACATCAGCACCTGGGGTGGCAGGGAAGGAGCAGGGCAGGATGTTTGTGGCTGTACCCACATCCCCTGCCCTGCCCCCTGCCAGACACTCACCCATCAGCGTTTCTGAGGAGCTCTGGTCCTGCTCTGCAGAGAGCATGGACACAGCTTGCTGCAAGGACAGTCACTGTCACCCCTGGGGGCTCAGCACTGCAGGCTGCCCCTACCCCCATCCCTGCCCACCCCACACCCAGCTCACCTGCCCCACACCCAGCTCACCTGCCCCACAGCCCAGCTCACCTGCCCCGCACCCAGCTCACCTGCCCCGCACCCAGCTCACCTGCCCTGCACCCAGCTCACCTGCCCCACAGCCCAGCTCACCTGCCCCATAGCCCAGCTCACCTGCCCCACACCCAGCTCACCTGCCCCACACCCAGCTCACCTGCCTCTGCTGCCTCTCGCTCTCCTCCTGGCGCCGCAGGCTCTCGATGTGCTTCCTGTGCTCAGCCAGGGACTCGTCCCTGAGCTGCTTCTCCTCACGGACCCGGGGTCCCGCCTCGGCCATGAGTTTCTGGAGCATAACAGAGAAGGGAAGAGTTGCTGCCAAAGATAGTTGGAGCTTTCTACAGATTCGTTATTAGATTCAAGTATTGGTTTAGATTGAGATGTGGGAAGAAATTCTTCCCTGTGAGGGTGGTGACAAAGCAGCTGTGGCTGCCTCTGGATCCCTGGAAGTGTCCAAGGTCAGATTGGACAGATTGGACAAGCTGGGACAGTGGAAGGTGTCCCTGTCCGTGGCAGGGGGCTGGAATGAGATGAGCTTTAAGACCCCTCCTAACCCAAACCATTCTGTGAATCTGTGATTTGAGCTACTGGATGAGCTCCTGGGATGCCCAGTGTCAAAAGTGACCCCGGTCCATGCAAACAGGCTGTGAAGGAAGCTTGGCAAGGAGGGCTGGGGTGTGGGACACACTGCCTTTGCCATGGCTGATATTTCAGACAGGCTGACCCCAGCCTCAGGGGACAAGAGGGAGACCTGGGAAGACCTATGGAGACCTCTGGGTGCTGTGGGCAACCTCAGCTCCATCTCTTTTGCCCCTCGCTGAAGGAGGGCTCTCAGGCTCAGGTACGTGGTGCTGTCTGTGGGCACTGGAGGGTGGGAAAGGGCCCCAGTTATCTCACCTTGATGACATTGTTGGCTTTGAGGGTAGTCCGGGCTGTGAGCTCCTCGTCGTACATCACAGTCATCCCAGAGAGGAGGTCTAGGTATCGAGGCAGGTACACCAGCTCCTGGCACACAGGGAGCCACAGCACGTCACCCACCGGGGTCCCCCGTGCTGTGACAGGGCACGGAGGGGACCAGCAGAGTGTCCCCTGGGACACAGCCCCTTGGGCACCCCGTGAAACACTGGCACAGGGAGGAGGAGCTCACCCTCCTCAGGACCTCCTGCAGCCTCAGGTACAGGTTGGTCACGATCTCTCCACTGTGAATTTTCATGAGCATCTTCTCAATGTCATTGCCCAGCTGGCGAATGGTCTGGGGCAGACACCGGGGGAAGCACAGAGTGACTGCATGTGCCCAGCCCAGTGCCAGCTGGGGGTGCAGGGGCTGGATTAAAGCCCCCATGGGTGTTGGCACACCAGGAAGGGCTCCCAGGTACCTGCAGCTGTGGCTCTTGCCACTTAGGGTCTGTCTCAGCATCCTTCAGATCCTGCAGGCGCCTCTGGCGCTCGTCCCTGGCTTGGCTCCACTGCTTCAGCTGGTGCGCCAGCACGTCACACACCTTCACCTGGTCATGGATTTTGGCCTCAATCTTCTTTATGACCACCTGTACGGGCATGAGACCATTTTCCAGGCTGGATGCTGCAGAAGGGGATGCTGCCCAGAAAACTCCTCCCAAGGTAGAGCTGGGGGCACTGAGACGCTGCTCTAGGATGTTGTCGTTGGTTTGACAGGATGGGGTCTGGGAGAGCTTTGCTCTGGGGGCTGGCTGGGGCAAGGCAGAGGTGGACAACTGTTGGTGGCAGGGCTGAGCTTAGGGACTCTGCATAACATGGAGTAGGGCTGGGGATCAATAAAATCAATCAGGGCCTGGATGGGGATGCTGTCAGAGAGCAGCAGCACTGCTCTGTTGCTGCACGAGCCCTCTGGGCAAAGGCAGCTCTGTAGGCACAGCCTCGATCTCCACCGGTTTGTAACCAGGGCACAACCTTGGGACAGGCAGTGAAGGGCAGGGACAGCATCTCTGCCAGGGATGCAACTGCACCCTGTAGGAATACGGGCAGTGCCAGGGACACGTAGGGTGGGACAGCCAGGTCTGCTGGGACAAAGGGGCTGCATGGATGTGTCCTATGGGACCAGACATGAACACCCTGTGCCTCCACAGCAACCCCGTGGGGTTGTCCTGGTGCTGGCAGCATGTCCCTCTGCCATGCACTGCTCTTCTCAGTGTCCCCAGAGCCCCAGACCCTGCTCCCAGCCCTGCTGTTACCTCCAGGCTCTCAGTGGCTGAAACGAGCTCCTGGCCCTCTCCAAAAGCATCCTTAACGGGGAGTTTGTTGTACTGTGGGCAGGGGAGGGACAAAGATGGTCACTGTCAGCCTGGGAATGACACATCTTCTGCTGTGCTGCCAGCTCCTGGAGGAGATGGGGGTGCAGGGCCAGCACCAGAAAGGGTTGTAGCAGGAGGGACCTACTGGTACCTTCTGGACAAATTTCGCGATACTGGAGTCCTCCTGCAAGGCTGCCTGCAGGCTGGGGAGCAGCTCCCTGTTCTGTCGGAGCTTTTCCTCGCAGGACTGAGCAAAAATCTTTTCGCCTTGCTCTGGGGGACATCAGGCAGCCAATGGTAGCGCGTGGGACAAGGGGGCTGTGACCCCCTGTCCCCGAGCAGCCCAAGGCAGTACCTTGCAGGCCCACGAGGACACGCATCTCCTGGCTGCGCTGGCTCAGGTCAGCCTTGGGGCCCCGTGTGCTGCCAGCGGCCTCCATCCCTTGGCCCACCACTCCCAGATCCCGGTAGGACAGATGCCGAGGCCCTGCTGCCCCGGGAGCTGTAGCAGTGTTGTGACCGCAGGGTTCCACCGTGGAACTGTCACCGCGGCACTGGCAACTGCCACTGGCCACACCCCTCCTGCTCAGCCATGGCCCAGCCCCCTCCCCAACACTTCTGCAGGGAACAGGATAATTAACAACTGACTAATGAGCTCTTGGAAGGGGGCATAGAAGCATTCCAGATTTGTCTCCCATTGTCGTGGCAGTAGCAGCTGCCAGGGATCATTCTGAGCCCCATTAGGAACAGGGCAATTCCAGGGCAAACACGTGTGCCTGTGTACCCAAACACACCAGCAGTGCTCTCCTGGAAGCTGCCAGCTTATTTAAATGCCCACCTATCTGAAAATTCCAGTTAATTAGCCAGGAAATGGTTGTGCAAGGAGTTATGGTCTTGTTGGAATGGGCAAAGACAAACCAGTTACCAATCCTGAGCTTTATTCTGATGCTCACCATATGTTCTTGCTGAACTACAAACATAACAAGAAATGCCAGCATGTATCTTTATTTGTTCATAAATAAACTCAAGCTCCCTCTACCAGAGAAAATACTTAATGTTTGGATTTGCAGAAAATGACTTTATAAAGAAAGCGCCTTCCTAGCACCAAGCTCATGAATCAGCTTAGATTCAGTTCTGGAACTCTAGATCTTTAACCTGCTGCCATCCTGTTGTGCTCAAGGTGTTAAACACAGCAAACCAAGAAATTAAAGAATTGTGAAATCAGGTATTACTGACACAATATCCTCTGAGGCTCTTGCTCAGCAACTTATTTGCACATTTATGAATTGCATGTTAGCGCTAATTTCCAGTGACAAGCTAAATATCAACCTGATCATCTTCAGTGCTTCCCAAAGTGTGTCTGGAGAGAGGGGCACGTGAAGGCAGCAGCCCAGGGTGGTACCCAGGGGAGCTGCCTGTGCACACAGAGCTCTCCACACCGAGCCCTGTCCGCATGGCATATCCAGTCACTACACCCCTGCATTTCCTAGGCAGCATTTAAACCCCTGGGAGCAAACAAAAGCATTTTAAAATGGATAAAGTAGTTCAAGAATCTCTGTTTCACCTGCCCTCAGCAAAACTCAGGCCCTAGAGAGGCACATCCTCCCAAAATACTGCTGAAGGAATTGATCCCGGCCTTGCACGAGTGCACACAAATTGCCTGCTGCAGAAATCCACTCCCAAGGGGCAGCCTTGGACTGAGGTTCCAGCCCTGCAGCCACCTCACATGCCAAACCTCCCCTCCTCCAGCTGATATCCACTCTCCTTGATGAAATTCCAGGAAATTCACAATGAGTTAAAGGTGCAGAGGAAAGGTCAGCAGCACAAACCCAGCTCTGTTTAACTGTCACAGAAGGGGGAAGTCTCTGGAAGGCAACAGCAACCAAAGAGCACCACGCTCACCCGCGAGAGATCTCCCTGGCTGGCCCACAGCTCCTCACCTGCTGCCTGCTATCTGCATGGAAACAGGAATGTCATATTAAAGGCTCCTCAAACTCCTGCTGATTTAGCTTTTAGTCACTGAACCGAATCTGCTTTGCCTGGTGGTTTGTATTTTTAGTATCTCCTTCCCCCATTGTTGTCCTCTCTTCCCCTTTTCTTTGCAATACCCCAGTTCAACTTTAAATCATTTGTTTAACACAGCTGCAGCAAGATTTAACAGAATTAGCAAGAACTATATCCCATGCCTCAGGAGCTGGCTGGTAATTCCGTGCATGGATTAGAGAGCAGCAAAAAAAAAAAAAAAGACAGAGGATAAAGGACAGCTGCCAGAATTGTTCTGCTGCACTAAAAAGCAAAGGGGCACACACAAACAATTCCTGCTGGGAATTACTGTCCAACAAAAGCCTGTCTGGCTCCATGGCCAGAGGCCACCACTGCCTGTTTGAAATTTTATCATGTGAAAGCAGCAGCTCCCAAGCACAGGCTACTCCCTCAGCCTCCAAAAGCATTGCCTCAGCCAGGGATATCTCCTCTACTACTAACAAAAATAAGTATCTCATTTCTTTCTGTATCTATAATATATAAATAGATGATCATTTGTTTTTATTAATGTAGCTAAATATATTCTACAAATAAGTTATTTGGAGAACATCATCTCTACGTCAGCAAGTGCTGCTATAGCCAGTGAAGGAATTCTTTATGAATGGTCCTTTGAAGTACTTTAATTACCAAGTAGCCGATTATGGAAGCCTAAGTCAGTTTTCATACTGCCAAGAGACTGAATTTTAGACATGATCCACACTGCACCTGTTTGGAAGTGAAAATGCAGCTCTTTTTTCTTAAGGTCCCTCTCCTCACATACAAAGCTACTCCTCAGTGACCAGTGCAATTTCCCACCTGACACTGACAACCCGAAGGTACAAACAATTGGCACCAAATCGTTCAAACACTCTTCAACAGCAACCCTGAAACTAAAGCAAAGCCAGAGTAACCTCCTACCACACCCTAACTCAGTCCTTACTGGTGCAACTCTGACATAAAATCTTCTTACAGGCAAAGACAACTGTAAATCAAGCAAGTGTAAAATGATAAAAAAAAAACCAACCCACACTGCATGGAAAAATCCCAAAGGATTAGTGTCAGAAAATATTTGGCAGCAAGAGATTGGATAAAACCATGAAGGCCTAACAGAAGAGTGGCTACAGCAGTCACTGCGGGGAGGGTGTTGAAGCAGATCTGCTGCAGGAAGATTTTGTTATTCAAGCTTTTCATCTCCTTCCTCCACATCCTTCAGACTGAGCACTTCCAGGGATCCTTTCCCTTTTGTCTCACTGCGGATCAGCTCGTCGATCTCCCTGAAGCAGCCTGGGTCAATAAGGCACACCTGGAATGTTCCACATTTCATCAGTCAGCCAAGAATGTTTGGATTTATTTCATCAGCCCCTACCCAAGGCCACTTTTATTAACAGTCACTTTTATTAAAACAATCCTAGCTAGGTACTGAGGAGAACTCTGAAGAGTTGACAAGCTCTGTCTGGCAGCAAACTTTCCACAGAGCTCTACAGTTCCAGTTCCCCATGCTGGACATGGCTTTTGCCAGCTGGGATTGATGGATTCTAATCCATTTGTCTGAAGGTTTTAATACCAAATTTTGCTTTACCACACACCAACTCTAATAAAAAATAATTAGCCACCCTTAAAATCTAGACAGAAGCCACCACATAAGTAACAAAAACATTTCACATATGAGAGAGACTTGTCAGTGTTGCAGGATCATCACTGCTAAGAGGAATTGCACTGTGCACTCCTCAGCTTGCAGCAGCAACCTCTGGATGCCAAAGGCTGCTTACATGCCTACATCACCAGGATTGTGTGAAATTAAAAATTCCCAGCTGCAGCTCTCATTCAGGATTTCTGGTAAGCCTTCAGTTTATCTAAACAGCTTTCATATATGAATTCATCTCCAATAAAACACACATGTGTAGTTCAAATCAAACCTGAAGCCCAGGGACTGCTTTTTGTTTACCATTTCCAGCTGCTCCTGGAAGTCTTCACTCTCAGTTACTTTAATCAGTGGCTTGAGCTTCTCTTTCAGTTTCTTGCCCTCCTTTCCTGGCAGGATAAACCTCAGCCTCATGTGAGCACGTTCAATCTGCATGGTCTCCTTCAGCTGCCTGATCACTTCCAGGGCCTGTTGGACAAGAAAAAAACCACTTGCACACCTGCTTAAAACCCAGCATCCAGATCCAAATCTCAAACCTTTTCCCCAGCTTCAGAGACATCTCTCAGTGCTGGTCACTGCTGCTCTGCTGCAGGGAGGTTGCTATCACGCTCCTTTGACAGATGAACAAGAAAAGACTGACTTGTTTGTGATCACTTTGAACACTTAAAAGCTGTCTGAAATAAAATTCAATAGCTATACTGCAAAACACCACAAACCCACATGGCTCAGATGCAAACCTGATATACCACCTCAATTAGCATAAATCATAAACCTTTTATTTCTGCTCTAAGTGTATCACTGTTGGCTTTTTTCCTTTCTTTCTCCCCTCCCTGAATTCTTAGCAAACAAATTGCTAGAGTTTGACGAGCTGCTTCTCTGCAGCACTCAGCTGCCAGATGGCTGAGTAATCCCTGTGCAGGCATCAGATCCCAGGGCTCTGCTGATGCCTCTGTGGTTGAGACCCAAGGAATTACACTGGATGGCAGCACCTTGGAGCAGGATACTGCAGGAAACTCACCTGCTGCTTTGTGCTCTTGTTGGGTTTGACAGAGTAGTGGATGTCCTTCATGGCCCTTTCGATGAGGATCACTGTGTAGGGCCGCTTGGTCTCGGGGTTCACGCACTTGTCAGCCACGATGGTGGCGATGTCCCGGAACATCTGCTCCAGCTGCGTGTGCCGCTCCTTGTCCGACACCTGCAGCTCCCCTTTGGACAAAATCTGTTTTATCCACAGAAACCCGTTAATGAACATCCTGGATTTAAGACTGACAAGTTAAATTTGACAACTTTGAGTAACTTTGTTAAATTTGACAGCTGCTTGAAAGGTTGGGTGAGATTTGAAGTGCAGCAAACAATAACCAAATTACTAATGTGAATCATTACAACAGACGGCATTGGAAAGGCTTCAGACAAAAAAACTCACCCCAGAAACACTAAACAGCAGCAAGAGAAGCACAGATTTCAAAGAATCACAGAATATCTTAATCTGGAAGGGACCCCCCAAGGATCATCCAGTCCAACCCTGGCCCTGCACAGACACCCCCACAATCCCAGCCTGGGCATCCCTGGGAGCTCCCGGAGCTCTGGCAGCCTCGGGGCTGTGCCCATTCCCTGGGGAGCGTGGGCAGTGCCCAGCACCCTCTGGGGAAAGAACTTTTCCCTAAAATCCAACATAAACCTGCCCTGGCACAGTTCCAGCTGTTCCCTGGGTGCTGTCCCTGTCCCACAGAGCAGAGATCAGAGCTGTCCCTTGGGAGGAGCTGCAGACCCCCATGAGGTCTGACCTCAGTCTCCTCAGGCTGAGCAGACCAAGTGCCCTCAGCTGCTCCTTGTGTGGCCCCTCCAGGCCCTTCACCTTCTTCGTAGCTTTCTTTGGACTCCGACAGCTTCAGATCTCTCTTATATTGTGGCACCCAAAACTGCCCCAGAGCAGAGTAGGGCAATTCTCTCCCTGGCCCAGCTGTTGATACTGGGCCTGGTGACCCCATGTCCTAGGTTGACTGTATGATGCTTTTATCCCCAATCGTCTTGTTCTGTTTATGCTGAATAATAAGTTTTGTGCCT
>JAYDZK010000066.1:10435663-10445753 GCA_034509185.1 Euphonia xanthogaster | reverse complement strand
GAGGAAAAACCCAGTTTCCCTCTGACAGTATGGAATGCTAGCTTGGAGCTCATCTGACACACCTAAGGAGGTGAAGGCTTCTTGATTCAATTTTAGTGCCTTGTCTTTAGCCAGAAGCTGCTTTCTGTAAATCCTGGGCAATAGCTGATAATGTGAGGCTGTGGGTACTGTGTGATTATTTTGTGTGTGCTTATTCCATATTCACTCTGTAGGAACCTGTGACATTCCAGATTTAGATGTCTCAGTGGACATGTGGAGTTACTTCCATACTTGCCTGGTGTCCATATGGCTGCACAGATTTTACATCTATTCTGCTGTTGCTTTTGGGATCAGCCTTTGGATTGTCATTCAGTTCACCTCCACCAGAGCCAAAAGGAAGGTAACTGAGCCTGTCAGCACTTCTCTCTGAGAGACCCCAAAATCCTGGGTGGAAGTGAGTAGTTACTGGATAAAGGCACCTGCCGTGGGCCTGCTGAGGATGTTGCAAATCCCAGGGGTAGCTTGGTTATCTGGTTTTGATCCTCAGCCTGGCCTGTTTGTGTCTGTGGGTCACTAAATGCTCTTGTTGCTATGATGTTGGGGCAGATCTCAGCAGGACACACCTCACACTGTTCCTGGGAGAATGTGTCCCCCTGGATTGCTCTGTCACTCCAGGTAAAGCCTTCTGCTTGTGCCCAGTGTTTGCACCTTCATGTTTTCATGACGCTAATGACAGGGTTGGGCTGGTTTTGGGATGGGAGGGAATTAGGCCATTCAGGAGTTGAAAACCTCCTCCTGCAGGTGGGTAGAGATCTTCTGCAGGACTTGGGAGGTTCAGCTGGATCCTGTTACCTCCCGGAATAGTGGGTGTTGTAGCGTGGCTTAGTCAGGAAAACAGGTCCTGCTGTGTTTGTCTGGGTGTGAGAGGAACCAGAATGCTTTGACTGTTGCTGAGAGTGGCCCCAGGATTTGAGTTTTAAATGCTCTTGGTTTGACAGCCCTTGGAGAAGGAATGTCACATAGCTCTTGTTTCATAGGGTGAGCAATCCCATGGGAGTCTCTCTTCCCCTGAGGGGACATCAGGCAAACTGGGAAATGGATGTGCCCCCCGTCAGGCACAGGGGATCCATGTTGCTGGAGTGAAGATCTTCTATGGCTCTCAGACTGGCACAGCAAAGGTATCTGTACTTTCATTGCACATCTGTGAAATTGCTTTGAAATATTGTTGGGATCTGAGAATGTTGCTTGCCCTAAAACACTGCCGTGGGTACAGATCTGGGAGTTCATCAGCACATTCATTAGCTTCTTACAGTCATTGCCCAACAGGCAAGATAAGTGAAAAATTAAATAAAAATAACAATTTTCCTCCTCCCTTTAAGCAAGGCATGCGGTGGAGATTGATTATAAAACTAGAAGTTCACTCTTGCACTATAATGTTAATTTTTTAGCAAGGCTTGTAGAGAGAAGTGCTGGGTTTGGTGATTTCTCATGAAGAAATGTAATTTGTGTGTGTAACTGTGACATTATAATGTTGTAACTCTCAGCCAGTGTACTCCATTTTTGTTTTAATGTGAGGAATTGCAGTGCCAATGTCCAGGCCTCCTGTGTCATTATTCTTCCTATGCTGGGAGAGATCTTGTGGCTGAGCACAGCAGGGCTTGTGGGGCTTGAAGTAATTGATAACTTCCAATGTTTCTTTGTTCAGAGATTTGCCAAAGATCTGGCTGAAGCTGTTACTTCCCTTAGTTTGCCTGTGGAAGTCATTAACATGGAAGACTATGATCCAGAAGATAGTTTAGTAGAGGAGGTGGGTATGGCATAAACATCAGTAACAAATACAGTTTTTTCCTGGGGTTGTCAAGGCTATTTTCCTCTTGTGTTTCTCTCCTGTTGTTCTGGAAATGCCCAAAGCTTTGTGTTGAATTGCTTTGCTACCTATGCAAATGTAGCCCATCAGCCCTCAGCAGAAAATACGTACACTTTGAGAATTTCAAAGCACCAGTTGGACATTTTGTTGTGACAGTGACTCTGTATGAGCCAGTTCTGTAACTCAGGGGTGAGCTGGGTGAGAGTGGCTGCCCCAGGTGCTCTGTACACCTGGGCAAGGTTCAGAACAGGAAGGTGATCATGCCTCTGCAGCCTTTAGAGGCTTTTAAGATAGAAACTCCTTGTGAGGGGTATTTATGTATAGTAATCCTTGATGGGTTTTTCTTCTGTGAATATTGATAGTTGCTCCTTGAGAGTTTTAATTAATCCTAACAAAAAGTTTTGGTGGAAACTGCATGCTGGGAATTCCTTCAGGTGTCAGTATGAACTGCCAGCATTTGATACTGCCCCTAACACACCTGTAAATGTGAGGTTGAGGAGTTTGAAATATTTATCCATGAGGCACTTCCCTGGTGAAGGAGTTGGGTCAGGAAGCTGCTGATGGGGCTGGATGTCCAGTTTTGCTCTGTCACTGTGTCCCTGTTCAGCTTGACCTCTTTCTGCTAATTTAAGGTGCTGTGCAGATTGTTCAGCACCCTTGGGATTGTTACCTGCACCATCCCACCCCAGCAGGAGACAGCCTTGTCTTTTGATTTCTCCCAGCTGCCTGGGTGTTGTAACTCTTTGCTTTAGAAGAAGGTGCTGGAAAATGCAGTGATTTCTTTTTTTTCCCTCCTGTCCTGTTTGTGTGACCAGACAAGCAGCAGGAACATCTGTGTGTTCCTGGTGGCCACCTACACCGAGGGGCAGCCCCCAGAGAGTGCAGTCTGGTTCTGCAGGTGGCTGGAAGAGGCAGCCAACGATTTCCGTGTTGGGAAAAGCTTCCTGCAGGGCCTGAGATACGCCGTGTTCGGGCTGGGGAACTCGGCCTATGTGGATCACTACAACACAGTGAGTGTCCCTCGAGCCCCCTGCTTGGCTTCTGCTCCTCAGAGCCCCAGCTGCATGAAGTGCATCCAGCCTGTGTGAGGCTGGTGCTCTGTGTGGGATTGCAGCTGTTGTGCTGACTGGGCATGGACAGAATCTCAGATTGATTGAGCTTGGGAAAAAGCCTCCAAGATCACTGAACCCACTGTGTGCCTGATCCCCACCTTGTCCCCAGCCCAGAGCTTCCCTGGGCACTTCCAGGAGTGGGGACTCCAAACCTCCCTGGGCAACCCCTGCCAGTGCCTGAGCAGCCTTTCCATAGGGAAATTCCTCCTGGTGTCCAGCCTGAGGCCATCCTGGGGCCGTTCCCTCTCCTCCTGTCCCTGTTCCCTGGGAGCAGAGCCCGAACCCCTGGCTGTCCCCTCCTGGCAGGAGCTGTGCAGAGCCACAAGGGCCCCCGAGCCTCCTTTGCTCCAGGCTGAGCCCCTTCCCAGCTCCCTCAGCTGCTCCTGGGGCTCCAGCCCCTTCCCAGCTCTGTTCCCTTCTCTGGATGTGCTCCAGCCCCTTGCTGTCTTTTTTGGAGTGAGGGGCCCAGAATTGCCCCCAGGACTGGAGGTGCCCCAGCAGTGCCAGCACAGGGGACAGTCACTGCCCTGGTCCTGCTGCCACACCAGTACTGGTACAAGCTAGTGCCATTGGCCTTCTTGGCCACCTGGGCAGTTCAGCTTTGAAGCAATTGGATTTCAAACAGAAAATGAGTCCCACAGGCACGGGGAGGTGTGGTAACACATTTGGTAAATCCTTACTGAGTTCATTTCCCATCTCTGAAAGCTTTCTGCAGTCACCTGAGGGCACAGCACTGTAAACTCTTGCTCTTGCTGCCTTCTAAACGTGGCTCCTTTTTATGATGTGGGTTTTAGCTTTATTCCCTGATGTGGACTGTGGCAGAATCTCTGCCTGGTCATTGTTCTCATCTCACACAGAAAAATGGCCTCACTTGTCACAGGTTGTGTTCCGAGCTGGGGCTGTGTGTCATGCACGTGGCTGTTCTGGCCAACAAGCACCACACAGAGCAGTCTGTTCCTAGAGCCCCTCCCTTCAGCCCAGGGGTGGCAGAGGGATTTTCCAATGGAGTCTGAGGGGGTGTGCTGCTGTTCAGGCTGCCCTGTGTCTGTGCTGAGCCAGCACCTGAGAGGGACTCCCCAGGTCCCTGCTCTGCAGTGCCACACAGCTCGCTGGCACTTCCCAGGGCTGATCCTTCCTTTTCTGGTTGGCTGCTTGCACTTGGCCCTGGTTTAATTTCCTTTCCAACCCTTCCTCCTGCCCTAGGTTGGAAGGAGGATGGACAGGTGGCTGTGGATGCTCAGTGCCAGCAGGATCATGGCTCGGGCTGAGGGGGACTGCAACGTGGCCCAGAGCAAGCATGGCAGCATTGAGGCTGACTTTGAGGCCTGGAAAGACAAATTCCTCACTCGGCTCCAGGCACTCTGCAGAGGGGAAAAGAAGCCCTGCAGGGGGAAGTGCAAGAAGGGGAAGTGCAAATCTTCAGGGAAGCAGAGCAAGGAAAGCTCGGACCATGAACATGGGACGTCAGAACAGGACAATACTGAGGTACAGCCAAAACCCTTGAGGCCTTTTTTTATTTGGAGCACTGTTTGACTTCTCCCCTTCTTCCTGCAGTCCAGAGGGCTGCTGTGGGAACCTGCTACTTGTTCTGGAGCAGGGGTAGAGGAGAGCTGAGATCCCATGGCAATAACAAGTAGAATGAGCCATCCTAAAGAAGGACCAAAGAATTAGTTATGGGGCCAGGGTCGATGGCATTTGTGTGATGAGGGAGTCTTGCTCCTGACTGGGGACAGATGCTCCAGGGAACCAGACTGGGTTCTCAGCAGAGCCTTTGCCTTGCCCAAGGCCAAGGGGACTCTTCAGTTCCCTGTGAGTCATTAACCTGCTTCCACTTCAACCCAGTGAAGCTCAGCTGCTCTGCCTGCATCCCCGGGTTTTCCAAAGGCAGCTGGGGTGTGTTACCTGAGCAAGTCCTGTATGTCCTTTGTATCTGCCTGTAATAATTTCTCTCTTCTGGAGTGTTTATTGATTGCAGATTATGGCTAAAAAATCCTCTCTATTGCTCTCCAGTGCAAGACCCAGAGCGGCTATGGCACTTTAATCCTCCCTCGAGCCATATGCTGTGGGTTGGAAGTTATTGCTGGGTTGAATTTTATAGGAAAGTAAGTGGCTCTTCTGGCTGGGTTTGGGAGTGCTGGCTGCTGCAGAGCAGGAGGAATAAATCTTGCTGTCAGCGAGGCACTTGGGTTTAAAGGGGTTCAGGGTTCCATATCCATCCTACAGCTTTCTGGTAGGCTATTGCTTGTTTTGAGAGGTCGTTACTGATGAGGAGAGCTCATTTCACTGGTTAGCTTAGTCTTACATTTAACAGTGAGATAAATTCTTAGTTTTTTCTCTTCTCTCTCCCACAGGCAGAGGAATTGTTTGAAACCAGTAGTGAGGAGGAAGCTGGAAGCACAGATTCTGTCATTGACGTTGAAGATCTTGGCAATATCATGGGCCACATGAAGAAAGCAAAGGTACTGCTGTTAGAGGGGGTATGGAATGGTCAGGTCTTGTTCACTGAGCAGCTGGATTGATTAAAATGTAACTAGCTGGATTTGAATCTGTGGGGTTTGGTTAGAGGGAGAGTAAAATATGAGTCATTGAAGAACCTGTTCCCAAAAAGAACATCTTTAGAGGAGTGTTGGGTGTAGTCACAGACTGACTCTGTAGCTTGCTGCAGTGGTAACCTGTGACTTCCAGTCTGAGGGAAGATTTACTTGTGGAGCTAACACTGGATCTGGCAAATCTCTGCACTGAGATTCCCAGTGCAGTGGCTGAACACAGGTCCTGTTCCTGTACTGCCTGTGGGTTGTCACTGAAATGCAGATGTGAGGACAGGAGCAGAGCTGCGGGTGCAGCAGGAACACCCAGCTGCCAGAGCACCTTGCCTTGCTCACTGCTGCCCTAGGGTGAGCTCTGTGCTTCAGACACTGGGCCTGTCACACAGCCCCAAGTTCCTGCTCCATCCCTGGCTCTTGCTGTTGGTGTCCCTTTCCTGTCCTCAGTCTGAGCTGGGATGTGTCACACTCACCTCACTGACACCAAGCACTAGGGACAGGGAGCAGCTGCAGGGCCTTGCTGTGCTCCCCAGTCAGTGCTGGCGGAGCAGTTGTTGGTCAGGTGGGGAGGGGTGGCCTGTGATGTGATCTGAGCCCATCTGCTGACCCCCTCTGCTCTCAGTGCCCTTTGCATGGTGCTGTCATTGTGCACCCTTGAGCTGCTGTCCATGCCCTTCTCACCAAGCTGACTGTAATGACACCTTCCTTACCGTGGGTGTGTCTGCACTGTGGGGTTTTCACAGCTCTTTCCCAAAATTGGGCCCTGGCACAGGCTGCCCCTGGATCCCTGGAAGGCCAGGCTGGATGGGGTTTGGAGCAGCCTGGGACAGTGGAAGGTGTCCCTGCCTGTGGAGGGGATGCGGGATGAGATGGTCTCAGGTCCCTGCCAATCCAGACTGCTCTGTGACTCTGAAAATGCAGCAATGTCCTCGGTGCTCTGAGCTGAGGTGGCCCTGCTGCGCTGCCTGAAGGCAGGCTGTGGCTCACAGGAGGGTGCATGCTCGGAGGGCTGGAGCTTACAGGGGGAGCACGGGGATCTCTGTTGCTGCCCTCAGGGTGGGGAAGGAGGTAAATCAAACACTGCTGTTTGTAGCCAGCTCTGTGAGGAGAGCAGCCCCAGCGATGGGGCTAGGCTGGCTGCTGTGAGAGGGCTCTGCCCTGGAGCCGGGATCGCCTGTGCACTGCAGCTCGTCAGGGAAGGCTGGGGAACCTTCTGGCTTCCCTTTGGAGGGAGAAAGAACCGCAGTTCCTCATGGAGGGCATTAACATTGTTCCTGTCTCCTCTCTCCTGCGCTCGCCACTAGAGGTCAGCGGCCAAAAGGGAGCAGGGTGCTGCGGCAGCTGCGGGGCGGCGCTTCAGCCCTGCCGGGCAGTGGTGACAGCCAGCGCTCGTGTGAAGAACTGGCATTGAGCTTTCCCTGACTGGCAGAATGTAGCAGCATCGTGATCGAGGAGCAGTGTAGCCCAGGAAAACCACGTATCATAGGCCAGTTTACAAATAAAATGTAAGCACAGCAATAAAATACTTTCTGCTGTTCGCTGGAAGAAGTCAGTGCTGGGGTCAGTGTGGTGTGGGTTTGTACACAGGCAGGGAAAGTTCACTGCTGTCTGTGCCTTGGCTGAGGCAGGACCCAAACTGTTTTTTCCTCAGTCTTCCCAGTGCTCTGCTGGAGCAGGGAGTGTGTTGGATGTGCTTGTGTTCTGCAGTACCTGTGACTGTGCACATCAGATTGCTGTGGCTGTGGCCCGAGTGCCACTCTGATCAGAGGGGCAGCTGCTGCCTGAGCACAGACACTCACTTGGAGCTGGAACCTGCAGGTGTTGATCTTTTGAGCCTTTTCCTTGGAGGAGCTGGCGGAGAGTTCTGCTGTGAGAGTTGAACACTGCCCTCCTGCAGTGGATCAAATCCTGAGGAGGGGCAAGTGTTGGTGTGGGCCTGAGAGCTCGCTCTGAGTGTGCATAAGGGCACCTCTGTTGAAGTCCCGTCCCCTTTCTAGGCTCTGAGAGGTTTCCTGTACCACATGAGTCCTTCTGCCTTTGGCCATTTTAGCCATTTTCCCTCTCATGGCATGCTGGAGTGTGTAAAACGGGTGTGATGCTGTTGTTTTCCCTGAGCTAACCTGTTGTCCTGCAGGACTCCTTGCCCACACAGCCAAGTGCTCTGGGCTTTGGGTTCTGAACTAGTCGCACACAGGTGAGCAAGTCTGAGAGAAACTTGGGTATCTTCAGTGTTATGTCCCAGACAGTTCTTCGTCCTCAGAGTTCCTTGGGTCTGAAATGTGCCTGACACTTTCCAGCAGGAGTTCTATGGGGGTCATTGTTGGGTATTCACCCCTCTGCCTATGGGATGTGGAGCAGCAGGTTCTGCCTTGTGCATTGTAGTTAATTTGAAATGGTTTTGGGTCCAGCTTTCATCTCTTCTGCATGGATTGGCTCTTGTGAGGCTCACTAGCAGGTAAGGCAGGCACAGATAGTCAGAATTCCTTATTGTCCCGCCTTTTCTGGGATGCCAGAGTGAGGCTGTGGGGGATCTAATAAATCCTAGCTCACATCTCTGCTGGTCATCTTCATTTAATTTTGCATCTGTCTTTTGTTTGCCTTGACGGAAATCAAGGCTGAGATTTGTCTTACAGCTTTTCCCCCCATATTCTGCAGGTTTGTAAAGTATTGACAAAGGGCTTGAAGCAGGTACTGGATTCCTGCAGCCACTTGGACCAGGCAGATGGATTCAGGAGTTCCAGGGGAATGCCAGAACCTCTCTGCCAGCTTGAATTATAGCTATTACAGACTGAGCTAGAGAAGAGATGGATTTTTGAAGAGCTGCTGAGTGTGAAGTTTCACAGTTCATGGTGATGGTGCCTTCTGCACACTGAGTCTGAGCCCAAACTGACACAGGGTTGGGTAGATATTGGTAATATATTCAAGTATATTAACTGGTAGCTGATCCAACAGCAAATTCCATGTGAGTTTACCAACTCTCATAATATGTGCTGGTGGTTTTTAATGCATTTAAGAATGAGGTGGACTTTGGAGTTTTGCAGTTGTGGCACGCTTTGCCTTTCCTCCAGAGTTCCTCCCTGATGTGGATTTGTCAGGGAAAGTGAACTCTGATGGTGTTTGTGGCTTGCAAGGTGCCATTAATCACAGGGACACCAGTTCTTAGTGTGGATTATCTCCCCCATCTGGGAGATCAGCTGAAAGGACAGATCCATCTACACTCATTCCCAGGGAATGGAATGACTTTATTAACCTTCACATTTCTAAACTTCAGGCATGAGTAATAGCAATAATAATGTCCTGATTCCTTGTTTGATGGGTTTGGAAGCAATCAAATGAGCATATTTGTTGATGCAATTTTGAGATGAATGCTCATGTTTTCTACAACAAGCAGTGTAATGATGCTGACAGGCTATTTGCAATGGAAGGAGAGAGGGGTTGATAGGAGCACACTGAGAGTTTCCAGGAACCAAACCCTGCCCAGAGTGTTCAGTTTGTGTCCCTCCGTGTCCCTGGGCCTCTTTGGCACTGGTCCCTGAAAAGTCACTGGGTTAGCCACTGTAAATCCCACCCCTTCCAGCCTTTCCTGGGATCCCTTGGAGCCTGGGGCTGCTGTGGAAGCCCAAACCTTCCAGGTCCTGGGGGAAGGAGCTGTTGAGGAAGCTGGGTTTGGTTGGAGTGGGGCAGTGGGCAGTGGGGTATTTAAGGCCTAAGTTTTACAGACCAAGGGTCATATACAACTTTGTGCTACAGCTAGGAACTTTTTAAAGGAGGAAGGAATCAGTGATATGTTAACCAAATGGAACAAAATTTGAGTATGTGACTTCCAGTTAAAACTGATGTGGACAGCTCCAAAAGCTTCAGCTTTTAATGGGTGAAGGATTCCTTTATGAAAAATGTGCCCTTATCTGCAGCAGCTGCTCTGGGCCAGATTAGAACCTGCGCTACTGTGGCTCAGAATTCAATGTGGGTCTACATTTTAAAATGAGCTTTAAGAAATTAAATTTAACTTCTTGGGGACTACTTCTGTCATTAACAGCAGGATTTGCCATAGGGACACTTCACCCTTCTCCTTTCCTGGGTTTTTTCTCTAAACTCTGGCTAATGGAAGGGATTACAATTGCTAAACAAAATTACAAGAGATCTTAAGGCATTTTCTGAGTAAGGCTTGTGAGTGATGAAAGGGAAAAAAAAGTCCCCCAAAAAAACTTTAATGTAACCTGTGTCTGGATGTGCAGTCTGCAGGCTCTAACATGTGGTGTGGCAGTGACTTCCCTGGTAAAGGCATTTGAGAGCTCTGAGTGTTTGCAGCTTTTTCCTGACCACATCCTCTGCTGGAGATGGTCAGGACTGACCCTGCAGCAGCCCAGCCCTCCTGCTCACCATTTCTCACCAACTTTGTGCTCCATTTCTCAGGTGGTTTTCTTTTTACTGTGCATTTTTTAAGTTTCTTGCTTGTCTAACGGCAGATTTGAGCAGACTTCCTGAAATTCTGCAAATCAAAGCAGCAGACTCTCTCTGCTCTGGAGCCAGGCTGGGAGAGCTGGGGGTGCTCACCTGGAGAGGAGAAGGCTCCAGGGAGAGCTCAGAGC
>JAYDZK010000066.1:10331770-10341970 GCA_034509185.1 Euphonia xanthogaster | reverse complement strand
CAAGCCCTGAGCTCCAGCCCAGTGACAAGGCAGCAGTCTGCACTGAGAAATGGCACAGAAGAGCTGCCTGACAGACCTTGGGAGGGGCCAGGGCTGGCTGATGCAGCCCCCAGGGCTAGAAAAGCCTGAGCATCCAGCTTGAAGATGAACTGGCCACGTGGTGTCCATGAGGGGCAGTTCCCAGTGCTGTGAATTTTTCCTGATATAGTCCTTTTGGTGTATTTTTGTCAAGGTTTAATAAACCTTTTTACATTTTCAAAGTGAGCAGTTGTTTCTCACAACCCTCTGAAGAAAGCATGAACCAAGACCCAAACTGGAAGTGATAAGGAGAAGGAGCCAAAGCCACAGCCAAGAAACTCACCTGCTCTAAAAAGGCAGACCAAGGAGGGGCCATGTAAAATATTCCTGGAAAATGCAAACTAGTTTATGGATATGCATCAGGGTCTATGAATATGCAACAGGCTGATGTGATTAAAAGGTATTTAGGGGTATCCCCAAATATGACAGAGTGCTGTTGGCTGAGTGCCAACCCTAATAACCTTTGCTCTATGGTCCTTGTCTCCCATTGTCCTTAATTAATTTTTTTACATTTTCACAGAAGAGTGAACGTGTTTTTCACAATGTGATGTTCCCGAGATGCACATCCCAAAACCAGAATATGGGGAGTGTGCTGCTGGGATGTGGAGCTGGCTGCTCACCAGTCATGCCAGGGAGCAGGGAATGCAGCCTGGAATCTTCTCCCAGCTCCCACCCATCCCCATTAGCACCAATCTCCTTGTCTGGCAGAGAAGGAGGATTCACTTTCAGTCTGGCAGGAATTACAGAAGAGCTGGAGTTGCAGGGTGAGGAGGGGAAAATGCTGTTTAAAATGTTCCTTAATATTTGATTATTGCAGTAAGGTAGAAAAATTATAAGAAAAAGGCCTCATAAAATCAGGCCTGCTCTTTCAGTGGCTGCTCTTGTCAGGCCAGCCCTTTGCAAGTTCCCATGTGAAAGCAATCCTGGTGTGAGCAGTTTGTTAACATAACAATCTATTCCTGGGTAAAAAAACAGGCAACAGCGCCTGTATAAACTGTTTCTGCACCATTAGATAGAAAAATGAAAACTATCTGTCACAAACAGCTTTTCCTGCATGTACACCCCGGGGTTGGAGTGACCAATCAATACAGGGTAACAACTTGTTCCTGACCAAAACAGTGATTAACAAGAAAGCTGCTGACCTACTGGAGTCACCCACAAGGTCTGGACAGCTGCATAAAAAGGAGTTACATGAATAAAGAGGGGGCTTTTTCCAGCACGAAGAAAATGGAGTCTGTGTGATTTCTTCCCCAGAAAGGTCCCAGCCCCGAGGCTGCTGCAGCTCCGGGAGCCTTTGGCAGGCGCTGCCGGGGGTGCCAGGGTGGGGTCTGGGGTCTGTGCAGGGCCAGGGGCTGGATCCCGGTGGGTCCTTCCACCCCCCGAGATTCTGTGACTCTGATTCCTCCAAGGAAACACCTGCAGCTCCTTTCTCAGGTGTGGGATGGCCCGAGGTGCTCATTAAACACCCCAGAGCTCCTGCAGTCTGAGCCGTTTCCATCCCCACCAGCAGCTCCCAGCAGCGTTTTTCTCTCTCTTGCAGACTGAGACCCCAGACTTGAACCCAGGGAGGAGCAGTTCTGGAGGGATGTTGGCAGGAGTCACCTGCTCCACATCTCTAACAGGTTTCCAGCTCACGCTGGCTGCTTCCTTTGGGTATTAGTGCTGAAATCACTTTACCTACGAGTAGTGCTGAATAAACTGAGAAATATTTGTAGCAGAATCAGTGTGAGACAGAAAATGAGTGTTCACATTGTTTAGAGATTCCATATTATTTTTTATCAATTGGATTCAGGATTTTCTAGGCTGTTTGCAGATTTCACTCCTGCTTTGATAAGTCAATGTGAGGTTTTGAACTTTCCTATCTCCCATCTAAAGCCTTCAAAGCTCAGGCAGTGAGGCCCCGGGCTGTGCTGGCTTTGTGCTCCTTGTGTTCCCTGAGCCTGGAGATCCCAAACCTCCTGCAGGGGCAGTGGCAGCCCTTCCCTCCCTGGGAAGGTGGGAGGGTGCAGGGGAAGGTCTGGCTGCTCGGGCCCTGCAGGGTTTTGTGACCTGGACAAGCCCTGGAGTGACCCCGCTGAGTGAGGAGCTTGGGCTGGAGGCCTCCAGAGGTGCCTTCCATCCCACAATATCCAGGGGTTGCTCCATGGAAGAGCTGAGCTTTGCCCTGGGCCATCCCAAATGGTTCCCAGCCGTGCACTGGGGGATTTTGCTCCCTGTCCCATACGGGAGTCCCGAGTGCCTCCTGCAGCCAAGGCAATCCCGCTCTGCTCCTTGCACCCCAAGGCCACCACAGCAGGACCCTCTCCCCCCTCCCCGTGGTCTCTTCCCGTGGTTTCAGGGTGGTTTTGGGGGTATCTGGTTTTTTTTTCTTCAAGATCTTTAAGCTTTTATCCAAAATCCAGCTTCCCCCAAGGCCCTCCGTGCCCCATCAGCAAATATCGCCCGATTTTGTGGGGATGAAGTCATTATGTCTCCCTCAGCAAAAACCTGCTTCTCTTTTTTCCTGGGGGGAGGAGAGGCCTTTCCTCAGGATTATGGGATTAAGCAGAGCATTAAAAGAGAGATTTTGCTTTGTTGCTTAAAGAGCTTAATCTGAAATCCCCTCCACAGTGAGTGGGGCTTTGCAAACGCTGAGTAAGGGATTGGAGCTGCTCCCTGCCCCGGGGCCACCCTGCCCTCCAGGCCTGCAGCTCCAGGTGGGATCAGCCCACCTTGGAGCACTCCTGGTGTCCCGCTTTTCTCCTGGGATGGGCACAGCTGGATGGGCCCCTCCTCCCGGATCCCAGCCTTGGGTGGAAATCACAGCCCTGCCGTGGGATGAGCCCAAACATCCCTGATCCCTGGCATTTGCCATTGGATGTGGCTGAGCTGCCTGCAAGGCACCTCCCCTGTGCCTCACCCCACCTGGAGAAGTTCCAGCACTCCCAGGAGCTCTCCAGGGGTGCTTTGGATGCAGCTGCCCATGGCCAGGTCCCACCCCACCGATGGCTTTCCCTGCTCCAGCCCTTCCACAGCCCCTGGGGGACAGGAGCCCAACATCCAACAACCCAAGAGGAAGGTGGAAAACCATGTGGCTGCTGTGCATACTGGCTATATTTATATTTATTTTTATTTTTATTTTTATTTTTAGTTCTATTTATATCTATTTCTATTTGTTGTAGTTAGATTATTTTTATTTATCCACTCTCCCAAGGCACGAGAGCTACAGAGGTGCTTGGAGAAGCTCTCTGAGTCCCCAGCCAGCAGAGGAGCTGCTGCTGGGATGAATCCATTGTGTCTCCTCAGCAGTAATTTGCCATGCTCTGCCTTTGTGTGCATTTCTGGCCCAGTGGAGAAGCTCTGGCCGTGTGCTCGTCCCACACTCCAGGGAAATACACCCAGAGCATCTCCTGATGGACGGAGGGGGGGATGGCTCTGCCTCCTCCTTCCTCCCAGCCAGAGCCCAAATCCCAGGTGGAGCTCTCCTGGCAGCCCTGGGCACAGCTGGGAATTCCTCAGCAGCTTTTAGACCCTTAAAGAGGGTCAGGGACAGAGCTGGGACATTTACAGGCCTCTGTCACCAACAGAAATTTGGGAGGCTCCACCAAGGGGCTGGAAAGCCCTTCCCAAGCTTTTCCTCCTCTTTGTGTTTGTCTTTTGTGCTCCCCAGGACTGCCATTTGCATCACAGAAAATGCAATTCTGGGGGACCTGGGGGAGTTTTCTGCTCTGTTGAGCTGTCACAGAGCATTTGGGGTTGGCAGGGACCCTAACACTCCTCTCTTCCAGCCCCGGCCATGGGCAGGGACCCTTTCCACCATCCCAGCTTGCTCAGAACCCCACCCAGCCTGGCCTGGGTTCCCAGGGATCCAGGGGCAGCCACAAACAACAGAGGAATGCAATGGAAATATCCAGGCTGGAAATATTGTCCCTTTCAGTGCTGGACACTGCTGTGGTGGCAGCTGCAGGGACACCTCAGTGGCCTGGGGGTGTTTGATCCCAGTTAAAATTCCAGCTGGCAGGTGCAAGGATGGGATCTGTGCCCAGAGGTGCTGCTGGGAGCAGGACCAGCACAGGGAAGCCAGCACAGCATCCCTGAGCACTCCCAAAGCCTGGGGGACATTCCTAGCAGCTCCTGGACAATCCCACCTGGAATTGTGACACCACAGTGTCACCCTGGCCCCTCCTTCTGGCCGTGTGTCAGTGCCAGAGCTGCCAGCCCAGCCCAGCCCAAGGCCAGGCTCTGCACATCAAAATCTCATGGAAGTCTCCCAAGGTTTGCTGCAAGGTGTGTGGGGGCTGCTCTCCTCCTTCCTGCTCTGCCTTGGATGCAACATTCCCAGGAAAACTCTGGGGAAAGTGTGTGTGAGTGCAAACCAGGGCAAGGCAGGGGGAGAGGAGGAACTCAAGGAGATCTGCAGCTCCCAGAAGGCTGCCCTAAAAGAAGGCGGAAGCTGGGATGAATGATGCATGAGATAAAAGCCTGGGCACAGCAGGGAGGGGGAAGGAAGGGTGGTGGAAAAGGGGAAATGGATGAGAGAGACCAGTGGAAGAGCCACAAGAGCAGGGACAGCATTTAGCAGGAGCAAGGGGGGAAAAAACCAAACCCATGAAACCAAACGAAAAACCTTGTGGCAAAAATCCCAGTGAGCCTCAAGGAGCACCGTGGAGGGTGGGAGGGACTGGTGCCATGAACACTGGTGTCACTTGGAGCTGTTTTCTGTGTTCCAGAGGGAGAAACAGCTCCAGGAGCCCTGCAGGGCCAGGGCCCTCCAGCCAGGCCAGCTAAATGGGCTCCTCTGGGCTGTAGGAGTGGGAAGGGAGAGGGAGAACAAGGGAGCCGAGAGCCCTCGGGCACTTGGAAAGTGTTAAATGGAAAATGCTTAATCTCATCACAGTTAATGATGGGAATGTCTGGGAGCATGGGAACACATTTGTGTGCAGGAGCAGGGGCCAGGGAAGGGCTCCCAGTGCCCCCTCTGCTCAGGGACCTGAGCCCAGGAGGAGGGGGATGGCCAGAGCAGAGGGGTTTGGGAGGCAGAGCAGGGATTTGGTGCCTCAGGGCTGGGAATGAGGGAGAGGAGGGGACCAGAGGCTGGGGTGACCCTGGGCAGGTCCCTGCAGAGCCCCCGGTGCTGCGGGGGTGGCTCTGGAGCTGGGCTGGCTCTGCAGGGAGGGGACAAAATCTGAGCCTGGGGAAGGTGGGGGAGAAGCCAGGGCTGGGGCTCTGTTACAGGGTCTCAGAGGCAGGGAAGAAGCAGCTGGGCCAGGAGGAGGAGAGGCAGTGCCTGTCCTTGCCGAGGACACGGAGCTGTCCTTGCAGGGCTGTGCTGTAAATCTGCTGCGCAGAGCAAGGAGAGGCAATTCCAGGACGTTCTTCAGCTCCTTTTCCGCAGGCAGGAGCCCAGAAACATCCCCACAAACCCTGGTGTTGCTGTGGCTCCAGGTTATCTGGGTCTCACACACTTCCCACGTGGATACAGCTCTGCTCCAGAGGGTTCCAGGTGCTCCTGGAGGATGGTCCCAGCTCCCTGAGCCCCAGCTCTGCCTGCTGGATCTTGGGTGCCCTGGTCCTGTCCCACTGTGCTTCAGCCAAGGAATGGACCCGAACAAAGCAAAGCTGTGAGACTTTAACCCCTTGGCCTGGATTCAGTCCATGGCCCTCAGTGCTGCTGGCCATGGATTTGTTCTGCTGCTGTTAAACCTTGAACGCCGAAGCCAAGCTTTGGGAGGAAGGCCTGGGATGCCACGGTGTGAGTGAGAAAGCAGCTGCAAGAGCTGGCTCTGCCTCTCTCTCCCCTCTCCTGACCACCCTGCTGGGCTTTTCCAAAGCCCTCCTGGAGCCACCTCCCCCGGGGATGGTGCAGAGCAGCCCCTGTGTGGGCACAGCCCCTTGGACCCATGGATCCTGCAGGACCATCACCCTGGGGCTGCCTGGGGGGCTCTTTGCCCCCTCTGTTCCAGTTTTGTGTCCAGCTTGGAGGCACCAGGGCAGGATGCCCGGCCTGGGCTCTCCATGGCCCCAGCCCTGCCCTGCCTTTCCTCGGCTGTAAAAATTAACTCCAGGGGTCAAGTGGAGTTAAGTGGCTGCGTTAATTATTCATCAGCTCCTCAGGAAGGGAGGGCGGTGGCACAGCCCGGCTTTACCTTTGTCTGGGGCTCGGCTGGGCAGGGTTTGCTCGGGACTCTGAGTTCGGTCCTCTGCTGGGTGGGGCTGGAGCCGCAGCCCCCCGGGCACAGCAGCGGGTTCAGCACATTGTGCACGAATAAACGAGGCAAAACTGAGCTCCCCTGCAAAGCCAGCTCCAGGGACAGGAGGGCTGCTCGGCCAGAGCTTCCCTTCAGTGAGAGCTCTGCTCCTCGATTAAAAATGCAAAGCCTTTAGTGCTCACACTCATCACCCTGACAGGGGCTTGTGGTAACTGCGGGACCAAACTCCAGTTAAAGGCACAGGGAAACCACAGCTGCAGCAGTGATTTCTGGAACAAGGGGTTGGGCTCAGTCCCTGCCCCTCACCCTTCCCCCTGCAGTTTGGAAATGCCAGCACCTTTGGGAATTTCTCTTTTTCCTGGGTCTTTGCCTGAACTGTTTCCTGACTCTGTCCTCTGCCTCAGTTCTGAGAGCCCCGTTAAGGCCAGGAGGGTCAGGTGTCCCAGGTTCCTGGTGCACGTTCTGCACATGGACACCTGTCTGCTGTTCCTTCCAGAGGCTGCTGCCTGTGGGCTCAGATGCTGATGCTGCTTTTGGTGCCTGGCCAAGGCATGAGACCTCCTGGCCCAGCTGTGCCTGCTCTCATCCTCTCTGAACTGAGGGGCAAACGCCCCCAGCCCTTCCCAGCACAGCCTCCTCTTTTCCTGGGAAATCCAGCTCTTCCAGAGGCTGATTCCCTGGGAAACCAAAGGAACTGAGCCCTTAATCCAGCCCAGCCTGGGTTTGGTGTGCTCACAGCAGCAGCAGCGACTGAGCCGAAAGCAAAGCCCTGCCCAAGGTCCCGGGGCCAGGAAGCCACTCTGCACTCTGTGGGGTTCTCTGCCTCCCGTTGGATCAGTCAGCTTGGAAGGGCTGCAATGATAACCCCACCCTGACCTGGCCCTCAGCAGCACATCAACGAGCTGAGGACAGCTTAACTGATAACCTCGCACTGACAGGGTCCTGAAATCCAACAAAACTCAGGAAAAAAACCAAAAACGCTGATGGAGACTCGATTGGAAAATAGAAATTGTCTTGCTGGCAGATGCAGAGAAGGGAAGAACCCCCAGCCAGCGAAGGAGCTGCTGTGAACACCTCACCCTGGGCAGCTGGGGCTCTGTGGCAGATGCATTTCAGACTTTGGATTTAGGGATTCTTGATGTCAGCTTTGTGCCCTCCCAACCACATCCTCCTGTGCAGAGCACAAGGAACATTTGTGCAAACCCAAATGTCTCCCCTGCTTTGAAGAAGGTGCTTCATGTCTGCCTGAGCTCAGCTGGGAGGAGGAGGAGGTGCTTTGCTGTGAGCTCAGCAGGTTCAGGCCTGCACTGGAAACCCAGGGAGAACAAGCAGGATAACCAGGAGAGGATGACCAAGGAGCCAGGAGGGGCTTGGGGCTGCTCAGGATAACCAAGAGAGTCCTGCTTGGCCAGTCCTTCCTTTCCTGTCCTTTTCCAGTCCCTTGCTCTACAGGCTCAGGTCTGGAACCATCCCAGGCTTCTGCTGCAGGAACGATGTCCCAGCCCTTTGGTTTTCCATCTCTTCTTTCCTGATCCCTGGCACTGATCAGTCAGGGCCCTGCTGAGGCCCTGGGCTTCAGGAGGGGTAAAAAGCTACACAAGGTGACCTGTGGTGGCCTTTGCTCTGTGTGGGTGTCACCCCTGCCTGGGCTGGCACTGATAAATTGGGGTTGAAGTTTCTCTGTTCTGTTTGGTGTGCAGCTTTTAGCTTTACATTAAGTGTTACTGGGATCTTTTCAGAGGGTGGTGAAGACAAAACAATCCCATTCTAGCTGGAGACTCAAGGACAATTTCTTCAAACTTCAGGCCCAAAGCATAAACAATGTGAAAAGAGGAGGGTGGGCAAGCAAGCAAGGAGGATGAAACTTCATCATTTGAAGCTGTTAATTGGACAGTTAACTCCTATATGCAAATGGCTAAAACTAATAAAAACGTGAGATCTCGTGACCAAGCTCTCTTTTGCGTCCATCTTGGAGCCATCCAGAGCCATGACTGTGGCTCAGCTACTGCCAGGGTGTGGCCTCGGAAGGCACTTCAATAAACATCCTCTTTATTCCTCTGGACTCCATCTAGCCTCTGCTCCAGCTCCTTGAGACATCAGCACTGCCAGCCCTACAGCTGCTCAGGCCACAGGGATGTGTTTGATGAGTGGGTTTGATGAGTTGGATGAGTTTGATGAGTTGGATGAGTTTGATGGGTTAGATGGGTTGGATGGATTGGATGGGTTGGATGGGTTGGATGGATTGGATGGGTTTGGTGGGTTGGATGGGTTTGGTGGGTTGGATGGGTTTGGTGGATTTGGTGGGTTTGGTGGGTTGGATGAGTTGGATGGGTTGGATGGATTGGATGGATGGGATGGATTGGATGGATGGGATGGATTGGATGGGTTTGGTGGGTTTGGTGGGTTTGCTGGGTTTGGTGGGTTGGATGGATTGGATGGGTTGGATGGGTTTGGTGGGTTGGATGGGTTGGATGGGTTTGGTGGGTTTGGGGGGTTGGATGGGTTGGATGGGTTTGGTGGGTTTGGGGGGTTGGATGGGTTGGATGGGTTTGGTAGTTTGGTGGGTTGGATGGGTTGGATGGATTGGATGGATTGGATGGATTGGATGGATTGGATGAGTTGGATGGGTTTGGTGGATTTGGTGGGTTGGATGAGTTGGATGGGTTGGATGGGTTGGATGGATGGGATGGGTTTGGTGGGTTTGGGGGGTTGGATGGGTTGGATGGGTTGGATGGATTGGATGGGTTTGGTGGGTTTGGGGGGTTGGATGGGTTGGATGGATTGGATGGGTTTGGTAGGTTTGGTGGGTTTGGGGGGTTGGATAGATTTTATGAGTTTACTGAGCTGGTCTGAGTCGCTGCTCCAGGGGATTCGATGGGAGAGGATCCCAGATGGATACCCAGGCAAATCTGGGAGTGTGGGAGGATCCCCACAGCCCCTGGAGCGAGCAGGAGCCCAGCAAGGCTGGGGAGCACTGAGTGTAGGGGATGCAGTAAGGCAGGGAGGTGTTCCCACCTCTGCTCCCAACCCAAGACCCCCCAGCCTGTTCCCTTCCAGGGACCCCTGTGGAGCCCTGGACTGGGAGGGGGCTGCAGGGACAGCTTGGGGTCCCTGTGTGCCCTGGGGCTGAGCCCACAGCTGGCTCCCTCCATCCAGGCTCCATCTCCAGCAGAGCCCCAGGGTGACCAGAGGTGATCTCTCCTCCCTGTGATCCCCCAGTCTTGGCATTCCCTCCAAAATCCAGAACTGTTCTGTGCTGCCTGCTTTAAACTCTCTTGGTCCAACAGCTGCTCCTTGGCCTTCCCAAAGAAGGCTCCCATTTCCAGAGCACTGTTAGTCCTGGATCACAGGATTTCCTGGTGCATGGGTTGTTTGCATACCTCCCTTCGATTCTATTCCTTCTCTGCACTTTGCTTCCATGCTTTATTCCAATGGTCCTGCTGCGCCTCAGGAGCTTCTGAGCTCTAATAATAATTGTAGGGGTAATAAAATAAATCATCCTGCTGCTACCTGCATATGCCTGGTTACTTTCCTTGCATTTCTAATAAGAGCTGGACTGGATCAGTTGAGAGTTTGGACATTTTCCTTTGAGCTCTCCATGTCTGTCACTCCCAAACCCGTCACAGCCCAAACAACTCAGCATGGCCTCGTGGCCATCAGTTGCCATCAGCCTGTGATGAGTGGCTGAGGATCCTCATTGAGGCTTTTTTATGGGTGAAATCCCAAGGGATTAAGGGCTGGCTGTTCAGAGACCCCAGGCTGTGACAGCCACTGAGTGAAGGTGCTGGGTCAGCACAAATGAGCTTTGGATTCTCAGGGTGGAAATACCCAGGAGCTGGGAAGGGGCTGGAGAACTCCTGAGGGAGCTGGGAAGGGGCTCAGCCTGGAGCAAAGGAGGCTCAGGGGGCCCTTGTGGCTCTGCACAGCTCCTGCC
>JAYDZK010000066.1:10298171-10310641 GCA_034509185.1 Euphonia xanthogaster | reverse complement strand
CAGCTCCTGGAAGGTGCCTGTGCTCAGCTGGGGCTGGGCTCTTTCTGCAGCAGCACTGACACAGCCAGAGCACACAGTGTCAAGGGAAATACAGATGGGATATTAGAAGAAGTCTTTTATGGAAAGGTGATAAAGCTCTGGAATGGCTGTCCAGGGAGGTGGTGGAGTCCCCGTCCCTGGGGGTGTTTAACAAAGCCTGGATGTGGCCCTGGGTGCCAGGGTTGAGTTGGGGTGTTGGGGCTGGGTTGGACTCGATGATCTTTGAGGTCTCTTCCAACCCAGTGATTCTGTGATTCCATGAAAAATAATATCTGTAATAATATCTACCCACAGTCTATAAGCACTGATGTGAATGCTGCTGGGGCAGGGCTGCTCAAGCCCTCCTGTGTGATACCATCAGGCTCTGCCTCCCCAGCATCCCAACGGTCCCTGCACGCAGGAATTCAATTAAGGCACTGAAAAGCAGCTTCTCCTAGCACTGTGCCCAGACAGGCACAGCAATTCCTGCCCACAATTAACCAGGCTGAGAAAACAAAATGAAATCTGAGAGCAGCCCTCATTCTCTATTGACTAAAATTCATACTCTGCTTTCAGATAAAGGCCACTGCCAATCTCCCCTGTCAGAGCCACTGGGAGGGAACCAAGGGTAGGAAATGCTGGAGCTGCTTTTCAAACCAGGGGAAGCTTCAAAGTGACAGCAGGGAGGAACAGAAAGGCTGTGGGAAGCAGAGTGAAGGGTGGTTACACAGGCCCTGAGAAAAATGGGATTATCTCAATAACCTTGAGGACAAACCCCTTCACTGTGGTGGGGATGCCTGGAATTCATTCCTTTGCTTTTTATACCCCTGCTCTTCAGACATTTAAATCCTCTTTACTGACCTGCTTGTCATGTTGTCCTCTTCTCCAGTCATTCTGACTTCAGCACAGACTTGGGAAACACATTCCTGATTTCAGTGAGAGGACTGTGGTCCCCCACTGCCACTGCTGGGGCAAACCCTGTCCTGTCCTCTCCTGTTTGAGCTGCCTGCACTTAAAACTCATCAACTGTGATATTAAGAGAAAAGGTAAAGCAGAGACAGGGCTTCTTTATTGATCTTGCTGATTCACTTATGAGACATCACCAGAGCCAAGGCTGCTCATCAGAATCTCCCTTTATTGCAGTGACTTTTTTATAATGTGAAATGTTGATTATAATCACATTTATAATGTGAGATGTTCAGCTAAACATTTCACCCAGACCACAAAACTGATTTTATTTGGTGCTTACAAGCAGTGTTAAAGTCTGGTTGGATCCTCCTTCCTTTTCCCAGTCTTGCTGATACTGAGTGCCCTGGAGAGCCTGGATGTGAACTCCTTCCCTGGGCTGGGCTCCAAGAATCCACAGCTTCTACTCCCACTGACAAACTCCCACTTTAAATTGTTGGGATTTATAGAATCCCGGGGTGGAAGGGACCTTAAATCTCATCCCGTGCCACCCTGCCATGGCAGGGACACCTCCCACTGTCCCAGACTGCTCCAGCCCCATCCAGCCTGGCCTTGGGCACTGCCACATCCTTCTCCAGGTGAGCATTCCCAGCTGTGCCAGCCTCTCCTCCCAGCAGAGCTGCTCCATCCCTCTGCTCATCCTGGAGCCTCCTCTGGGCTCCTCCAGCAGCTCCAGCTCCTGCCTGTGCTGGGCCCAGGGCTGGGGCAGCTCTGCAGGTGGGGTCTCACCTGGGCCCAGGGGCAGAATCCCAATCCCTGCCCTGCTGCCCACACTGGGATCAGCCCAGGATTTGGGGTTTCTGGGCTGTTCCCCGTGCACATGGATGGCTGTTTTCCTTCTCTTGTGAACTGGGAGCCAAACTCTCTCCTCCCCTCTGGGGACATCTCCCAGCCAGGGCTGGGCACTGGGACTGGGTCCCTGTGCTGGGCCATTCCTGGGCAGGGGCTGCTGCCCTGTGCAAGCACCTGAGCCTGGCACCAACCCCTTTCCCTGGCTCTTGCTGGGCTGGGAAGCACGAGATGCCAAGAAAATATGGGAACTGCTTGCCAAGTCCCTTTGGCATGTGACTGATCTCAGATGGAGGAGGCAGTGCCTGGGCTCAGGGACTGAGCTTCCGTAGTGCTGAGGGTTCCCAGCTCAGCCTGTCCTGCACTGCCAGGCCACCCAACAGGACTGGTGGCCCCAGGACAGGGCTCCTGGAGCTGGGCTTGGACTGGTTTGGCCACACTGGATGGAGAACATGGTAGCACATGGCAAAACCACACACAGGGGGATGTGGCTGCTGGGCCTTGTAACAAAGTCTGGCTCACTCCATCCTAAATGTGGGCTCTGTGTCCTCCTGAAAGAGCAGAAGACATCAAAGTGACCCTAACAGCCTGAAAAATGCATCAGGCATAGGGAATGGGCAGGGTGGGCTCTTTGCTGAGACTCTCCTTGGCATTGCCTCCTGCCTGGATGGATGGAGGGACACGGCTGGGCTGGCAGGTGGGAATTGCTGGGCTGGAGGAGCCCTGCCAGTGCAGCCAGGCCTGCAGGTGTGGGGCAGGGAGGGCACGTCAGGAGCAGAGCAGACTGCAGGGACAAAACCTTGAAGGTTTTCCTGATTTGAGGCAATTTGGAATTTTCCAACCGTGTCTGACTCAGTTGAAGGCAGGAAAAAACAGTCAAACAACTCTGTGAGCAGCAGAGCCAAGAGGACCTGCTTTCTATGGAGTTATGGCCTTCAATCTTCAGCCAGCACTCTCAGCTCCTTCCCTCAGCCCCCACCAGCCTTGGGGAAAGGATTGTCCAGCCCTGGGACAGCTGCCCAGGGCAGGGGTGAGTCCCCATGCCCAGAAGGGTTTGAAATCCACCTGGCTGTGGCTTTTCCCAGCCTCACTGGATCTGTGATTTTAGGGATTGAAACCCCACATTTGGGCTGGGCAGTGATGTTGTCTCTGCACGTGGCAGAGCTGAATTTGTCTTTTCCTCTCACAGACTTTATTTTGGGCCTATTCATCCATTTGTCCTGAAACCTGTTGGAAGAGCAGACCCTTGAGATCTCTGCTTCATCTTGGGATGCATCATCTTGGGGTCAAATGGAGTCTGAGCTGGGCAGTGTGTGCAGGAGGGAGCAGGATGGACAGTTCAGGGATTGGGGCTCTGGTTCCGTGACCTTGGCTTTTCCTGAGGCTGCAGCTGGGAGCAGCCAGGGAGGAGCAGCACTTGGTAAAGCTGTCACCTCACAGCTCCTTAATTCTTCTTTTACATTTGGAGAACCTAACCCGGCCCATCAATAAGGGCTCTTCTGTTCCCACTGTCAGTTAGAGGCTGATTTATGTCTTGAAACAGGATGATTTAGGTCTCCTTCATATTTTCCTTCCAAGCTGCTTGCCAGTGGAAGTGGGGATTCCCACCATCTGTCCATGGACAGTCCCCCAAGGTCCTGCTCAGCCCTGGCTCTCAGCGTGTCTTGCACAAAATATCACCCACCAACTGTGAAAACAAAAACCCCTTTTTTTCCATATCTGGAACTCAGATACTGCTTTTTATTTTTCATTAACATATCCCATTACAGTGGACCTGGTAAGGATTAATTTGATGCAGATTTCTGCCTTTCAAACACAGGTGAGGCTGGGTTTTTTTGCCAGATTTTCAGCTTTTGAAGGGGGCTCTCCTTAGAGGACAAGCTGGTATTGAGCAGGGTCAAGATCAGGCCTGTCCTGGGCTGGGCAGGATTAAGGAAGGCAGAAGCCTTTGATGGGGAAAAGCCACATCCATGTGGCAGTAATGCAGTTTAATTCACAAATCTGGGGGGAAAAGGAATAATTTGTGGTTATTAGCTCCCCCATGTTTAACCAGTTTTTTCTTTGTTTCCAAATTCCTTTTGAAGGCCTCCAAAACAACCCCCCTGTGCAAGCCAACATGGGTTTCAAAGCTTTGCCTTTGGATTCAGGAGACCAACCCCCTGCCCATAGGTTTGCAGCGTGTTCTATTCTCTCTGCTTTTTGTCTTTATTAAAGGGCTGTAATTTGGGTGATTCATTGTGAATTCAGCTGGCAATTTCCTTGGCCTGACAGCGTTTTGCACTTGGAGAGGCCATTGTCTGCCCAGAGCAGATCCCGGGGTCCTGCTCCATGCAGCACAGCAGGGATCTCAGAGAAATCCCTCTGAGAGTCAGGAATTCCTTCATTCAGTCCCAGGGAGGGCTGAGCCAGCAGGGCTGAGCAGTGAACCCCTGCTCTGTGCTGTGGGAACTCAGAACAAGGGAGGCAGCAAGGGGCTCTCCTAACCTGAAACCAAAGCAAGTGAGGTGGTGTGGCCTCCAAAAAACCTGATGGAGTGAGACAAGATGCATCCTGCCACATCAGAACCTGCAGGAATGGCAGAAGTTAACACTCCTGGGCTCAGGAATGGCAAAGATAACATTCTTGGGTTCAGGAAAGATAAAGTTAACACTCTTTGGCTCAAGAGTGGAAAATTCAGCTCTCCCGTGAGCTCAGCCACTCCTGGCTTTCCAAACAGCCTCACTGAGCTGGAAAAGGAATGGAGCAGGAACATGATGTGGTGTTTGGACAAGATCCTGCCCAGCTCTGCCCCTGAGGGATGGGTTTGTGCCACCCCAGTGCCTGGCTCTGGGTGATGTCCCTGTCCCTGTCCCAGGGTCCTTCCCACCCCTCTGAGGGCACCAGAGCCCGGGGCTGGGGAAGGGTGGCTCAGCTGCTGTGAACAAGAGGTGCCTCCTGCAGGACCAGCAGAGTCTGGGGGCTCTGGGCAAGGCACGTGGAGCCTTGGAGGGGCTGATCCAGACTCTGCTCCTGCTCCTCTAACCTGAAGTGCCTTTCCCTTGGTGCTTTTTGGAAGTCTCTGTCTTTCCATCTCATCTGCACAAACCTGATGTTTCCATGAGGAAGAGTCCTTGAGCAGGCTCAGGGACAGCGAAATAAATCAGTGGTGCCACTTCCATTAGGAAACCAAAACCCAGCAGGAGTGAAATGAGCTCCTGCGGGGCTGAGGAGCAATGCTGACCCCAGCAAGCCCAGCTGGCACCTCGCTCCTGCAAACACCAACTGCTGCTGGGGCTGAACATCTGCCCAGCTGCAAACCCTCCCAGAGAGGAGCAGACAGGCCCAGAGGGGGCCACCTGCAAGAGTTAAGGTGGAGGACAAGTGCAAGATTTAGGGTCTGTGGAAAAGAACATGAAAAAACCTTCTGTGATCCAAACTTCACATTAATGGTCTCCAACAAAGAAGACACTGAAACTGTGGCAAATGAGGGGCTTGAACTCAGTGCACAAGGAACATCTCCTCTGTTGTGGCCATGGATCTGCTCATTCTAAAGAAGAGGGAAAAGTGTATATTTGCAGACAAAAGCCAAAAATTCCATGATTCCAGGATGGCATCAAGCTGAGGTTTGAGCTCACTGCACAACGAACATCTCCTCTGTTGTAGCCATGGATCTGCTCATTCTAAAGAAAAGGGAAAAACCAAACATATCAGTCAAAAGCCAAAAATTCCACGAGTCCAGGGTGGCATAAGGTTCATTTGCCTCTCACCACAGACTCCCAGGCTGACAAAAGAGAAGGAATAAATGCAAGGTTCATTTCAGAAACAAGAGGAGTCAGCTAAAAACACAAACAAGGCTGAGGCTCTTCCCAAAGTGGAACAGCTCAGCCTCTCCAGCCTGGCCAACTGCACGCCTGAGCCTGACTGCATTTGATCTGGGAATCAGATTTAGCCCACACCATCCCAATGAAAAATATCACACGTGGTCTGCACTTCAGGCTATGTTCCAATATCTGAAGGAAGGGATCTTTTAATTGAAAACCTTAATGTTTCTCGTTATATTTAAAATTAGAGCAGAACGGCAATAAAATTGGTCATGGGATTGAAACAAGTTTTCGGGGAGGGAAAGAAATTTATTCTTCATTTTTTACATTGAGGCATTCGTTAAAGGCTTGGGCACATTTGATTACGTCAATGCAAGGATTAATAATTAAAGGAACAACAACCACATGCCTTGGAGAGACACACGAGCAGCTCAGGCTGGAGCCTCTGAGGACACCCTGGTTTTTGCTGGAATCTCACCCCTGCCTGCTGCCCCTCACTGTTTAGAGAAGCACTTTCCCAGCAGCCTCTGCCAGGCGATGCCTTTCCCAGGAATTTTCGGCTGGTGCCTAAACCCAGGGAATTGGTACCAAGGCTTGGTATCAGATTGATTTTGAAGGAAGACTGTGCTGTTCCCACAGTTTATGAGGGGTTCAAAGACAAGTGTTGGGGGTGACAGCCTCCAGCCCCCAGCAGGAACCTGGCAGGTGGCTTTGATCCAAAACCCCCCAGCCCCGAGTCAACGAGTCAATGTCGTCAATGTCGCCCAGGAGCGATGGAGAAGGAGGCTCCAAAGCCCCTCCTGTGCATGCCCAGAGGCAGATGGGAGCCCGCAGGCTGGGGCTGGGAGACGGAGCCGTTCTGCTCCCAGCGTGGCCCCCAGCCAAGCAGAGCCCTTGGATTTTGCTCTGTGGATCCATCCAGCAGCCCCAGGGCTAAGAGCGACTTCCCAGGCACTGAAGGTGGCTCGAAGCTTTGGACTGAGGGACGGTCTCCCACTCCAATGCCTTTTTCCCAACCTGGCCCAAATAGTGCTCCCCCTCCCTCCCCATCCTTCCTCCCTCCATGGTGGGAATCTTCTTGTTCATTAATAACCTGCTAATTATCCCAGCAGCTTGGAGCTGGGTTGCAGCGTGGAATTAGAACCAGCTTTTCCTTTTGGCACCCACCCCTGGGTGTAATTAATGAGGCGAGAGGAAGCCAGAACATGCGGGTCAGCCCGAGGGCACGGCACACACTGGTCAGACACCCAGAGCGGGATGTTCCCAGCTGGCGTCGGGGAGGGAGGGCGGCATTTGGGGGTCAAACCAGGCAAAAGGAGATAAAGAAGAAGAAGAAAGATGTGCTCCTTGTTTCCTTTGGTTTTCCCCATTCGAGCTCAAAATCTGGACCAAGGAGGGCTCCATGGAAACCCTGTTCTTCATCCCCTCTTTCCTTTTGTTGGGAAAGCTGGATGGAAGGCTGGCACCGTGTCTTGGCCATCTCTGCCCTGCTGAGCAGCCCGAGGGGCACTGAGAGCCCAGCCTGTTGCAGACGAGTGTGTTCATGGAGGTCTGGAGAGCAACTGGATCTGGAGAGGGACCTGGAGCTGAAGGAGGGACCAGCGTCACTCATATGCCACCCGTGCCAGGCTGTCTCCCCACTGCCTTGGCACCAGCAAGTGGCCTCCAAATCCAAATGGAATTGCTTCCCTGCTCACGGGATGCGGGCAGGAGCTGAGAACCCCGTCTTGCAGAGATGGGCTGGGGTGACGCAGCCCTTCCCCACCACCTTGGGTGACGCAGCGCTTCCCAACAGCCCCGCTCCACCCAGGGCTGGCGCTGGGAGGGCAACGCCTTTGGGCACTGCCACAGGGTGGTGGCATCACCAGGACAGAGGGACACGATCCTTCTCCTCCCACTTCTCTGGAGCACTGGTAGAGCACAAACTTTGCTCCGTGCACCCTGGGGAGCGCTCGGGCTGCCCTCGCCCACCCCGCTGCCTGTGGGATCCCCTCTCGCCGCGCACCGTGCCTGCTGGAGTGAGCCTTGATTTCCAGCTTGCTGCTGCCAGCGCAGCTCCCGGTGCTGCCGGATCCGGCCCCGCGGGCTGCCAGGATGCCCCCGACGGGCGGCAGGAGGATGCTGGCACCGGCAGGCCCGGGCGGCAGCGCGGCGCTCCGGGGGCAGCAGCAGTGCCAAATTGGGGTTCTAGCCCTTTAAATCCGATCCGGTACTGCAAAAAAAGGACGAGCGAGCAGGAGAGAGCCTTCAGACTCTTTTAATTAAAGCTTGTACCATATTCTGTATTCCCAAGTCACGGCAGCCGCCCGCGCTTCCCCAGGACACCTCGGGCTCTGTCTCCGGCACGGCATGGACGGGCACCGCGCCTCACCGGGCACCGGCGGCTGGAGGTACGCGGAGGGACGGGGCTGCGGGCACGGCTTCTCCCCGCTCCCGGCTGGCAGCTGGGAGCATCCCCCTGCTTTTCTCATGTGTTTTCCTGTGCCGGGGAGAAAGTGTAACGCGTGGCTGCGGCTCGCGCGGGGCCGGTGGCAGGAGGAGCCCTCCCAGCGCGCACCTGGGGCCGGGGCCGCCTGTCCTGCCACCTCCGCTCCCTTCCCTCTCCCTTCCTTCCCTTTTAAATAATTGAGTGCATGACCCAGAGTTGTGGCTTTTTTTCCCCTCCCTGCTTAAATCGCGGAGCTGCCGCTCAGCAGAAGCTAAGTTGGGATGCCTGGCCCATAAATCACGGCAGAAGTTGGTCCCCGCCGCCCTGCCGCCGCTCGGCTCCTCTCCGTCCCCCCTCTCTCCCAGGTTAGGGGAGTTTTGCCACATCCTTCCATGCGCATTGCACTCGCAATGCAGAGCAGTTCTGGAGAGCCTCGCGGAGCGAATCCCGGGTTATTGGGAACGACAGCGTTGTTTGCACGCCGGAGTCTCCTCTCCCCAGCACTGTCACCCACCCCCGCCTTCGATGGGCTGATAAATCGCCTTTCAGCAGGAGCCCTGCGCCCAGAGGATATTTAACTGTGAACTGCCCCACTCAGCCCGTGATTTTCCTCTCCCCCTCTCCTCCTTAACCGAGTGGCTGTTTATTTTTCCACGCAACGTGGCTTTTTCCTTAAATTATGGATTGTCGTTCCTTCATCCCTGTTTCAGGTGGGTGCATCCTTAAGGTGCCCTGACCGTAATGAGAGCCTGTTTGAGTCCTTGCAGCCGGGTCCCAGGTGAGCCTGGGTCCCTGGGAGCCTCTGTCCCTCCGGGATCCATGCAGGAGAGAGGCTGTGCCAGCAAACATTTATCCTGGTGCCTATTGGAGGTTAATAACACTTTTGACAAATAGCAGCCTCCTCGAGGCTTGAAATAGGATTGGAAAAGCAGCCACTAATCTCCTTGAGAAGTGCTCGATGGTGGCCACCTCTCAGGAAATCAGGAGAGGAGCTGTTTATGTTCTGCATGTCGAGGCGTTAGCACAGCAAAAAATTCCCGCTTTTCTTAATCCACCGGGAAAAACTCTGCCTCGCCTTCATCTCCCAGGGTGGAGGGCTTGGGGAGGGAATCCTGTGAGCTCAGCACGGCCCAAAGCCCGCAGGACCGTGGGGCTGCACAGCTGGGTCAGGAAAACGGGGTTTTTGTCCTCACACACGGTGTTTGCCATCAAGGAGGGAGAGATGGGATGGGGAGCTGGGAAGTGAGCAGGGAGAACAGAGCCGCGGGTCAGAGAATGAGCATCTGAGCAGCAGCACCTGCAGGGATCAGCTGGTTTGTGGGCAGCAAAACACTTTGCCTTGAGCAGTGAAGGAGTGAAACTTGGAGAGGAGGAGGCACAGAGCCTGCAAGGAGAAGCAAAGGTGCCAGGACAGAGAGAAGTCCATGGCACAGCTCCGTGCTGAACTCATGGACTGTGGGGCAGCACAGGCAGAGGGATGCTGGGCACCCCAGGGCTTTGGGATCATTGCTTTTCCCTGCTTTCCTCAGCAGTTCCCCCCCTTGGTAGTGCTTTAGCCATCTGTGACTTTGGCGACATTAGGAAGGAGTTTGTCCCCTGTGAGGAGAGGTGGGATAATGGCTCCATTGTTCCCAGCTCCAGGGGAAGAAAATGACCTGGCAAGGAAACCTGAAAGTGCCTGAAAGTGAAAGAGCCCTGTTCCCGTGGTCTGAGCAGGGCTGCAGGCAAGCTCCTCTCGGGTGAGGCCCCTGGAACCTGTTCCCTCCATCCTGCAGAGCTGGAGAACAGCGAGCAGGGTTTGCAAACCACCAAAAAATAAAGGCAGTGTGTTGAAAGATGAACAAAATGTGCATCTTTTTTTCAGCAAAGCAGCTCAAGCACACGGAGGGTGGGGAGTAATTATTTATAGTGCCATCAGCAGAAATAATAGAATGAATTGAAGGGCTGAAAAGTTTTGCTGACTCTCAGGGAATGCGTCCTGGCACGGACGGATCATTCCCGGGCCCAGCCCTTCGTATCTCCAGCGCTCCCAAGAGCAGCCTGGAGACGCAGCAGAGCCTGGGATCCAGGGAGAGCGGCTGGGAGCTGCTCCCAGTGGGAGGATGGAGCTTCCGTGGCAGCTCCCAGCCCCCTGCCGAGCCTCCTGTGCTGCCCGAGCCCGGATCCGTGTCCCGCTGGATGCCTGAGCACGGGAGGAGCAGCGCGCTGCCAGGGGCAGGGCTGGGTGCCCAGGTTTGGCTTTTCCGTTTCCTTCTGGGAACACTGAGGTTAAGAAGGGAGGTGAGGGGATGGTTTTGAGGTCAGCAATTAGCGTGATCCGCTGTTTTGTGCTCTGGAACTGAACTGTGAGTGCAGGGTTTCAGTCACTCTTGAACCCAGGAGCTGGGAGGGTTGGCAGGCACAGACAGGGAATTGCTCACCTGGAATTTATTGCTCATGTTAAAGGTGATCTGCACCAGGGTTTCTTTTCTAAAGGGAGATAATCGAGTTTGAACTCCTCTTTGTGGGGATGAAAAGGCCTCATTGGCATTTTCCCCCCTTTTCTTCACCCAGGAATGGTGAGGAGTGCCAAGCTTGTCCCTCCCCATCCGGGCTGATGTTGGACGTGGCCACTGAGGCTGATGCGGGTGGGAAGGGTGAATTTGAACCCTGATTAAGCAGCAGGCTCTAAGCAAGCACGGCAGAGTCCCCAGCATTCCCCAGGGACAGGCTGGACTCTGTGGGACAGGTTCTGAGCAGCCCCAGAGCCCCTTCCTTCCCCAGGCTCCTTGATAGCACCACCCGGGACCATCCCCAGGTGGGCAGAAGGGGCTGAGCTTAAAGGTCCCATCAGGCCTTTTGCTCCATCTTGCCCTGCCTGTCCATCTCCAACCAGCTGAGATTTTCCTGCTCCAAACTAGAGCTGAATTTCTGAGAAAGAGGCAGAAAAATAATTCTATTTTTATTGTTGGCAATAACCTTTCCTACCTCCTTGAGTGTCGAGTGGAAAGAGCCCAGGCACAGAAGGTAGAGCTCTCATTTCTGCTTTCCCTTTGCCAGTCACCTTTAAACAAAAGGAACCCGGCAGGGTGTCTGGAGCAGGAAGGGACCAATATGGATCTGGCAGAGATAAAACCTAAATTTACTACTTGGAGCTGCTAGAATCTAATAGATTCTTCTATTTAGAGCAAGGGATGTTTGTCAAGCCCATTCTCCAACACTGGTAGGGTATTGCAGTTGGAATTAGTCTGATAAATTAAAAGCAGTCTAGAGAAGTCTGAAGTGGTAAAAACACAGCTTATGAGTGAAATTGCACAGTTATTGAGGGGAATGCTTGAGGGACAGACACCAGCACGCTGTGTCAGGCTGGGGGTGGCAGAGCCACTGCCAGGGGGTGGCAGGATCCAGACATGGACCTGCAGGGATGGATCATTCAGATCATGGCCATCTGCTGTGCTCATCTTGGGTGGCCTTTCAGAGCAGGTTCATCCACCTCACGCTCTGCTTTTGTCTTCTTCGGTGTTTTTACCCTTTTTTGTCCCTCCTTCAGGACATGTTTTAGCCTCTTGAGCAGAAGCCACTCCCAGTGCATTATTTTAAGCCCCCACTTGAACGGAAGGAGGTGAGAGGCTGCCCAGACAATGCAAACCTTGTGTTCCATGGTCACCCAGAGACTGCCAGAAGTCCATGTCTGCTGGAGGCTGGTCTTTAAATAGAGTTAAATTGTGTCAGGAGCCCTGGGGACCCCTGAGAGCAGAGTTTCAAGAAAGTCCTGTACAGATGTTGCCCAGTGTGATGCAGGTTTCACCCTTTAAATCCTCTGGTGATCAGAACTGACTGACTCTGGGTTGCTCCTGGCTCCAGCCAAAGCCTGGACTCCAGTCCAGACCTGCCCAAGCACTCTGGGAGCCTCAGGCACTGTTTCAAAGGGGATTAATAAACCCTCAGGAGCTGCTGATGCTTCACTGGGAGCTGGCAGGAGGCCCCTGATGATTTTGGAAAGGTTTCTCCTGGAGGCTCCACTGCAGGAGCAAAGGCAGGAAGGGGCTGGCACCCCCAGAGCTGCAAATGAAACAGGAACATATGCAGAGTGTGCTTTGATTTTTGCTGCCTCATAAATCCACTGTGGCAAAGCAGCCTACAGAGCTGGGAAGGGATTAACTTGGGAAGAGAGAAGGTCTCCCAGGGGTTAAGCACAAGAAAGCTGCTGGTTCTTAAGAGCAAGGAGCTGCTGTGGAGCTGCTACTGTAGTGGAGGAGTCACCCGGGCTGGGCTGGCTGCCCCGGGGGTGTTTGTGGCTTGTAATGATCTGCAACCCCCCTGACACCTCAGCTGGCTCCAGGCCTGGGGCTGTGCAGGAGACAGCAGGAGACGGTCCCAGAATCCTGGACCCCCAGGCTGGGCCGGGCTGGAAGGGGCCCCGAGGGTCCCTGGTGCCGCCCCCCAGCTCAGGCAGGGCCGTCCCAGAGCACGGGGCACAGCATTGTGTG
>JAYDZK010000066.1:10264421-10275764 GCA_034509185.1 Euphonia xanthogaster | reverse complement strand
CGCGGCGCGGCGGGGCTCGGGCTGCGCTCGGGGCTGCGGGGGCCATGGGGCGCTGAGCAGGGGCTGCCGCGCCGCGCCGCTCTCCTCCTCCTCCTCCTCCTCCAGCATCGCCTCCTTTCAGTCCAGTTCTTCGCTTCTTTGATTTGATTTCATCCCTTCGCTTGGTGGTTTTTTATTTTTTATATGATTTTTTTTCTCTCTCTCCGCCATCCCCACCGCCCAGATCTCTGTGTGCCTCCTCCCTCCGTCCTCCTCTGAATAACTCGTCTGGGAGCGATCTGGAGGGGCGGGGGGGGACAGTGGAGCCTAGCAAACCTGTGGCGGAGGAGCCGGCTGGTGGAGAGGTGAGTGAGGAGGTGGCGAGGATGGGGAGCTCGGGCTGCCCCCCGGCCGGGCGGGGACGGAGGGAGGGCTCGGAGGGAGCCGGCTGCGCGAAGGCAGCGCCCTCCCCTCCCCGGCTCGGGGGCACCGCAGCTCCACCGGGAACCTGTTGGGGCTTCAGCCAACGCCGCCAGCCGGCTCAGACGGGCCGGCAGCCGAGCGATCCCCGCGGGGGGAGCGGGAGGCCGTGGGGGTGCGCGGGGGGACGCTCGGGATGCTCATCCCCTCCCCTCGGTGCCCGGATCCGCGGCCGTGCCCCTCGCCGGCGGTGTGCGGCCGTGGGCGCTCACACGCGTGTTTGTGGAGTTGCCATGGAGCGGCACAACAGCACTTTGGCTGCCCAGAAAACCTTTTCAATTCGTTTCCTGGCCCCCTGCTCGTCCGTAGCGGGTGATGTAATGAGAGCTCGGGGTCTATGCGGTGTCCTGCTCTCGGGTAGTCGGACACGGGTGCAGATCCCAGATCCCGGAGCAGAGGGAGCATCCGCCATCTGTTTGAATGGATGGGTCCTTATGAATCTGTCAAACCCAACAAATGCACTTGACGGAGGAATTCGGCCCCAAACACCCCCTGATGCCCTGTCGGCAACCAAAATGCTCCCGGGCACAGTCGCGCCCGACCCCCGCTGCCTGCTCGGAGCCGTGCTGAGCCCAGCCCCGGCTGCTTTCAGCTGACTCAGTCACCAGGTTCAACACCTGATTTGCAGCGCTCGCCTCCTGCTTCCCCCTTCGAGCAGCCCCGGGGCTGCAGCGGGGCGGGCTGGGGCTGAGCCGGCTCCTGGCCGAGCCGTTCCGCGGTTACTCAGCAGCTCCTCAGACATTTCCCACCCACCAAGTTTCGCTGTTTTCCGTGGAGCAGCTGCCTCCCCCCTAGCGCGGGGCGCCTGGCGAGCTGTGTCCCCTCCCGGTGGCTTTGGGAGTGTTGGAAGTCCTCGGGACACGGATGGGCTGCGCCGGGAGATGAGAGCGGGACGGGCGCTGCGGCGGGCTCTGGGTACTGGAGGAGAGGTGTGTGATCCTGGGTGGCTCCAAGGGCTCGCTGGACTACAGGAGGAGCTTCCCGCAGCCTGGGAAATGGAATTTGCCCGTTGTTGAGCTGTAGAATAGCTGCACAAGGCCGGCAGCGGCACAGGACTGGAGCGCCCAGGGTGCTAGCATCACGTAGGCAGCTGCCACCGAAATGACACACTTGATTGAAGGCCAAAAGAACCCAATACGTAACTGCTGTGATTAAGCTCCATATGATGCCTCAGAGCAAGTAAAAACCCCTCCTTCATCTCATCTTGCTTTAACGAGACAGCCGTTGCAGGGATCTCATTTGGGTCATGTTGTGGCTTTTGGGGGATTCTGGGGGGGTTGTTTTGGGTCGGTTTTTTTTTGCTTCTGGCTGTACACACCCATGACCTGCAGCAATCCGCACCCCCGCTATGCCCCCTGAGAGCCTGGGGCTGTAGGTGTGCTGCTAGCTGGGAATACAAATCCGAGCAGGTAAGAGCTCCCGATGCCATGTCTTTAGCAGGGAATTTTCCAGCTGGCTTCCCGTGGGTCTCTGCACGCTCCCTTTCCCCCGGAATGCATGTGTGGGACTCTGTTCCCGTGAAGGGTTTGACGGGGAAGCTTCATCCTTTCAGTCTGGGGAGCCTCGGTGGGTGCTCGGCTCTTTGCTCAGAGGATGCTCCGGACCTGTAGCCAGATCCTCTCTGCACTGCACCTGTGGATAAAGGCTCTGCCCGGAGGGGTCTGCACGGCTGGGGCACAATCCCAGCGGGAAGTGAGGGAGAGCAGCCGGCTTCTGCTCGGGGTGAGGCTCCCGTGGGTGCCAGGGCTGCAGGGCTCTCCCCTGGGGAGGATCTGTCCTGCGGGAGCTGCGTTCTGCTCCTCCATCCCTCGGGAGTGTGTAGAGCTCGCCTGCTTCTCACAACGCCTTCCCTTGAGTTCTCGGTGGGGCAGGGGGATTTCAGCAGGGAACAAAAGCGCTTCGGGAGCAGCTCTCTGCCATCGAGCACCAGGGCAGAACTTGGCTTGCAAGGAGAAAAAACCCCAAACGGAAACAGAGCAAAAGGCACAAAGGGTAATTTAACCCCAATCTCTTTCCTGCCTGCCTCAGCCGTGTGGAAGCGGGGCTGAGCCTTGTTCCCCCTCCCTGGCTCCATTTCCAGGCAGGTTCTGTCCAATCACGGTGTGCTGGAGGGCTCTGCTGATGCAGCCGATCCCCTCCACACCACGGCAGCTCTGTAACTATGGATGGGTTTAGAAAGAGCATTTTGGGGGCTGCGTGTCCGGGCTTCCCTGCCCCAGCCCCGTCCCATTGCAATGGCCGGTCCCGTGCGGCTCCCTCTGCCTCCCGGAACGCTGCCCCTGTCAGCTCAAAGCAATGCAACTTTCTCGTGGTATTTCTTTTGAAATGTCCTAATTTCTAAGCAAAATCATGGCTTGACCCGTGCAGTGATGGTGCCGTGCATGTTTTATCTTCCAGAGTTGTGGTAAACTGAGCAAAATGAGCATTGAGAAACTCCTTGGACTAGAAATACCCTCCACCATCATTTTACATCTGTGCTCGCAGAGCTTTTATTGATTTGGGATCAAATATGGCAGGCAGTCTATGAGGAGATGCAAATTCAAACAGGCAGAGCCTTTTCAGAAAATCCTGGGAATGTCAGAAGGGTCTGAGAGCATTCATTGTAGCCAGGTGCCTTCCTGAGGTGAACTAAGAGGGTTTTTGAATGTTGTGTAAAAAGGCCAAGTCAGTTTTATTCAGTTCATACAGTCCCCAGCTAATGATGAACTAGGAATTGATCATATGGCAGAGCTTTGCCAGGCTGGGGAGGCTTTAATTGTGTTTTTAACCTGTGAATGTGGTTAGTGTTAAAAGCATGAGGCAGAAACTCAAGTAAATCCTGGGTATTATGCAATAGTTCTTGGGCTATCATGAAAAAAGGGCAATAGAAACAAACTGGTTTATAGGTCTGCTTTTAATTAACTGCAGCCTCCTTCGATAAAAGCACTAACATGTGAAAATGGCTCTCAGAATGAAGACATTAAGCAGTGGTAATAAAAGCCACAGTCTGAATTTAGTCTGTTGAACCTGGAGTCCATGGGCAGGACCTGGAGGATGTAAAGAAATTCAGGGGGTGGTTCTAAAAGTGCCCTCTCATTCCTTGAACTTAACACCAGCTTGTGGAGGCTTGCTGGGCATCCTTGCATTTGCATTTTTACAGCAGGAGAAAAGCAAACCTGGAACATCTGCACGGAGCCCTGTCCTCAGGTCTGTCCCTCAGACATCTGCACGGAGCCCTGTCCTCAGGTCTGTCCCTCAGACATCTGCATGGAGCCCTGTCCTCAGGTCTGTCCCTCAGACATCTGCTCTCCTGCCCTCAGGTCTGCCCTAGCTGGGCCTTCCGGGCCCCTTTTTGGTCCTGGACCTTTCCTGGCCCTCCCTTTCCCAGGCACTACCCAGCATTTCACCTGGCTGGAGGGGTTGGGTCTGCGTTGTTCTGTGCCTGGAGCCATTCCCTGTTGGGCTGGCATCTCTGCAGGTTTGGTGGCTGTCCCTGGCATGGGGACGCTGCTCAGTGGTGTGATAGGGCCCAGTGGGTTCATCTCTGAACCCCAGCAGTGAGTGATGCCTAGTGGAGGAGCTGGTTTGGGGCTCTCTGAGCCCTTTTCCTCACCCTCCTGTATTCCCTGCCTTTGCCTGAAGTCCTTCCCTGCAGCAGGGCTTTGGATGCTCAGGAGTGCAGGAGGGTTAAAATGTGAACAGGGCTGGGCAGTGGGGCTTGCCTGTGGTCACTGGGTGTCCTGCAGGGTGGCTGGCACAGGTGACAGCAGGGAGGACATCTGTGTGCATCTCCTCTCCCTGGGGTCTCCTTCTCCTGGCTGCTGGAATGTTAAACCAGAAGGTGAGGCAGCCCGAGGAGCTGAGATTCATTCAGTGGTGGGAAGGGCTCTGCTGGTGTCCTGCACAAATCCAGCTTGGCTTCCTCCATGCCAGCCCCCAGTCCCGGGGTCTGTGCCCTGCTCCTGCCCAGGGCCTGGCTCTGCAGGGCTCAGGGGGGCAGAGGCTCGAGGAGCTGCAGGAGCCTAGAGAGGCTCTCTGCCCCTCAGGGTGTGCAGGGCTCAGCTGCTTGAGACCCCTCCTGCCAAGCCTTGGGCAAACAGAGGAGGAAAACCCGGCTCAGGTGAGCCCTGTCCCAGCCTGTCCCAGCACAGGAGCTGAGGTGCTGCTGCCTCCAGGGACACTGTGCCCCCGAGGGCAGGGCTGGAATACCTGCACGTGTTTCTGCTGCTAATTTGGCAAATGTCCTCAAGGGTTTGAGGACGTTTCCAGAGGCTCCCAAGGATGTCACAGTAAAGTGTTCCTTGGGGTCTATTTATTCATTAAGGTCAGAGACTCTGCTCTGACCCCTTTTAAAACAGCACTTGAGGAGAAATGGCCTCTCTCCTTTTCTCCCTGGATATCCCTGACCTCTCCAGGGCAGTGATTTCTCCTCAGCACATCAACCCTTATGCAAATGAGATTCCAAAGGGTTGATCCACCCTGCCAGGTATTAAGGTTAGGAAGAGCCAGCCCGAGAGCAAATCCCAGAACAAACAAGAAAATGAAGTCTCTGTAGCTGTTTCCAATTAGCCAGTGCTGCTGGTTCTCCTGGTGTTTCAAGAAGAAACGTGGAAATCTCAGAGCAGAGCTTGTTTACAGAGTGTTTGTGGCTTCCAGGCCCAGCCAGCATCAGATTTCTCTTGTATGTTCCCTTCAAATAAAGGCTGAAATAAAAATAAGGATGCTGTAATTTGTGCCACCCCAAGAGCCCAACACTGCTCCAGCAGGAAATGATCCCTGGGGCTCCTGGAACAGCTCTACTGAATCTTCCAAGGAGCAGGAGCTTGCAGGGAAAGCAGCACAGCCTGACCCTGCTCTCCCTGACAGGAGCTGGTGGCTGGGGAATCAGGGATGGTGAGGGGCTCCAGCATGGGCTTGGGCCAGGGAGTGCCCAGAGCTCCGGGGTTTGGCCCCTGGAAAGGGCCTGGTGATCCCAGTGACCCCACACACAGCAGTGACAGGAGGGGATGGGCGGATGGACGGACGGACAGACACACACAGACCACCTTTGGCAGCAGTGCTGTGTGTCCAAGACAGGTGACATTCCCAGTGTCTGCAGGAGTGGAGCTATTGGCACAGCAGTCCCTGCAGCCTTTGTCACCACAGCCCATCCCTGGGGCAGTGACAGCCAGCCTGGTGGCTCTGGACACTCTGGGTGGGACAGGTCTCCCTTTGGGTCTGCTCACCCTCTCCCAGCAGCCTGGGATCCTCCTTGGATCCCCTTGAATCTGGGCCATTGTGTCTGAGGACACTTTTCCAAGGAAGCTGCTGGCCCTGGATGTTTGCAGGGGAAGTGCTGGGAGGGGATCTTGGTTGGAATCTTACACCACAATCCAGCCCAGTTTATATAAAATTATTCCAGTGTTGGGCTTGCCCTGGTCTCTAATTCCTTTCTGCTCATTTCTGTGTGTTGGTGGCTCCAGTCCTCCCAGCTCCCAGGGAATTTTCTGTAGGAACCATCAGCCATTGCTTTAAAAAATAACCCTCACCAGATGTCCCAAAGCCTCCTTTAAAGATGAGGTCTGGCAGAAGTCAGATTTATTGGGAGCAGTTAATTGTCCTGCTAAGAGCCCTCAATGTTTTGGCATTTCATTAATAAGACGTAATCAACCACCAGGCTATTTGAGTGTGTTACTCTGTCAGATCCGCTGTTAATTGTCATTATTTGATAGATTTCATGTTTATAATTACTGATGTGTGACGCAGGGTGTGCTCTGAATAATCCATTGTGTATTGTTTTGTGAACCAGGGTGCTGGGGGTGCCAGGAATCGCTGCTGCTCGTGTCTCCAGGGCTGATTTATGCCTGGCCAGGGAGGGAACTGGACCAGAGGGAATGAACAGAAGCTCAGAAAAGTCCCCTCTGGCCAGGCTCAATGAGCAAACACTCAGCAGCTGTGAGTGGAGGAGAAAAGGGTTCAGCAGATCAGGGAAATGTGTTAGAGATGGGTTATGGGGGTGGGGGTGACACTTCCTTCCTGCTTTGATGTGCTCATCAGCCCAAAGCTCTGGGATATTTATTTTTCTGGCTGTCAACAAGGACCTCGTTCCCATTATTTAATTCTGAGTGGTCTCGTGTTGTTCTTAAGGAAAAAAAAAAAAAAGAGAGAGAGCTGAGTATTCCAGAGGAAGAGAATTGGGATCTTTTTGTGAGTGAGCAGCCAGGACTGTGGGGTGGGGTCGGTGTGAGGGGCTGGGCAGGGCTGGGCGATGCCCCAAAGCCTCTCTGGCACCCCTGAGCAGCCCTGGGTGCTCAGCTGAAACTGCTCCTGCTGGCTGTATCCACCCTGGCTTCTGGAGAAGCTGATTTCTGGGAAGGGGGCTAGGAGGAGCCCCCTCTCCATGCTGCAGGGATCCCTGGTGGGCACAGGCTGCTCCTGGCTCCCCTTGCAGCACCAACAGGAGGGGCTGGGCAGGGAAATGGGGCTGCAGGTGGGCTGGAGTGCTGTGGGACCTGGCAGCTCCAGCAGCTCCTTCCAAGGCAGCCCCTCCTGGGTTTTAGGGCCCAGGAGGAGCTCAGAGCCTCCAATCTGGGAAACACTCCACCAACAGCCCCAGATTTTCACCCTTAAACTCCACCATCTTCCAGTGAGGTACCAGGGCCCGGGGACAGGCTGGACATGTCCCTGCTGGCCAGGCAGGTGTGTCCCTGCTGGCCAGGCAGGTGTGTCCCTGCTGGTCACACAGGTGTGTCCCTGCTGGCCAGGCAGGTGTGTCCCTGCTGGTCACACAGGTGTGTCCCTCCTGGTCACACAGGTGTGTCCCTCCTGTGTCCCTCCTGGTGACACAGGCCATGTCCCCCCTGGGATGTTTGTTCCAGAGGCTGATCAGCTTTGCCACGTGTAGTGGTTTTGGTTTGTTTGTTTGAGATTTTGTTGACTTTGAGATTTTTTGGTTAATGTACTAATGAGTGTGGTGGGTTTCGTGTTGGTTAATTACTAGTGTATTTACTTTTTCTTGTCAAGTAGGATTAGGAGAAAGGTCAAGTGGGTTTAAAACTTTAAAAGGGTATAAAGAAAAATGTATTAATAGTAACTAAAAGAAAGAGTAATAAGAATTAGAACACATTTCTTCTTCTTACATTTTTTATTGATAATGTAAAGAAATAAAACTTAAAATTTTAGTTTACTATTTTTAGAACAGTCTTTCTTTAGTTTACTTAGGGAGAGAAGTCTGCCTCAATTCCCAATGTGCAGGTTCCTTCAGCTTCTCTTCTCCCCTGAGATTTGAGAGGTTTTTGTAGCCTGTGTCAGTTTCCTCTCCTAAATCCTTGTCACCTGAAAAAGGCCTTTTTTGGGGACCCTGTGGGATTGATGTCCCTGGTGTTCTGTCCCACAGGAGGGAATGGGAGGCTGGGCCTCCCCAGGGATAAAACTTTCATTCCCAAACTGATTTTTTCATGTTTCCAGGTGAATTATTAGAGGGGAGAAGAGATTAAAGATTTTTTTGTTGTTGTTGCATTGCTGCTTTTCTTTTTCTTTTCTTTTTTTTTTTTTTTTACTTTATGCCATGAACTCAGAGGCTTTCCAAACCTGGAAGATGGATTTTTTTTTTTACTAATCTTGGTTAAACACAAGTGGGGGCAGCAGCAGTGACAGAAAGTGGAAGAGGGCAGCAAAAATCTGGGGATGTCTGGGAGCTGAGGTGAGAGGAAGCACTGCAGAGTCAGCGCTGCTGGTTCATTAATGGGGCACTTTAAACCTGTTTGCAGTGGGGAGGGGCTTTGTGCCCTTGGCAGTGCTGCCCTTGCCCCGGGGACACACACGGGGCTGGCAGGTCCTTGCAGTCCTCTCCTTCGAGCCGGGGATCAGCCCCAGGCACGGCTCAGAAATAACGAGCAGCAGCTCCGGTCGCTCTGTCCGTGCTCTCTCTCCCAGGCAGCTCCCGGACAGAAATGCTGGGGCTGATTCCCGACCCGGCGCCCTCAGCTCTCCCCTCCTGCCGCAATTCAAAGCAGCAGCAGTTGTGTCGAGATGTGCTGTCTTTTCAAGTGCTCTCCCTCTGCTTTTTCCTTTTGAATTTACTGCAGAAGGTGGGAAAAGCCCCCAGCACAAAACCTTCTGAAGCTCCAAGTGCTTTGTAGCTCTCGAGTGTGGAAGTTTGTGGCTCCTGAGGTGCTGCACATTACATGAGGTTGTCACTCAGATCTTGTTTTCTGCCTTGCAGAGGATTTTTTTTCTTCCCAGTTACCTCTTTGAATGCTGAGAATGATCTGTTTGTAAAGGCTTTTTACCCAGTGATCACCATGAGGTGCTTTGTTGTTGGCATCCCAAGCCAGGTGTGCCAGATCTGCATTTCTTGCCTGAATCAGAGGAACATTTCCTTAGGCTTATGCCAGGAAATGATCAGATAGAGCCCAAATGCCATGAAGGTGTGCCAAGGGCACGTGGGGATGTGATGGGTCAGGACAGGGAACGGTCCCTGGAGGTCAGTTTGGATTTTACCTGGATCCCCAGCAGCAGATGTTCAGTGAATCTCACGTGTGTGGATTCCAGTCTCGTGCTTGCAGTCCATAAATCCTTGTGAAAGGTGGAATTTGTCTGGATCCATTTGCTGAAAATATGTGTGGAAAAGGCAGATCTAACCTCTGACACCCAGCCAGGGAAGGGGGAGCCCTCCTGTGTCCCAGAAGAGCTCTCAGAGGGAGCTTTGGGGCTCACTGCCCTCTCAGCCCAGCCTGAGCAAATCTGGCTCCCCAGCCCTGCCCAGAGGGTCCAGTGCCCTGTGCAGGCTCAGCAGGAGCCTGTTCCTCTCTCTCCTGTTTAGAAATATCCCAAATGTGCCTTCCTGGGCTTTGGGCTCTGAGATCAATAAAGATTGGGATCAGTAGTCAGCAATCACAGGCTTCCTGCAGGACTGGCCTCCCTGGGAGGATCTATGGTCTATTTTGGGGCCTTCTCTTCAAAGAACCAGACTTTATTTTTCCCCATCCCGAGGCTCCTTCCAAGGCCACTTCTCTTGGTTTGTAGTACAGACCGAGCCTGAGCCTCCTCTCAGCCCTGGCTCTCTTCACACCCCTGAGCTGAGCCTGGTTAAACCAGACCTGGACAGTTCATACCCTTGCTGAGCTCTGCTCCTCTGAGCTCCTCTGGAGCCAGCAGGAGCCCTTGAAACCCTGCAGGCTCTGCCCTGGCCAGCTCAGGCTCAGATTGCACTCCAGGTGCCAAGTTTGTGCACAAAGTAAATTAAAAAAGAGAAAAAAAAAATCTTTAAAGCTATTGTTAGCACAGGGAATGCAGGTGACAAGGGACAAAGTGACTCTTCCCAGCACATGGATTTTGTCTTCCCTGAACTGGGCTGGCTTCAAAGCAACCATGGGGATTTAGTCCAGCTCTCTCCCCTGGCAGAGGTTAAGCCAGGCCTAACCATGCTGTCACAGCCTCCTTAGAGAGAGAGGGAAGCATGGACAGCACCATGGAAAAGGACCAGAAACAGCAATGGAGCCTCTCTGGGAGGTGTCCCCTGGCTGGAGCCTCGTGGAGGGTCAGATACCCCAGGGTGACACCAGGCTGAGTTTGCTCTGCTGTGCTTTGGGTCCAGCTGGATCACACAGGCTCCCTCTGAGGGCAGTGGCCGTGCCTCAGGCCTGGGGAAAATGGGAAAATGGGATCATTTCCTCCAAAGTGCCTGCTCTGCTCTGCTTTAGATGTTCAAACATTGCTGTGCTCAGGGAGAAGCATCTTCAACACCGTCACTTCATTTGATGAATTTTTAAAGGGTTTAAAAGTGACCTCAGGGATTTCCCAGCTCCTGTTCCAGTTTCCTGACTGCTCCCTGGATTTTCAACATATTCCTGGATTCCTTTCAGCCCTGAGGAAGGGCTAGGAGAGCAAAGCTTGAGCTGGTGCTCCCCTCCTGTCCTTGGCCATCCATGGAGGGGTGCTTCCCATTCTTCCAGCTCAGACTCTCTCAGCCCAGCCTGTGGCAGAGCTGGAAATCTCCATTTTATCCTCATCCCACTTTTCCTCATTTCTGCCTGGTCTGTTGGATACCACAGGGCTCAATATCCAGCTTGGGATCCTGCCAGGGTGCTTCCAGCCCCTGGGATCCACGGAATTCCAGCTCCATGGGGAGGGCAAACATGGGATTCTGGCTGGGTGGGACACAAGGCAGTGCCAAGGAGGTTGTGTGTTCCATGCCTGAGGCTGGAAAACCAGGATGGAGCCCCCAGGATGGATTCCCAGGCACCCTTTGGGCTGCACATGGGAGACAGAGGAACAAGGAACCTCTTCTGAAGTGGTGACCAGCCAGGAGATCCAGGATCAGCAGAATTGGTCCCAGTTCTGTCTCAGAGATGGATCCTGGATCCTCATGTTTAATGGCCCTGCGGGGTTTCGTGGGCTCTGAGCCTTTTTGGGAAGAGCAGCACAGGGGCTGGTGAGGAATGGGAGCCACAGACATGTGAGCACTGTGGAGATGGCTTTTTTTATCCTGATGGAATATCGCTATGAAAATCTTCTAAATTCCGTGAACGTGGCTGGGCTGAGAGGCAGGAGTGGGGCTGGCAGGGCACGAGGGGGGTGGGAGCTGCTGGGGGACCCTGGGGACAGTGCACAGACCTGGTGAGGGCTCCTTGAGTGTCTGGGTTTGAAAGCCAGGTGTGTGCTAAGGAAGGCAGGAGCCTCCCTTGAAATGGAAAATTCAAACCCCTTCCCTCTGAATTATTATAATTCTGAAATTAAGGGGCAAAGATATGGGAGTAGGAATAACAGTTCTTGCTTAGGAAAATCAAAAATACAAATGGAATAGTACAGAAAAATCCAAACCCTGCAGAGTGAGAGCAGGGCCTGGCCCCTGTGTGCCAGGGTGGGGGCACAGCCCCATCCCAGGGGGGCTCAGCCCTCCTGCAGGGCCAGCTGGGGCTCTGC
>JAYDZK010000066.1:10189455-10206258 GCA_034509185.1 Euphonia xanthogaster | reverse complement strand
TCAGGCCCTGCCAGGGGCTCTGAGCTCTCCCTGGAGCTTCTCCTCTCCAGGTGAGCACCCCCAGCTCTCCCAGCCTGGCTCCAGAGGTGTCCCAGACCTGGCAGCAGCTCTGTGCTCTCCTGGATTCACTCCTACAGATCCACGTCCTTCCTGGCAGTGGGGGCAGCTGTTTCTCTCCTCCCAGAAGTCACTGGAGCTGTCTATCATTAAAACTGTTTTCCAAGGCCAAAGTTCTGTGCCAGACTTTCTCTGATTGAACTGTAATTAGGGAGAAATTCTCTGCCTCGTGCTGGGCGAGGGGTCAGGCTGCTGAGGAGGCTCTGACCTCCCAATCTTTGAAACCCAAAGCCTTGTCTGGGAAATCTCCTGAGGCTGGAGCTGTTCCTGCCCATCCTGTGCCTCATCCCAGGGCACAGCCTCGCCCAGACCGTGCCAGCCCTGCCCGGCTGAGCCGGGCACAGCAATGACACAGCCCGGGCCGGCCGGGCACCGCAGGGAGCTGCTGGAGAATAAAAATAAACAGCACTTGTGTGCTCCGGGCCCCGAGCTGCAAACCCAGCTCATTAACTTTAAATATCTCACCTCGCTGCTTGCTGGAGGTCACGCTCGGCAGGAGGAGTGCGGTGCTCATCAGCTCCCAGCGCACATCCTCATCCTCATCCTCACCCCGGCCCGGGGCCACGCAGGGAACTTCCAGGGACCTGATTATCCTGAGAATGGCCAGGGAAAGGCTCATTTAGGGAGTAATCAGTGAGCATTATCCAACCAATTCGATATACAAGGCTCTGAAAACCCAGGCTAAGTCCGTTCTTCCCGGGGGTGCAGGTGATGCAATCCAGGAATGTTTTCCCCCTCTCATTTCCCTTCTCCCCCTCTCATTTTCCTTTCCCCCCTCTCATTTCCCTTCCCCCTCCCTCATTTTCCTTTTTCCTCCTCTCATTTCCCTTTCCCCCTCCCCTCATTTCCTTTCTCCCTCTCATTTCCAGGCATGTTTTCCCCCTCCACTTCCCCTCTCCAGCTCTGCCTTTCTCCCGCCCAATGAAGATTTAATTCCACTCTCCAAGGCAGCGGCTGGGACAGGAGACTTGCAGAGACAGGGGTCTCTCCTGAGGGCTGAGGGTGGGGCTGTCCCATGGAATGGGGTGGGATGGGGCCACCCCTGCTCCTCCGAGCATTCCCTTGTTCCCTCAAAGCTCGGGCAGGAGTTCCCAGGAGCTGCTGCTGCTCCCTGGGATGAGGGGATTTGGAGCCCTGCTCTCCCTGCCTGGCATTTCCAGTCTGAGCAGACTTCTGAGGTTGGATCCTGTGGGATCGGGACCAGGGGGAGGTGGGATGGGCTCGGGCGGTGGTTTGGGTGCAGCTGGGGGTGTTCAGGGCTGCTGGTGCCCTGACAAGGTGACTGCACAGCTCTGGCTCTGGTTCCTGCTGCACATCCCAGCAGATCCAACTTCCCCTGCTCCCTGTAGTGAAGGGCTGAGGGAAGATGAAATCCTTTGTCTGAGCTCACAGCCTCGGGAGAGGGTGGGAATTCTCTGTGCTCAGCTCTTACAAACCATTGCAGAACCAGCAGGAGCAGCTGGTGGCACCTGGAACCTCTCGGTGCTGGGGACATGGGATCAGAACCTGGAGGAGAATTGGTGTTGAAGTCAAGTGCCTTAGGGAGTAAATCCCCTTTCCAAAGGGCTGCAGGCTCTTTCATCTCCCCTGAGATGGTGTCCAACCCACAGTCTGCTCCCTGGAGGGCAGTGGTGCTTTTCCAGTCCCCTCCAGGTGTTCAGTCATTAATGATTTTCTTTTTCCTGTGTCCCATCTCCTCTCACAACTCCTGCCAGGAGGGGACAGCTGGGGGGGTCGGGCTCTGCTCCCAGGAACAGGGACAGGAGGAGAGGGAACGGCCCCAGGCTGGGCCAGGGGAGCCTCAGGGTGGACATTTGGAACATTTCTTCACTGGAAGGATGGTCAGACATTCTCAGAAATGTTCAAAAAACGTGTGGATGTGGCTGGTGGGGACAGGGGGCAGTGCTGGGCAGTGCTGGGGGAATGTTGGACTTGATGATCCTGGAGGTCAGTTCCAACCTCAATGATTTCATGATTTTGTGGTCCCACAGGTTTATTTAGGAGGCCCAATGGACATTTTGCAGAGGTGCAGACATCCCGTCCTTGAGTCACTCAGGTCCAAAGCAAATGTCCCTGGGCTGCAAGGTCTGGAAAAACCCCTCAATACCCTGCTCCACACTGCTCTTTGCTGCTGCTCCATCTTCCTTGGTGCCCTTGGAAACAAAGAGCCACAGTGGTTTGGGGTGGAAGGGGTCCAGCACCAGCCCTGCCATCCCCACACTTGGCACAAGGGCGTTGGATGTGCCATGGGAGCCCAGGATTCCCTGCTGGAGCTCTGTGGAGCTCTGGGAGTGGCCAAACTGAGCTCACACATGGCAAATGCTGATGCTGGGGCTCCTCATGCTGGAATTATCCCCAGGGTCTCTCTGCACCTCATGAAGGAGCAGTGATGGGGAGCTTTGGCAAGTCCCTGCTGGCCACACGAGGTCTGTGGCACTGGAAAGAGAACCCAGAGGTGTTGCTTGGTGCCTTCAGCATCCTCTTCCCACGATGGGACAACGAGCCAGGCTCCCACCACTGCCATGCCTTGCTATTGTCACACTTCCCTGGTTCCTGCCAGGGCTGAGAGTCCTGCAGGGAGCACAGGTCTGTGAGCACCTGGATCTCTTCTCACCCAGCTGAGAGCCTGGGCATGATGAGCTGGTCTGATTTGGCTCTGCTGGGGTGGCCAGAGAGGTTCTGAGTCATTGTTTGAGTCATGAGGCTCAGCCACAGCATTGGTGCCCCTGCGTGACTCGCTGACATTAATGCCAGGATTAACACAGAGCTTTACAGCGGAGGAAAAATGTGAGGGCACTGCTGGGAGGGAACCAAGGAGTGCTTTAGGTGGGTTTAAACCAGTGCTTAAGCTCAGCTCTGGTGTCCTGCTAAGATCACCCACACAGGCAGTGACCCATCCCTTGGCCCAGGGAACTCAGGGATGGGCTGGAATCCTGCCTGGAACCCCTCTGTGCTCACCCCCTTTGCCACCTGCCAGGCTGTCCTGTTCCAGCAGCCCCTCACCCCTATTCCCAAGGTTTCCATGTCCCAGCAGACCCCACCCCACCGTGCCCCTAGGTTTCCCTGCCCTCCCAGTTTGTAAATAAGCTCTGGAAATGAGTGCCTTGGAATCATGGAATCATTAAGCAGGAAAAGAGCTCGGAAACCCTCAGGTACAGCCATTAACCCATTGCTGCCCGGTCCCCATGGAACCATTTCCCTTCCTCAGTCAGGGACCTCAGCCCGAGCGGGCTTTGTAAATCTGTGTTTGTGCCTGGGAGCAGGGACAGGAGGGAGCTGTCCCGGGGCTGTCCCGGGCCAGTGAGCACATCCTGCTCCACCTGGCTGCAGCTGTCCTGCCCATGCCCCTCCAGCACAACCTTCCCAGGGGTCCTCATCCTGTGGGATGAGCTGTGCTCAGGCCTCAGTGGGAGCCTGGAGGCAGAGGAGGGGAGCACCCATCTCACAGGGGGACTGGGGTCCTGTGAGCCCTGCTGGGGTCAGGGATTGTGGGATGGCTCCTGGAGAGGAGCAAGGAAGGTGAGGGAGAGCAGACAGCACACGAGCTCCCGCACAGCCTTTTTCTCCTTTCTCCGCATCCTTAAACCATCTCTGAGTTAATTTGTGGATAATCCATGCATGGCTCAGAATCCCAAGGACCCTGGGGAGAGCAGCACATCTGCAGCACAGGGATGGGAGAGTTGGATTTGATTCCAGGGCTCGATCCCCCACCATCTCCCAGCGCTGGTGCAAGACCGTGAGGAGGAGCAGGAGGGCGAGCTGGGCGGCTCGTCCTGTGCCAAACCCAAATTCCACACTGTGCTCCCAGGATGGGATGTGAAAACTGGGCTGTGGTGGTGCCCCAGCTGTGCAGAGCAGCCTCGTGCAGGCTTTAGTGTTGGTTTTTATAACATTTCTCTCCTGGCTGTCAAAAGGAATTTTCAGACAAACCCGTGATTTCTCTCTGTTGATGAAATGATGCTGCAGTCTCCTGAGGTGCTGATGGCAGGGAAGGTTTGTTTTCTGCAGCTTCACATGAATGTTAAAGGGATATTTCTACCAGGCAAAAGTGGGGTCTAGCTGCCTTGCTAGTTAAGAGTTTTAATTGAAAAAGCAGTCAATAAGGGGATAATGCATTTTTCAATGGCATCTTTCTTTGGAGGTTGTGGAAAATGCTCTCATTAAGCTGATAATTAAAGCCTGTGAAGTTAGTGATGATCCCTGGCAGAGGCGCAGGGAAGTCACGAGCGAGGGGCTGCCCGAAGTCTTGTGCAAAGTCAGGGCCCAGCAGTCCTTTTCTCTAGAATCACGTGTGGGACCGAGTCCTGCGTGTCCTCTGAGGGTGGAGTGGCATTGGAGAGAGCCCGAACTGAGTAACTCCGTGCTCGGGGTCACACGGGCACAGGGCCAAATGGATGCGGAGAGAGGTACCAGCATCTCTTTAAAATGCAAATTGTTTTCTTGTTAATCTGGCTAATTTAAAGAAGTTAGCATCCCAAAGCATCCCGGTTTGCGTCCCAGCGCATGGAGTCGCTGGTGTGGTGCCATCGGGCGCTGTGCTGCTGTGTAAAATCACCCGGAGCCGCTCTTCCCTTCCCGAGCGATCCGGAGTGCCGGGACCGATCCACCCGCAGGATGGCCCCCGAGGGGCGCCGGGGGGAACGCGTTTCCCACCGCCCATAAATGTTTTACAGAATGGCTCTCCGGGGGATGGGCTGCCCACCCCTTACCTCAGTGTGCTGGCCCAGAAATAAGCTCGGTCCTGCAGAGCCCCGGAGCTGTGAGCGGCTGTAGCAGCGGGACCATGAGCGGATCCCTCCCATTTCACAGGATCCCTGCAGGGTTCCCCTTTAGAGCCTCACCCCAGGATATTCCCTCCCAGAAATCCCAGATCTCCCCGTGCCCGGAGATCCCAATTCAGCCCAGAGAGCTCGAGCTGTGCTGGTTTTGTGCCCGGGCTGTGCTGGTTTTGTGCCCGGGCTGTGCTGGTTTTCCCACGGCGTTTGTGCCGAGGTAAGGGCACGGGGGATCGCGATCAGCTGCGCGGCTGCTCAGATCGGCACACGGAGTGTGATACGAGGCATAGATGTGATTGATTAGAAGCACAGATGTGATAAGAAGTGCAGATATGATTGATAAGAAGCACAGGTGTGATAAGAAGTGCAGATGATGTGATTGATAAGAAGCACAGGTGTGATTGATAAGAAGCACAGATGTGATTGATAAGAAGCACAGGTGTGATTGATAAGAAGCACAGATGTGATTGATAAGAAGCACAGATGTGATTGATAAGAAGCACAGGTGTGATGAGAAGCACAGGTGTGATTGATAAGAAGCACAGGTGTGATTGATAAGAAGCACAGGTGTGATGAGAAGCACAGGTGTGATTGATAAGAAGCACAGATGTGATTGATAAGAAGCGCAGGTGTGATTGATAAGAAGCGCAGGTGTGATTGATAAGAAGCACAGATGTGATTGATAAGAAGCTCAGATGTGATTGATAAGAAGCACAGATGTGATTGATAAGAAGCGCAGGTGTGATTGATAAGAAGCACAGATGTGATTGATAAGAAGCACAGATGTGATTGATAAGAAGCGCAGGTGTGATGAGAAGCGCAGGTGTGATGAGAAGCGCAGGTAGCGCTGGTGGCACGGCTGGCACACGGCGCTGCCGCGGGCACTGCCGGTGTTTCAGTCGTGGCCCTGGCATTGATCTGCTGGAGTCTCACAGGTCTGAGACATTTCTCACACCTGGTGACTTAACTGCAGCAGCTCCAGGGAGGGCTGGATGCGGTCACATCCCCCTGAATGAGAGTAAAACACAACCACAAATCCTGCCAGTGCTGGGAGCAGGGCTGACTTACCCAGCCCATCAGTTCATTAACATGGAGGAGGAGATGTCCATGGCCTGATCAATGAAGGAGATTTTCCACCAGATTAGGTTAAGCATTCTCAGGAGATCTGGGCATTGAACAGCTCAGACAGACAGGGATTTTAAAGATCTTTCAGCAGGCATGAATATCCCTTTTTTTTTGTGGAGGGAAAAGTGACATTTGGTACAAAACTCCCTCCAAACATCCCCATGCCTTGTTCAGAGCAGGAGCCACACTCAGCACTGCACCAGCTGGGCTCATTAGTGGCAGGACCTGTCACCTGTCCCTGCTGGTGGCACTGAGGCTGTGCCTGCACTGCCTGCTCTGCATGCCAGGCACACACGGATGCTGCAGGGAAGCTGGGCTGAAAAACCTGCTGGATCTGCAATGGCCTGGCCCCTGCTCTGCCTGCTGGATCTGCAATGGCCTGGCCCCTGCTCTGCAAGAGCCTGGCTCTTGCTCTGCCTGCCCTCCCTCCCTCTGGAGCCTGGGGCTGGCCCTGTAAAACTTGTGCAGAACCTGAGAGGGAGAGGCCGGGCTGTGCTGCTGGCTCCTGTCCCCCTGCCAAAATGGCTTTTTGGGAGCTGCCTCTGGACTCTCTGGGACTGGGGAATGACCTGTTCCCTTCAGTGCATGGCCTGATTCTGTCCTTAGAGACATCTGGGACACAACAGGGGCCATTCCCTGGCACAGCAAAGGATTTGGGTCCGTGGGCACTGGGAAGCTGCTGTGGAGGTTTCCTAGAGTGTGGCGGATCCCTGATGTGCAGCAGGTCCAGAGGGGCATGTTGGGCTTCAAGGAATAATTCATTGATAATAATGAGGGTGGGCAGGCCCTGGCACAGGGTGCCCAGAGCAGCTGGGGCTGCCCCTGGATCCCTGGCAGTGTCCAAGGCTGGGCTGGAGGGGCTTGGAGCAGCCTGGGATAGTGGAAACTGTCCCTATTCACATCAGGGTGCTGCACTATATGGCCTCTAAAGTCCCTCAAAGTCCCTTCCAACCCACCCTTCTCTCTGATTTCTCAGTCTCTGATCTTTTCCTCTCATTCCAGGGGATGGCCAGGTGGATTTTGATGAATTTATGACCATTCTGGGGCCTAAGCTGGTGTCGTCGGAGGGCAGGGACGGCTTCCTGGGGAACACAATAGACAGCATATTCTGGCAGGTAAGTCAGCATTGCTTGAGTGGATTTGTTGAGGAGCACAGGATGTTTTACTGAGTGGGAATGATTGTGGAAAGGGTGTTGAGGTCCATCATGCCGGGAGCTGTGGAAGAACATCCCAGTTGGGGGAGACAATTGTGTCCAGCCAAGCCCTGTGTTCCTATGGATGGATGCAGCTGGACACAGCAAAGCACCCTGAGACTTGTGCAGCACCTTTGAGAGTCTGGGATTCACTTTTGGAAGAGAAAAGAATTTTTCTCCAGGAATCTTTTGAGTAGGAAACCTTGAAGCTGCCCGGCTGCCCGCAGAAGTGTGTCCCTGTCCTTGGCTGTGGCAGGGGTTGTTACACACAGAGGGAATGTGCTGGGCAGGTCAGATCCCACTGGGATTTCTGCTGAATTTGGGGATGAGCACTCTGTATTGTGCCAGAGAAAGTTTTGCCCCAGGTGCTGCTCGGGGTGGTTGGGTCCTGCTGGTCCCAGGTACCAGAAGGGTACAGATCCAGCACTGGGAGCTGCTTTTTGCCTGCCCTGCAGTGAGACTTTAAACAGCCCTGGAGCTTCCAGGAAAAACAGTCCAGGCTGTTATGGCAGGATCAAAAATCCTCCAAAACACAGAGCTGCACGTTTGCTGCCAATGGTTCAAATGTGTGGCTTCCTGTGGGATTCCAGCTCCTTTCACTGACCATCCCACAACCTTGGCCTGCTGAGAAACTTTGGCTGTTCCCAAGTTTAATGAAGCAAAAGAGCCAAACCTGGAAATGAGATTTTCTGCCTTCTTTTACAACCCTCCAGCCCATCCAGACTGAATTGGGTGGAGCTTTGGAAGAGTATTTTAAAAGGCTTTTAAAAACTTGTTCCTGGCCTCCTGGCATGGGACAGGAATAACCCTGAAAATTCTGCTCTGGATTCCAGGATTTGGTTGTCAAAGCAGGAGTTTGGTGCTGGTGAAGCCCCTGGGGGGAGTAAATGGCACCAGGAGGGGCAGGACTGGGAGCCAGGGATGTTTTAGTGCCTTCACTGCTCCTTGGGAGCCTCATCCCAGGGTGGGAGGGAGGGGAGGAAACCCCATCTCGTCCCATGGAGTCATTGGCACCTTCCAGAATTCTAGCCCCTCAGGAGCTGCTCAAGAAGCAAAAATCCTGGTGGGAAAATCAGGAGCTCAGCTCTTGGATGGGGAGCAGAGAAGTCTGGAGCCTTCCTAAAAGTTCCGCTCATGCTTTAACCCACTGCTTTTAGTGACACTCCCACCCCTGCAAATGCCTGGAATGAGGCTGGAATGAGACAGGATTGTGCATGGATTTAGGGCAGCAGGGTTCCTGAGATCAGCTTCCACAGGGACATGGCACTGGTGCCTCCCTGGCTGTGGTGGGACAGGGAAAAGGGAGCAGAGGCTCCAGGTGCCCTGGGTGGGCAGGGGCAGCCCGGGGGGCTCCTTCAGGCAGCAAAGTTCTGACTGAGTTCCACCAGTGCTCCATGGCCTTGGAAAACAGCAGTTATGGGCTCTACCACCTCTTTACCCAGCACTGCCCTGGATTTCTGAGCCCTTGAAGAGCTCTGGTTGCTTTTCCTCTGGGGTTGGAGTACAATGTCTCTGCAGCTTTTTCCCAAAGAAAAAGCAAGGAAAAAATCATGGAAGTGTCATTCAGGGAACAGGTTCTCTTTGCCCATTGCTCCCTGGCTTTACCCAATCCCTCTGCAGGGCCATCAGTCACCTCATCCCTGAGCATTTCTGCCTCTGCATCATCTCCAGTGGGACTCCTGATGGGAAGCCAAGGCTTTGTGGGAACCAGGGCTTGGCCGTGTTCCCCATTTCCCCTGATGTGCAATTTCCACATTTTCTGGAGCGAGTGGCAGGGGCTGAGCCCGGGTTGCTGACAGAGCCCTTCAGCCCTGCAGCCATTCCCAAGGAAGGATTTTAAGGAGGGGATGGTGCCCACAAGGCTGTGGCCGTGCCCAGTGCTGTGGGGCAAGGATGGGACAAAAGGGACACCTGGCTGGGCAGTGCCACCATGAAACCTCACCCCAAAGCTTCTTCAATCAGTCCCATGGGAGAGAGGAACCATGTGGGCATCCCAAAAGTGCCTTCCCTCCCCATCAAAGCAGCTGCCCTCCAGCCTTCCCCATGCTGGGGTGTCTTTGCCAAGCTCATTTCTAAGGGCAAAGACCTCCAGGCTCCAGGGTTAAACACCTCCTTTGGGATGGAATGTGGAGGAGCTCCAGGCACTGGCACCCAGAGGGAATAACAGCCCTGGATGAGAGGTTTTGAATGGAATGAACCTCTCTGGGGTGGCTGAAATGCTTTGGGAAGTCAGGACAAGTGGCATTGTTAAACAACAGGGCTGCATCTGCATTGGGTGCAGGGGAAATTCTGTGCCCACAGCACCAATGAGGTGATTTGGAAAAACAAAAATTATCAAGTGTACTTTGTACCTGACCAGCTGAGAGCCACAGCGCTGCCTGATTGATTTCCCCCCTTTTCTCTTTGCTGTGTGCACACAGAGGCTGCAGGGAATCTCAGGCAGGATATCTGGGGCTTTGTGTGGCATGAGGGGACAGGGCTGGATCAACCCCTCAGCCACAGCGCCTGTGCATGCCAAGAGCAGCCTGGGCATTTGGGATAAACAAAGCCGCTTTGCAGGAGCAGGAGCAGCAGAATTCCAATATCAGCCAAATTCCAAATTCCAGTATCAGCCCCTGCTGATACTGCCCAGAGCTCTTATTTCTCACTGCTGGGATGTCCCTGCAGGTTTGGGGAGGCAGGTCCTATGTGATAATTTACTTTTGGGCAATTATGGAAGGAAATTGAGACAGGCCCTCTGAGCAGTTTTTGATGATGGGGTTTATTTTCTTATTTTCTACACAGGCAGGAAGGGTGAGCTCAGCTCACATCTTCACTGCACGGTTCAGAAGGTCACAAGACCCTTAGTTGCAAGACTTTTTAAGGAGTTATTGACCAATAAAACTGCCAACAAGAATATTTATGTTTTTGACCCAATCCTTAAATATTTCATCTTATGGACCCATGCTACAGTGTAAGCTTTCTTAGCCATCGTGTTATGACACACAAACCTACAGCACTGCATTTAAACTCCTTGTTTACCTCTGTAACTACTTTTATGTTTCCTATATCTTAAACTCTAAAACTCTAAACTTTCCTCTACTTAGCTTACCGTGTCTCCACTTTAAACTATAAATCCACATTCTCGCTTCTAGCACCTCAGTTTGGAAGCCTTTTCAAGGTCTCAGATCAAATCCTGTGTTTAATCCTAAACTTTGGATTGCAGGCCCAAAGTTCTGAGAGTTCCCTGCATTTCAGATTCCAGCAGCCCTGCACAAGGAACAGCTCAGCAGCTGTTTGTGCTCTCTGGGTTCCAGGAACCTTTTCCTTTCTCCAGGCTCTCACAGACTTTTGCTAGGGGGAGGGATATCCTGGGGTTTGTGATCCTTGATGGGTGAGGAGGAACGGCCAAAAATCCAACAGCACCCCTGTGCGAGGAGGAAGGGATGTGCAGGGACAGCAAGGACAGGCCAGGGACAGCAGGGACAGCAGGGACAGGCAAGTGACAGAGCAGGGACAGCAGGGACAGGCAGGGAAAGGCCAGGGACAGAGCAGGGACAGCAGGGACAGAGCAGGGATAGCAGGGACAGGCAGGGACCCCTGACTCTGAGCTGCACCCCCAGCACAGGCCCCAAGGACATTTTGTTCCCTGGAAAACAGAGCAGGGCCCACATCCAGCGGTGGGGGTGCATTAGGGCCTGGCTGGGGAGGAAATTCAGCGAGAGGGGAGGGGGATCAGCGCTGGCTGGGGACACGGGACAGCAGAGGGACACGGGACGGCAGAGGGACACGGGACAGCAGAGGGACACGGAGGTTCCCCTCCCATGCCAGCACCGAGGTTTCAGGTATCCCGCTCTGCCCGTGCAGCTGGGAATGCAGGAGAGTCCCGGGGGACAGATCGGGGCTCTCCTGATCTGGTCAATCAATTAGTGCCTTAATAGAGTGAAATGAAGGGGAAAATGTGAGGGAATGGCCGTGGAGCAGGGCAGGGAGGGAGAGGGAGTGAGGGAGCAGGGAGAGAGGGACAGGGGGTGAGGGAGCAGGGGCTGAGGGAATGAGGGAACTGGGAGTGAGGGAGCAGCAGGTGGGGGAGCAGGGGGTGAGGGACAGGGAGTGAGGGAACAGGGGGTGAGGGAGCAGGGGGTGGGGGAGCAGGGAGTGAGGGAGCAGGGAGTGAGGGAACAGGGGGTGGGGGAGCAGGGGGTGAGGGGCTGTGCTGGGGCTGTCTCCAAAGACAGTTTTGCCTGGAGAGGGATTTTTCTTTATGGAGTTCAGAGATAAACCTGCTGCAGTTGCTTTCTGTGTGTGAGTTCCTCCTGCTGTCCCTGCAGTGGAGTTACTCTGATGATGGCAAATGAGCCTTGCTGCAGAGCAATTGTTTGTGTCTGTGTCCAATTTGACGTGGGAACAGCTCCAGGTGCCCCTCTGGGGTCAGCCCTTCCTCCCTCTCCTCCTCCTCCTGAGGCGGTGCAGCCCCTCTGGGCAGGTGCAGGATGTTGTAAAACCACAGGATGAAACATTTTACATCTTGCAGCAGATTTTTTTGCTGGTGCTGAGCTGCTCTGCTGCAAAAGTCTTGATTCCTGGATTTCAGGAGCTGCTGTGTCAGCTTTTAAAAGAACCTTCTCAAATCGACTGCTGGGGAGGAAGAGAGGTGAGAGATTGGGAAGGAATTCTTTACTCAGAGGGTGGGCAGGCCCTGGCACAGGGTGCCCAGAGCAGCTGGGGCTGCCCCTGGATCCCTGGCAGTGCCCAAGGCCAGGCTGAGCAGGGCTGGGAGCAGCCTGGGACAGTGGGAGGTGTCCCTGCCATGGCAGGGGTGGCACTGGGTGGGCTTTAAGGTCCCTCCAAGCCAATCTATTCCACATCTCTGTGATTCACAGATCCCATGCCCTCCCTCTGGGTGGCTGCTCTGGGGTTTAAATCAGGAAATGCTGCTGAAAGTATGGGTGGAAATTGGATGAATGGGGCCAAAGATGGAGAATTGAGGCTGGGCCATTGCACCAGGAACCCCAAATCCTCTTCCACGAAATAAATCATCCCATAGCACCACCTCATTCTGGGCAGCACTTTTTGATTTTTGAACCTGAGATATCTTCAAATTATTTCCATGGAAAAAAAATCCGTACATTTAAAATATCCACCATTTCTTGGGTTTTCCCAGCTGGAAAAGTAAAGGAGAGGTTGGAAACTTTGGCATTGATTATCCTGCAAAAGCACTGCAATGTGAGCTGGGAGCCAAGGCAGAGACTTTTCTTGGGACACCCAGCTGTGGTCATTGTGTTCACCAGTGCCCCTTAACTCAAGCATCCTGATCATATCCTAATTTCAGGAATTAAATCCCCTGCCACAGCTGCTCCTGCAGTTTAGGTCATAGTTTCCTTATATCCATATTTAAAAGGTGAGATTTTCCATGAGAGGTTGCAGGTGGCTGGTGTGAAGTTCATCCCAGAAAACCTGGGACACTGCTCAGTGTCCTTTAGCTCATCCCAAATATCCTGTGACTCTCCCAGAGTGTCCTTGAGCTCATCCCAGATAACCCGGGACACTCACAGAGTGTCCCTTGGAGCTATCAGAGGGAAACAGCCACTTCCAGGGTACAGTTCAAGGGATCTGCTTTGGGCATCAGCCTCAGGAGGGGATAAATTGTGCTTCAGAAGTGCCATTTTTACTGCCTTTGGTACAAGAAACGTGGAGGGAAGTGGCTCAGGTGGAGCTGTGTGTACTTGGGCAGTTAATGTCACCTCGTGGGTGCCAGCAAGGCTTTCAAGGCCTTTCTGGTGCCAGTTCCAGCCCCGTGGTGCTGTTATCAGCGGAAGGGGAGCAGCTCTGCTGCCCCACTGAGCCTCCCTTTGCTGCCAGGACATTTTGGCCCTGCTGTTCTCCAGGAATTTGTGGCAGCACAGGGACAGCTGAGCCCCTGCAGGGATGAATCCCTCTCCAGACACTGCTCCCTGTCCCAAGGTCTGTGTCCAGATGTGCTGGCACAGCTGGAGCAGATGTGAGCACTGCAGGGCTTCATGCCCTGGCCCGTGGTGGCACAGTGTCCCTGTCATGTCCCTGGAGCCCTGGATGAATCCACCACAGCAATTCTGGCAAGCCTCACGTTCACCTGCCTGTGAAGGGACCTCCTTTCCACCCTTGAATTTTCCCTGCAACAAAATCCACCCTCCCAAATCTCCAGGGCAGAGCTTACAGCTGGAGATGGCAAGATTTTGGAAGCAGCAAAGCAGGAGAAAAGCAGGATTTCCTTGCCCAGCTGTGGTTTTGGGCTTCAAGCAGCACATTTAGCCCTCAGAAACACTCTGCAGCCGTGGCTCAGAGCCTGTTTAAAGCAGGCAGTTGTTATCCAAAGGGTCCCTGCCTGCTGGGTTCAGGATCTGGCTGCCCTGGAAGGTGTGACTGGGCTCTGTGCACCCTCTGCAGCATTCAGGGACACTTCCTCCAGCAGCTCTCATGGTCCAGAGGTTCTTCTTTCTGTGCCAGTTTATTTATAAACTCAGTCTGCAGCTCCAGGGCTTTTTTTGAGAGTTTGTTTTCACTTGCCTGGTGAGTGAAATAGGAATTGTGCTGTGGATTTCTCAGGGATTCACTTGGAAGTGTCAGGAGCAGCCTGTAGGAAAGGTGAAAGCGTGGGAGCATTACCTGATCTCCCAGCATCACGGGGCTGGGAGAGGCTTCCTGGCTTTTTGTGGACTCCTTCCTGAGGGGATCAGAATCCCCAGCACCATGAGGACCAGGATCCACCCCCAGTGCTGGTTTTCTTGCAATTGGGATAATTTTTCCTTTGGAAAAGCCTCTTTGGGTGATGGAGCAGAGGTGATGAATTTCAGGCAGGGACTTTCAGGGCAAATCCCAAAGCCCCTCACTCCCAGTATCAGAAAGGAGTTTCTGCCAGAGAGGAGGCTCCACCCAGCCTTAAATCCCAATCCAGATCTCAGGATCATCCATCCATCCATCCATCCATCCATCCATCCATCCATCCATCCATCCAATCCTGCAGGACTCTTCCTTTGGCTTCCCTGGATTCCTCCCATTCCTGTAACAAAATCACCTCTCACTGCACTGCAGGAATTTTGTTGAGGGATATCTTAATTGACTCAAAAGAAAGTCTGATTTTCATGGAGATCTGAGATTGGGAACTTAAAACAGACTTGGCCTGTTTATTTCTTCTTTTTTTCTAAAGAATCCCCATTGTGAGATAAAAATCTACACATTGCCCTGCCTTCAAGCTCTGGCATTCAGTGGAGTAAAAATATCAGGGAAACTGAACTAAGGCTTGAAAAAGAAGAAAACCAGGAAAATAGACACTCCATCACTCATAAACAAACAGAAACCTTGAGGCATTGGTAACTGTTTGCAGCAAAGAGATGTGTTAGGAAGAAAATGACCTTTTATGTGAAAGAAAATCTAAAAAAATAAATTACCTGCTTGGGGAAAAAAAAAAAAGAAAGAAAGAAAGACCTTTGGAAAAATGTAAATGAAGAAGCTGCAAAGATCCCAGTGCTGGGGGTGGGGAGTGCTGGACTTCCTTGGGATGAGGGGAGGAATGGCCTGCAGGGAATCCCTGCAGCCCAGCAGGTTACTTGCATTTCCCAGTGTGTGTCCCAGATTTCAGGTGCACCTGGAACCTGGCACCAAAGCCCTGGCACAGGGTGCCCAGAGCAGCTGGGGCTGCCCCTGGATCCCTGGCAGTGCCCAAGGCCAGGCTGGGCAGGGCTTGGAGCACCCCGGGATGGTGGAAGGTGTGGGGGGTGGAATGGGATAGCTGTGAAGATCCCTTGCAACCCAAACCCTTCTGGGATTCTGAAAGAACCCCCTGGAGGTTCCAGGCCCTGAGTGACCCCTGGGTGTTTGTGATGCTCTCCAGGTGTTTCCTGAGCACAACTCCTGCCAAGGCCACCTGGGGCTGGGCTTCTGCCCCTGCAGAGGCACCAGGAGCAGTTTGGAAGTGCCTGTGGGGAAGAGAGGTGTCCCCTCTGCCTCACCATGCTCATCCAGCTGTCACCTGGGTGGGACAGCTGTCCCACCACTGGTGGCTCTCCCAGAGTCACCCAGGCCCAGCTGTCCTGAGCTACTGCCAGGATGAGGATGTTCCTGTGGCCACCAGGGTGGAGATGTGCCCTGGCCATCCCTGCTGAGGAGGTGGAGATGGCCTCAGTGTCCTGCAGGCTCAGCTCCACCCTGCCCTGTCCCCCGGGCCCCTCTGCTGCAGGAGGTGGGACAGGGGCTGGGCCCCCTCCCCTTCCTTTGGGATCTTGCCCTGATTCCTCTAGGCACTTGTGCCACCAGTGGGGTTGTGCTTCAGTTTAGAGGTTTTTACTTCAGTTTGGTTTTTTTTATTTCAGTTTGAGTTTTTTGTCAGTAATTTCTGGGCTCTTGGGTGATGTGCAGGGACTGAGGGTGTTCATGGTGCTGTGACCATCTCACATCACTGCAGCAGTGCCAGGCAGCTCCTTCCCAGGCTCTGAATTTATCAGCAAAATTCCCAGCAGATCCCTAATGCAGTTCTACCAAGTGAATGGAACAATGCAGATCTTCAAGAGAAATTCCTTGAGGATTTTTCTTTAAACAAATTTACCACTTCACTCAGAAACCGTTCCTTTGTCTGGGTGTTTTCTGCACCATCATTTCTCTGTCTGAGGAGGTTTGGGGTTATTTTTGTTCTGACAAAGACAGAAATCTGCATTCTGAGGTGGCTGCAGCCTCCAGAGCCAGCAGTGCTGATGTGGTGTACAGATATTTGTTTTGTTATTTTTGCTGTTGAGTACACAACTCTATCAAGTGGTCATTAGAATAAATGATTCTATGATCCAATACATTTATTCAGTTAAAAGAATGTAGCCACAGCAGGGGCCCAGAGCAACCTGAGGGAGATGTGCATGGATCCAATATTTGTGTGAGCTCAGTGGGAAGTGTTCAGAACTGATTTTTATCATTTTGGAGAGTGAACAAGCAGATTTGGCACCTAAGGGGAAGATCTCTGCTCACAATGAGCCACAATAAGGCTGCAGTTCCCTCCAGAGATGGATTTTAGTGTCCAAATTTCCTGCTCTGAGCAGAGCCAACCCTTGGGATCACCCACCAAAGTGGAGCTCATGGAAGGGTTTGAGCAGGGAGTGGGAGCTGCTGCCTTCCCTGGGGAAGGGATGGGGGAATCATCCCCTGACAGTGATCTGCATGTTTTTCATCTCCTGCCCCTGCTGGGGGTTGGTGCTGATGTTCCCCCGGGGGTCCCCTGCCCAGGGGATCATTATCAAACATGGCCCTGTCACTCCAACTGCTCCCTGTGCCCCTGCAGCTCCAGTGGCCTCAAACTTGGGGAGTGACAGAGCAATAAAGACAAATGAAACTGAGAAATGATCCTCACTTCTAAAAATGTAAAAGGTTTATTAAATCCTTATAGAAAATACAACAGAAGACTGAATGGAGAAAATATTACAGCACCAGGAGCAGAGGATTTTCCCCACCATGTGCTCACCCACACCATGGAGGTTTCACCTTTTAACCCTTTGTCCCCCCACAGTTCTGTCCATCGGCTCCTCCTTCCCTGCCCGTGCTGGAGATCACTGCCTGACACCTTGACTGGAGCTCAGGTGCTGCCACAGGAACGA
>JAYDZK010000066.1:10084802-10104719 GCA_034509185.1 Euphonia xanthogaster | reverse complement strand
GGAGCTGTGCAGAGCCACAAGGGCCCCCTGAGCCTCCTTTGCTCCAGGCTGAGCCCCTTCCCAGCTCCCTCAGCTGCCCCAGGGCTGGGGCTGATCCCCCCGGCAAAGCTGCACCTCCAATCCATCTCCTGTGGTTGTGATTTCTGGCTGGCTGCATCTCAGGGATGGCAGAAAGTTAATTAGACATCCCAGCACCTGGGAAATAAAAGCCTTGATGACCTTCATTGACTCTATTGGAAAATAATTTCGGGTTGTTTAGCTTCTCTTCTGCTCTGAGCAGAACATCAATTAGCAGCCATCAGTAAAATGTTCAGGATTTGCCTTTTACCTCAATTTAATCTGATTAAAGGGTGCTGTTTCGTCACCCCTGCTCCTGCCGTGTCCCCCATGAGCTCAGTATTGATGGCTTTGTCCTCAACTTCTGCTGCTTAAATGGGCAAAACATATTTTATCCTATAATTAAATGAAATGCTCTGCTGGGTGAACATTATCTTAAGTTTTATAGCATTATAGTGCTTTCTATCACCTTAATATATCACCATAGCTGTGTCACTGCAATGAGCTATGGCTGCATTATTAGTGTAATACATCATTACAGCAAGGTGCTTCCATGAGGGATTGCCTCCAAGATGAAGCCATCAAGCAGGAAAAATACCCATCAGCAGCCTCAATATAATTACAGGATAAAAGGATGATGATGGACTCTCATAATCATTTGACCTGGAAGTGAATGGAAGCAGGGAGAACAGAAAGCTGAAGGGAAAATAAGGGAAAAATCCCCAACATTTTACTCAGTGAGGGATGAGTGAGTAAAGACAAGACCTCAGCTGCATTCAGAGCCATCACCCTGAACTGCACCAGGCTGAGCTCAAATCCATGGGCAGTCACAGGAGAGAGCAGAAATTTGGCATGGGACACAAAGTGTCCAAAATGGCCCAAATCCCTCCTGGCAGACCCAACATTCCCTCTCTCCCAGCTGGGCTGGGCACCCACAACTGGGACTGGATTTAGGAAGAGGGAGGGTTTCCAAGGAGATCCCCTGGAGCAGCCTGGTGTGGCAGAAGCAGGAGGCACAGCCCCACTGTCCCTCTGTCCTTGGGAGGTGACAGTGGCAGCAGGGACCTGCCCCTCTCTCATTGCTGCCAAGGCTGGCAGTGAAATAATTTATTTATTCTGAAATAAGGAATGTCTGGGATGTCAGAATGTCCGGGATGGGCCCCAGGATGAAGGAGAGAAGGGGGGATTTTAGGATACCACATGTGCTTTGGGATGTGAGCAACTCCAAAGGAGCTCAACAACTTATTGAGGGGTTTCATACACATACAAATAAATAAAAATTTTATATATATATATATATATATATATACAAACCAGAGTTTCCATTACTTCTAATTCCATTCCAAGCCATAAATTACAACCTGCAGCCCATTAATTAAACAGTTGTAGGGAAAGTCCAATTTCCTTCCTGGTGCCACAAAGGCCATTTCAAAGCTTCTGCACTTGCTGATAGCTGCTGAAAACCAGCATTTTCCAGGAGTGTCACTAATTGGATATATCAGGAAACAAAGGAATGGCCAAGAACTGGCTCTCAGCTGAAGAGGGAAGGGACACTGTGGAGAGGGAAGACCAGGAAGGATGAAATGGGCAAGCTCCAGGCAGCCAGAAAAATTTGACTTCAGAACTTCAAGTAGGGAAAGAAAACATTGTTAAGCTTCATCCCAATAACAGTGAGGGAAAAATAAATAACCTGTTCTCAGCTTTCACCCTAAAGCCCAGGGTCAGCAGGTAATGGCAGCCCAATCCAGTTTCTCACACAATAATGCACTCAGATTTTCAGCCACAAAGTGCAAAAGGCACTTGGTGCCATTTCAGAGAAAAATGGGGTTTTGAGCAAGAGCAGGTTCTGTTTAGCAGGGACTCCACCAGCCCAGGGACTGATCTCTGTTTAAGGCCAGGGTGACCCAAAGTGGGATTTCCTCCACCCCACAGCTGGTTCCCAGCTCCTCCAGTTCCCAGCTCAGGTGAGCTCTGGGATCCATTAGTCCAGGGTAACTGTGGAGTGAGAACAGGATTTTTATGCTTTCCCATTCCTTGAACTGCACATTTTTTAGCTGAAAATGAACCTCCTCGAGCCTGCTGGGCCCCAGATGCTCCAAAACTTTTGGAGAGGCAAAAGGAGTGCTGGAAAACAAACTGCAGCCAAGCTGAAATGGCTCATTTCCAGAGCACTAATTGTTTTCTTTACCCCATTAGTCTGGGTTTATTCTGCTGGTGGAAGAGAAGTAATCCCTCAGTGGGTTGGGTTGGAAGCAACCTTAAAGATCATCTTATTCCAACCTTCCATCCAGCTCCCATCCAACCTGGCCTTGGGAAGGAATACTCAGATTGTGTCCATGATTATTGCTATTTACCTTTGTCTGGAAGATTTTATTTTAAGCTACAGATTTAATTTTTTTTGTTTGTTTGTTTCAAATTGCAAAAAAAATCTCCACTTTCCAACATTTTCAATTCACAAAGGTTTCCAATTTCTTTCAAGCTTTTCCTTGCAGCTCTGGCAGGATGATGGGAATCCAGAAAACACTGCAGGAGCAGCTGGCAAAACCCCCTGTGATATCCATGTTATAGGAGCTTCTTCAAGTTAGGTCTCACAAGCTCTCAGAGGTCTATAACACACCCAAGATAGCTCAGCTACCCTTGGAGGCATAAAAATCAGTAGGATGGCTTCTGTTGCAGTGTTAAAAACAAAAAAGTTTAATAAAAGGCAAAATAACAAACAGAGAAAAACCGAGCCAGGTGTTAGAAGTTCTTGCTCTTAGTAAAACACCTTACAAAAGTGATTAGTTTCTTTATTCACTTCTTTTTCTAGTAAATTGCCTAAGCCTGAGCAAGGCTTTTTAGCTTCTGTCCAATTAGCCATCCTTAAGTTTGAGGTGAAGCCCCCTCAGCCTGTGAAGGAGCTTTTTCACCCAATCAAAAAGAGAAACTTCTGAGCCTCTTTCCTTTCTAAGGAGACAAAAGATCGTTTTAGCACTCCCTGGACATAAAAGCACATTCCTGCATAGCCGAGACGTTTTTAACGGGGGAGAGCAAAGGCCACAGCCCCAGGCTGTGCCCTGGGTGCCCCCTGGCCCTGGCAGTGCCAGCCTCACCTGTGGGCCCCAGCCATGGCACGGGTACAGGATTGCTGTGTGGTTCTCCTGCGGGCCCTGGTCCAGGCACACGTCCTTGGCCTTGTTGTTCCGCAGCTGGCAGGGGAAAAAGGGGCAGAGTTATGGCAGGAAAAGGGCAGAGATAAGGCACAAAAATGGCAGAATTATGGCAGAGAAAGGGCAGAGTTATGGCAGGAAAAGGGCAGAGTTGAGGCACAGAAGGGGCAGTTAAGGCATAAAAATTGCAGAATTATGGCAGAAAAAGGGCAGAGTTATGATACAAAAGGGGCAGAGTTAAGGCACAGAAGGGGCAGAGTTAAGGCCCTCTCTGATCAGAGAGAAGCAGGAAATGAATGCTGAGCCCTCTCTACCCTCTCTGGCTCTCACTGCTGTATCACCAGGAATAATCAGGCAAAGAAAACTTGCAGAGCACTAAGCATTTATTTAAATCCAAGGCTAATAATTGGTTTTGTATAATAATCCCCATTCCAGGAGCAGGGTCCCTGGCCACAGCTGGCTCTGTGTTTGGTCATGAGGGGTGGGGACAAACCCAGGTTTAGGCTGCCAGAAATCAATGCAGAACCCCTCAGATTTCAGTGAAATCTCAGAGTGCTCAACAAGGCAGGGAAAAAAGCCCAACTTGAACAAGGATCACCTTGGAATCATCAAATCCTTGTTCCAGCCGGGCTTTTTCCCACCCCAAACCATTCTGAAATTTCATTTTCTATGAAAATAGAAATTTTTTGGGGAGGTTTTAGCTTGAAGGCCTTAAGTAACTTTGATAACAAATCCTTTTAAAAATGAATAAAAATGAATAACCCATCTCGGGTGCCCAGGCCTCAAGGAGCCTGCTCCAAGTGCCACCACTCCATCAATTCCATTGCAGCAGAGTATTTGTTATTAGTTCCCATAAATGACTCTTTCTATATTCCCAGAATGGTTTCAAAGCCAGCAGAGATTGAATTAAGTCCCCCTATTTTATCTTGTCCTTAAGCTGTTGTGACAAGGCATTGAATCCTCCAGAGACCTTGTCAGGAATTAGGCTGAGTTCAAGTCTCAGGGTTTTAGAAGATGCCTGTGTATTAAAAATACAAATACAGCTGCTTAATCCATGGAGTCAATGGGAAATATGGATAATTTCTGTCAATTCACTCAGTGATGTATTAACATCTTTTACTTTATACAGTCAAGATCAGCAACAAATCCTCAAACTGTTTTTTAGAAGAAACTGGGAGCAGATTTATGCAAATTTAGATAATTACACAGAAAAAGTCAGTTTTGATTCAGACTCCTCTCCTTTGAGGCTGTTTCTCATCAGGGAGTGTAAATATTAGCAGGCTGAGCTAAGGGACTAAATTACCTCTCCATAAGCAATGGTGTTGTTGTATCTCCTCATTTCTGGATAAACATGGTCCAGGTACCACTGGAAATTTTTACACTTCAGGCTCTTCCTCAAGGCTTTTCTCTCAGAAACATCCCCAATGTCAATCCCTGGATTCTGAAAAACAACAGCAGGACATCACTAAATGGTCACACTCCCAAAAAAAGGTACAATGAAAGTATTTCCCTGAGTTTTGAGATCCTTTTCAAACTGCCTGGGAACTACCTGTGGATGAGTAATTCCAGGAATTCTGGGATGTCCAGGGCTGAAACCATCAGAAGGAAGATGTGGCTTCCAGAGGGGGACACTAAATTCTCTGCTGGGTTTTGAGGCCCCTTGCAATGGCCATGGGGTGATGCTGGACAGGCCCTCAGGGATAATTTACAAAAGAGGAGCCAAAGGGAGAAGAAAAGGTTTGGAGGAAGGTTGGGAAGTGCAGCAAAACTGGGGAGTCTTCTCCCAGCTCTCCTGCGTTTGGATCCATCTGACAAAGACTGATCTGTATTTTTAAACAAGGTGTTTTTAAAAGACTTCTCCTCCTGTTTGGGTTCTGAGGCACAGGTGAAGCAGCAAGTGGACATCAGGATTTAAAAAATGCAAACCCTGGCTGGGCACTGAGCACCAAACCCTTCCCTGACCCCACTGAGACACAGCCCAGAGGAAGGGAGGGGTAAAAGGTGTAAAATAAATGGGAAAAGAATGAAGGGAAGAGAGAAAGGTTTAAGATTCAGCTATAGCAGAGGCAGACAGCTGAGAATAAAGGATAAAAATTGCATGAGAAGAAAAGCTGAGGCTGAACCTCAGCAAAAGCTCTTGGCAGTTTGGGCAATTCCAGGGTGGAATGGTCTCCCTGGAGAGCCCCACTGCTCTGCAGACACAGCTGGCCCTGAGCAGTAATCCAGCAGGAGCTGGGAGCAGGGTGGGAGAGCTGCCCCCTCTTGTTCCACCGTGGGATCTGGGGCTAATGCAGCAGGGAAGCCAAAGGCAGGGACAGCAGCCCCTTCTTCCTGCAGTGCCTGGGCTCCCACTCTGCTCCAGCTCCTGCTCTTGTCTTTCCCAGAGATCATTAAACACAACTGGGAAAGCAATTTTCCATTACAATGCTTGTAATGATCTCCTAATGAATTATTCACTCTGCTTTAGAAGAGACACCGTTTCAGTGGTAGCTGAGAGGTAAAAATAAAGACGATTCAGTGGAGGGAGGCAGGAGTGGGGGAGGTGGGGCTCAGAGCAGTCCCGCAGCACCTGGGATGGGCAGGGCAGGGATTTGCCTTGGCATCCCAAAATAATCCAGTGCACAGTGCTCCCCCCCAACCCCAACAAGGCTTCCCTCAAATTAAATCTGTATTTGACTGGGAAAAGACCACTATAAAAAACTCAAATGGATGTTGGGGAACTCAGACCTATTGGGAATACATAAAAATCTCAAGTTGCTTTTGGGTCACCCAGGCCTGTTCCCACCCCCAGTGCTGATCCCTGTGATGCTGCCTTTCCCAAGCTGGATAGATGTTAATCCTTTCTGCAATGCTCCCAATCTGCTCCTGAGCAGGAGGATGATGCCTCACCTCTAAAAGGGAATCAGCCCAAGGATCAGGATTTCTGATCCCTGCCCATGAGCATTTGGATCTTGAAGCCTCTTTTCAAGATCCCCAAATTCCCTCAGTTCTGGAGGCAGCTCCCCCTGGAGTGGTGCCTGTCAGAGCCAGAGCCCTCCTGCAGCTCCCTGGGAAAGCAGCTTTCCTTTCCATCTCTATTCCTGTATTTCCTGGTATTTTTGTACCACCTGGCCCTGGCCCCCCACCCCCAGGACCACAAACCTGCAGCTCCTGGCCCTTCCCAGGCTGTTCCCCTGGGAGTGCAGCACAAAGCTGTGACTGCTGTGCCCCAAATGCCCCCAGATGAAACCTGTGCTCAGCGAGCTGCAGCAGCAGCTCAGGGTTTTGTGCTTTCCTGTTTTCCCAGGGGCCTGCAGCAGACACCAGCCGGGGGTGCTCCCTCAGCAGCTCCAGGGCTCAGCAGCTCTTTGAGCCTTGGCCAAGCAGGAATATTTTGTGTTCATTTTTAGCACCCAGAGGGGCTGGACACTTGTGGCACCAGTCTGACCTCCCAGGGAAACTGGGCAGCCCCCAGTGCTCGTTCACCTGCTCATCCCACCCATGACCCAGGGGCATTGCTGCCTCCCCATGCCCACCTCCCTGCTCCCCCCTGGCAGTGCCAGTGCAGGAATGGGCACTGATCCTGCCAGGGCTGCTCCAGGCAGGGTTTGGAGCCAGGAACCAGGAGATGTTCTTGGCTTCCAAGATCAGACACAGCCTGCCCCAGCAGAGCCCCAGCAGCAGCCTTGGACCTGCAGAAATCCCTCCTGGAGCCTGTGGAGCTTTCCCAGAAGTGCAGGGAGTGATCCCTGTGCAGGATGTGTCCCTGGACATGCTCACCTGGTGGCACCTCATGGTTTTCCAAAGGTTCACCAAGCTGTAAGGTGGCAGGATTTACACCAAAATAACGTGTCAGATCCAAGAAAACCTGACCATTTCTGGGCAGAAATCAAAGGAACCACCAAAGCTCGTTAAGGAGAAGGTTTAAGAGGAAAGGAATCCCTTCTGTGAGCCACCAACCTCCAATCCTTCACCTTTAAACTTTCCAGCACTGGGAAAACAAACAGCCCCAGTCCCTGGGGAGCTCTGGGAGGGATCAGTGTCCATGAGCTGGGCTGGAAGTGACACAGGAATAAACCTGAGGCACTAACGATGCTGACTGCCATCAATAATCTGTCTGCAGACAAGGCTCCACCTGCAGAGCAGTGTCAGGACATTGCCCTCACCCCGGGTAAACACTCGGGGGGAGACAAACACCACAGTCCAGGTTTAATTCTTAGAACCACACTAGAAAGGCTGTGGGGACAGCAGGAATCCCTGCCCAGCCTGCAGCTCCTGGAGCCTCTCCCTGAAAGCCAGGGGAGCTCTGCTGGGGCTGACACCCACGGGGTTAGGGCTGAGCTTAGGGACAGGAACTGCTCCAGAATTCAGGTTTTGAGCAGCAGGGGCCTTTGGGGACAGGCTGTACCTCCAGGGGCAGGTTCCAGGCGATGTAGACGTGCCACTTGTAGTCGTCCATCCAGACCTCGGCCACGCGCAGCGCGTTGCGCTTGGTGTAGAAGCCGATGTTGTTGTTGTAGGGCTTCTTCTTGCGCTCGATGTGAGCCACCCTGGAGCAGGGCAGCACCTCCATGCTGCCCCCACACAGCCACACCTGCAACACAGCCACAGCCCCTCAGCACGGGCAGCACCCAGGGGTCCTGGTTTAGGGCAAATTTGGGAGAAAACCTCCAAAGGGGCCCCCAGAAAGCAAACCCACACAGCCCCTCTCCCCAACCAGTTCAGGAAGGATTCCTCAGGGAGAAGTGGAAAGAACCTGTTTATGGAACAGGCACAGCACCCCCAGCACACAGAATGAACAATACCGGGTGCCAGCACTCTGTCACTGCTCTGAAAAGGTGACAAATCCAGAGAGTCTCTCTGGGGTGGTGGCTCTGTGATCAGCCCCTGGCGCTGGGGCAGCTGCTGCAGCCACAAGGGGCAAACTCTGGGTGCTGCCAGGGCCCAGTCCCGAGCAGGCTCGAGGGGATCCAGAAAAGGGAAAGGAAAAACAGTCCAGGGAAAGATCCGGACTGCCTAGCTGAACTGGCTAATGAGCAGGAGCAAAAAAGCAAGAGCAAAGCAGGAGCAAAGCAAGAGCAAAGCAGGAACAAAGCAGGAGCAAAGCAGGAGCAAAGCAAAAAGCAAAGCTGCACTCTGCACTGCCTTGTCTGTGTGTCCCACCAGCCGTGGGGGAGCAGCTGATAACAAAACAAAACAAAACAAAACAAAACGAAACTTTCGCTCTTCAGAGCCAGTCTTGAAGGCACAGAACAGAATATCCAGCATGAACAGAACACACCAATGGGGATACAAGCATCATGTCACCCTAGGACAATCAGGAATACAGGCTGGCAGCAGCAGGAAAGGCCCCTCCAGGACACACGCACTGCCTCTCAGCACAGGCTGATCCGTGTCCATGGTGGGATGGGCTCATTCCCATTGCCAGTCCCAGCACTCTCCAATCTGGCCAGTACAGGATGAACCTGGTTATTTTTCTGCCAGCTTTCACCTGCAATAGGTTTTTCTCAGCCTCTGCCAGGCTTTGCTGTGCAAAGGAAGAGCACACTTGACTGTTCTTCTGTAACCTCAGGAAGCTGAGCCTGCCTAGAGCTGTTCTGGGGCACTGCCATGAGCCTCTTAGGGGTATTAAGGCCCTGAGCTGAGCAGCACATGACACTGCAGCAAGGCAGTACCACTGTCAGTGGAAGGTGGAAGGTCCTTTCCACGGTGTCCCTGCACTCCTGTCTGTGCCAGAGAGACACCAGAAGCTTTTCCAGTCCCTTTGAAAGACTGAATGCCTCAGGGAAAACCAGGCTTAGGGCATTTCTCTGGAACAGGGAAGGGCACCAGCACACCTGGCCATGTCCTGGGGTAACCAGCACACCTTCAGTGCTGGACCCTCCTTTGTTGCTGGGGCTCTAACATAATCCTTTTATGTAGGATTGCTGTGAGATTTTAATTCCCTGGGTCATCCCTTTATCTCTTTTGAATTATCCTAGCAAGCCTCTAATCTTTTCAAAATTCTTTTTTTATTTCCCAGGATCCAATCTGCTGAGTTCCCCCTCACCTCCAGAGCTGCCATTAGCTGATGTAGGGTTTTTCTGGAATTTTGTTGCTGTTCTTCCTATGAAGTTTAAGAAATGCCCTTTTCTCTTCTGTAGTTTTTAAAATATTTATATCACACAGGTATCTCTACCTTGCCTTGCCATATAAGATTAAGAGATAAACGAGCCTCAAAGAATTATATAAATGAGAAGTCTAAGTCATTTCATGAATGCTGTTTGAGAGTTTAACAACAGAGGTATTTTTACAGCTACATCCAGCACACAAGAGGAAACGGGCCCTAGGACAGTGTGGTACCCCTTTGTTGCAAGGGCAGCTTGCAGCCATCACTCAGAACAGACATCAAAATGTCCTTTCCCATGGAATTATGCAGTCACTCATGTCCACAATTTGAACAATTCCTGTTTGCAACAGACCATGGCCGCCCTACCTGCCGTGCCAGCACACCCAAAGAAATCAGACTGGCCTTGCCAGAGAAAAACACCTCACACAAAGGTACAAAGAGAGCTGAACATGTCTAACATCTTGCTGGATCAGCCTCCTGAAGTGTTTAAAACAATGGAAGAGGAAAGCATGTGCTCCTTTCAGCACAGTCTGTGCCTTATAATCAAGTCTAAATGCGCACAATCCGCTCAGATCCTAATGAGGAGAATGACATAAATGGCAGAATGTTCTGCTCTTTCTACAGGTTTACAAAAATGAAATTAAACATAGGCTTTCTATTACAAAACAATAGGCAAATTGAAGACCAATTATGCAAAGCCATCAGAGAACCTGGTGAACTGTGGAGGATTTTGCATTTCTGAGGCAGAACGACTTTTTAGATGAAAAAAAAACCCCTCTACTCCAAGAAATTGAGAACATCTGTGCCATCAAAGAAAGAATGCAGTGAATAATTGGACAATCATAGACAGGCAGCCATTTGAATATGAAGCTGTTTGTAATGTGGCAGTGGAAGGGAAATTACAGAATGCCAGAGCTGCCCGGCTGTCACTCGCCCTGGTGGCTCCCATTGTGCATGTGCTCACTTCCCAGGAGCAGCGGGGTCAGCAGCGGGGTCTCCAGGGCTATCTGCTCCCATCATTTTGCACATCACACACATAATGAAAAATGAGCAGGCAGAGAGGTCCTTGAGCACTCACTTCCTCCAGCATCCCAGTTTCAGCACACCTTTAACCCCCCTGACAGCCAGCCCAACCTGCAGCCTCCTCAACAGCTGACTCACAGCAGCAGCAAATATTCTACCTCTGTCAGCTGACAAATATTAGTGACCCCTTGCCTCAAGCATGATCGTCCTCCTTGTTTCCAGCAGGCAAATCCCACATGGAAGGGGAGGCACGTGGGGCCACCTGGCAGCCTGCAGCTCCTGCAGGAGTAACCCCCAGGTGCCCTTCCTTGCTCCAGCCAGCATCAAACCATGGCTGGATATTGAATTTGCAGGGCACCCCTGACAAAGGCAGGAATGATGCATCTGAGTCCATGCTCTCAGAAGGCTAATTTATTACTTTATTACACTATATTATATTAAAGAATGCTATACTATACTAAAGAACACAGGAAGGATACTTACAGAAGGCTAAAAGATAACAATGCAAACTCCTGACTCTCTCCAGAGCCCTGACACAGCCTGGCCCTGATTGGCCAAAGAGTGAAAACAACTCACAGCAGAACCCAGTGGAACAATCACCTGTGGGTGAACAATCTCCAAACACATTCCAAAGCAGCAAAACACAGGAGAAGCAAATCACGTAATTATTGTTTTTCTTTTTTTCTGAGGCTTCTCAGCTTCCCAGGAGAAAAATCCCAGGCGAAGGGATTTTTCCAGAAAATGTGAATGTGACACCCAGGAGCATTCTGGACTCGCTGTCGCAGCCCCATGAGGCTGCTGGGGCAGCACCTGGCTCCTTCCGGGGGGCAGGAATGGATGGGGCAGCAGGGCACGACCTGAACCTTCCCAAGGGAAGCATGTCCTTCCTTTCTGCATCTGGCAGGGGAAAGGAGGCAGGCTGGACTGACAGCTCCTGCCAGGAGGGAGCAGGACAGGGAGATCAATCACTCCCAAATCCATTCCTGCCCCTCTGTCTCATCCAGCTGGATCAAAGCACGGCTGCCTGGCCCAGTCCTTGGCTCTGAATTTCTGATGTTAAGCTGCTTTATAGCAAGGCTGTGAAGGTGAGCAGAAGGCAGCAAGAAGGGGCATCCTGCTGACCAGCAGCTGCTGAGCCCTCAGCTGGCTGCAGAGCCAGCCCTGTCCCTGCCTGTGAGGACAGGGGTATAAATAGCCCTGGAGCTGAGGGGATCAGGGGGTTACACAATGAACCTCAGCAATCTCAGAGCCAAAAATACCTGCAGGAATGATGGGCAGCTTGAATGGCATTGGCAGAACGCTGCTAATGGCAAAAAACTGCTGCCACGTTGAGCAGAGTCCCTGTCACAGAGTGACTCATCCCGTCCTGCCGGTGTGAGCCCCACACCCCGAGCTCACTGTGCACTCCCTGCCCAGGGCTGCCCAGGGAGGGACAGGGAGCAGCACACCCAAGGGCTCCAGAGCTTCGTGGCATCCTCAGCCTGCAGATCAGGTTTCAGGTCAATGTTATTTTCCTTTTCCATTTCGCAGACTGACAGGAGGACTGATTGTGCTCACCTTGGCAAGGCAGCGAATCCTCCCTTTGTTGCTGGATAATAAGGGACAATAATTCTCAGAGAGTGAGCAGGAGACAGAGTTTTTGTGAAATGCTCCCATTTTGTATATAAACCTGTCTCTATTTTTCAATCCTAAATGGCCCTTGAATTGAAATCCCAGTGTCAGAGCTGTCTCCATTCAGTGTGAAAGCTGCAAAGAAATGAAAACTGTCCTGAGCTGCTCAGCCTCTGGAGAGGGGATGTGTTTCTCAATGGATGTCTGTAACTACGTCTTTCTGTGAAACTGCAGTGATTTTATGTTTATGATGGGACAAAGGGTATTGAGCTCATCCTCTGGCTCCATCACTGCCCTGTGTGGCTTTGGGCAGTGTCTGTGTGCCCTCTGACAGCTGTGGGATCAGTGTAGGGTCACCCTGCAGGGTCCTGGGTGCTGCCCTGGGTGCTGAGTGGGGACCTGCCCTTAGGTGGGTAAGTGCAGCCCCTGCAGCTGGATGCCCCTGGGCAGAAAATGAGCTGTTCCTCCCCTCTCTTCACCTGGATCATGGATCCTCTTGGCTGTTTCTTGGATATGGGAGCTGAGATTCCAGCAGGACCTTGGGAATGGGTTGTGAAATGAGGTGTGCAGCAGGTTCTCCTGACTCTGGCAGGGGTGGCAGGGTTGGGGGCTGGCTGGCACCACAGGGCTGAGCTGTGCTGGAAACAAACAGTGAAGTCCAGAGCTCCTTTCCAACACAGATTCTGAGAGCCTTCTCCAAAAACCCTAAACCGAAAATAAGGATGGAAATTTCCATCTGTCTCACAACAGAGTGGAGTGCCTAGTTAGAGCTGCCTTCTTTAAACTCCACCATGTGGAATTCCAATATTCTGTTTATTTTCCTCTGTTTGGAGTGGTGAAAGGCTCCTTTGCTCCTGCCTGCACCTCTGCCTGAGCTCCTTCAACCAGCACCGTGTCCCTGCCTGCTCCCAACCTTTGGATCCTCTAGACATATATTAGTAGTTGCATGACTCAATTGTATGAGTTGTTGCATTAAATTACACGGTGCTACTCAAAAAGAATGCTAATTCAGTTTCCCCACAACTGTGTTCAACTTAATTTTTAATCAGATCTGACAGCAAAAATTTAAATCAAGTGCTGCATCTTGGCTCTGAGAGGGCCGAGTACATTGTGAAGGCACTGAAGAGATCAGGGCAGTTTGCAGCACTGACACTCACTAGATGTAGGCTGCCTGCTGTGTGGGAGGCAGAAATTTTCCCTTTTCTCCCACCAGGCTTCAGGGAGGAGCAGCTCCAGGGTTGGGAAGGCAGAACCAGGGATGCTCAGACCCCGATGGACACAGCAGCTGCAGCAGGGGCTGCTGACACAGTGCTGGCAGCAAACATAAAGCAAAAGTAGATTGGAAATCAGGCTTCCATCTTTGTCATTTTCCTTGGTATTTGAACAGTGCTGCAGGCCAAGGAGGGAGGAACCAAAAGCAATTTGCAGCCCAGAGTGAGTGTGTGACTGCAGGAATGGAGGTGACAGGGAGCTCTCTGGGCGTCACTGAACTTCTCCAGGGGCAAGAGCATCTCCCAGAAGGAGCCAGGGAGCAGCTTGGTGTCTGCTCAGCACTTCCTGCTCTGCAGTCAGGTGCTGGAGGTAAAGAATGACTGATTCATTGGGAGTGGCTGGATAATTAAAGCAAAAATAAACCACTAAACCCCTAGCAAGCCAGTGGCCTGTTAATCATAGTAATGTTCTGGGGGGAATTCAGGGAGATGTGCAAGTCCTTAAAAATCCCAACGGGAACACTGCACTGCTCTTCCTTTCCTTCTTTGTTGAGATGATGACATTTAAAGTGTGTTAACCTGCTGAAAATACCCATGGCCATTTGTCCAGCTGCATGGGTAGGGGCAAATGTGGCCTTGTGTGCCACTGTGATATTTTCTGAAAAATCCCTTTGCCAGGATTTCTTCTCCTGGGAAGATGAGAAGCCTCAGCTTCTCCACGCTTTGCTCCTCTGGAATGTGGTCTGGAAATTGTTTTTCCCATAATGCAAATTGTTTTTAATTAATGGCCAATCACAGCCAGCTGTGTTGGACTCTCTGAGTCAGTCAGGGGTTTTATTATCATTCTTTTCTAGCCTTCTATGTATCTTTTCTCTATTCTTTAGTATAGTTTTAGTATATAATTTAATATCATATCATATCATATCATATCATATCATAAAATAATTAATCAGCCTTCTGAAAATATGGAGTCAAATTCTCATCTCTCACCTCGTCCTGGGGACCTCACAACACCACACTTGTGCTCTGGGTTTCTGTCTTTGCTCCATCAGAGGCAGGAAAGGGTTTTCCCTTTCTGGAAGCAGCCTGCATCACTGCGTGTCTTCTAATAGAAAAAGCAAGATCTGTATAAATTCATAATGGCTGCAGTCATCTTTCTTCCTCGTGAAAAGCTGGTATTAATCAGGAGTGTCACAAACTATGAATTTTATTGTGGTGATATTCATTATATGTGATGTACAGAGGGAGAACGTGCTGCAGAAAGTGCAATGAATTGCATTTGTTGCAATGACTAGAGCTAAGTGGAAATAAATTAGGCGTGATGTGTTTTAGGAGGTTCTGTGCTCTGTAGCAGGTATAAAAAAATGCCCCAAAATGTTGATATAGAAAAGATTTCTAAGGTGTAAACAGAGCTACAAACACAGCAAAAGAAGAATAAATTGATTTTGATGCACACGTATCCTTTGCTGTGCACTTAACAGAGGGCTACAGAAAGCAAATCTTTCTATTCTAGAAATTTCCAGAACCAGGATAATTGCTACCTGTGGTTGCTGTGGGAACCAGAACTTTCTGATTCCAGATTTTAAGAGCATGAAGCCTCAGCCAAATGTGCCCTGTCAGGGTGACTGCTGCCACATTAAAGAAAATTGGGCAGTTTGTGGTAAACGTAAACATATTGAGGATTTTGTCAGAGTAGAGACCTGGCTGGAGTTTTCATCTGGAGAAAACCTGGCGTTTGGCAGCTGGATGGAGCCACAAGTTTTGTTCTAAGGCAGAGCTGTTTGACCCCAGATTGCCTTTTTTGTCCTGGAAGGAGGGAGAGGAGCCAGGGGCAACAGGGTGGAGGAGCAGATCCTTCCAGAAGAGCAGAACCATGCCACAGCCCAGCCTGGGGGATGCATGCTTCAGAAGGTCACGAGACCCTTAGTTACAAGACCTTTTAAGGATTTATTGACCAATGAAACACTGCTAACAAGGTTCTTTATGTTTTTGACTCAATCCTTAAATATTCTGTCTTATGGACCCATGCTACAGTGTGAGCTTTCTTAGCCAATCATGTTATGACACACAAACCTACAGTACTGCATTTTAATTTTCTTCTTTACCTCTGTAACTGCTTTTATTTTTTCTATATCCCAAACTCCAAAACTCTAAACCTTCTTCTTCTTAACTCAGCGTATCTCTGCTTTAAACTACAAATCCACATTCTCACTTTTAGCACCTAAGTTTGGAAGCCTTTTCCAAGGTCTCAGATCAAATCCTGGGTTTAATTCTAAGCTTTGGCTTACAGCCCCAAAGTGCTGAGAGTTCCCTGCACTTTGGATTCCAACAAACCATCACAAATAGACCTCTGCCTCCAGTGTCACCGTCCTGGCAGTGTTTGATTTTCAAGGGACAGTTTGAAAACCTCGCCAAGGCAGAGTGAGAGCAGGAGGATGGAGCAGAGGAGGCTGGGCAGCAGCTGGAAACTCCAGTAATGAGGCCCTGGTGAGAGCCTCCACAGGAAACATCACCTGAACTCAGAGTGGAGGAAAGGAGGCTCCAGCTTGGATCCATCTGCAGTCAAATTTTATTGATTGTGTGGAACCCTTCAGGCAATTCTGCTCGCACCTGCGAAGGAGATTTGGGTTTGTTCCCCAGGATGCTGTTGTTTCCTGGCTGCCACAGGAATAGTCCTTCTGATTTCTTTTGTGCAGTGCTACAAGCTGCTGGAATAATCACTTTAAAGTTCAAGTTTCTAGAAGCAGCTGGAAGGAACAGAGCTGCTCAGCTAAAGCCAGGGTTCCTTCAGCAGTGCTGCATTTCTGGCTTCTCTAAGCTCTGCTCAGAGTTTGCTGTGTTGGCACATTTAGGCTGAGTTTTAGCAACTGGCACTCAAATATTCCTGTGTAAAAACTTATTCTGGTGAGTACACAGTGACTCGTGCTTCTTCATTCTCAAAGGATGTTGCTAAGTGCAGTAGGAATAACAATTATTGTGCACAAATACCATAAATTAGAGGGAACACTTGAAACTCCAGCACAGCAGCTAAGTGACATTTAAAGTAGAAGTGAAGAGGGTCCTGTGTCAGCACAGCAAGTCTTGATGCTCAGGAATACATTTGGAAAGAAAGAAATAAATTTGGAAAGAAAGAAATAAATTTGGAAATAAAGAAATGTGGAAATAAATAAATTTGGAAGGGATACCATGTGGTATTTTCTGTTCTGTGTGATAAGGGTTAAAAAGTGCAGCACATCTGTTAAATTTGGGGGTTATTGCTTGCAGAGCTTTGCTGGAGGTGGTTGATAGAGACAATGGAACTGAAACCCACGAGCTGGTTGATGTTTCCTTCAGTCCAGCCAGAGGTTGCCAGGGAACTTGGGGCTGTTGGCTGGGCTGCCTGGGGTGTGCACATCTGGCACGGGGTGGGTGGGGCTGTTTGGGCACATCTGGCACTGAGAGCTGGTGTGTGCACAGCTGGCACTGAGGGATCTGGGCACAGCTGGCACTGAGGGGTGTGTGCACATCTGGAACTGAAGGCTGATGTGTGCACATCTGGCACTGCAGGCTGGGCTCTCTCAGGCCATTGCTGGAATTGCTTCTCTGAGCTGCTGGTTTAGTAACCTGTTAAGAATCCTGTTCCCACCTGCAGGGCAATGCCTCGGACTGGGTTGAACAGGGAGATTTGAGGCTTGTAAGTTCATAAACAGACAATGGAAACACCCAGAGCCTCAGCCATACATCAGTGTTTGCATAAAGAGCAGGAGTTACTCTCCTAAAAAAGCAATTTCTGTGCTCAGCCCCCTGCTAGGCATAGGGGGCTTTTACTCACTCTGAATAAATGTTCTCATTTTAAAAGGAAATAAATCCATGAATTTTTATTACGATTTTGAATGATCTTATGGCACAATTAAAATACTGGGTTTTGTGTAATCTTACAGGGAAACAAAGGATTGTTTATGGAGTAAAGGAAATAACAAGCTTGCTGTTGTTGTCATTTGAGGATTCTCCTTTCCAGGGAAGGGAAAAACCTGCCCCTGCACTGGAAATGGAAAGCAAAGATTTATCCTGAGCCTGGAAGTCAGGCAAGTTGAATCAAAATGGCTTTTTCATTTTGAACATCTTTACTGTAGAATTTTCAGATACTCAGACTTGATGTTTCCTTTAACACTTTCGTTAAACACTTTTCTTAAAAACAAGGTTTGGGCCAAAGCAAATGGAACCAGCTTGGGATTGGAAATCTGGTTTGGATTTTATACCCAGGATAGTACAACACTTTCCAAATTCCAATTAACTAGATTATTTTTCTTTGCCTTTTTTCTCCATAAGCCTCTATTCTTTATGCATTTTTAATAAGCTTTATCCTGGGAAAACATGAGGGCACTGACTGCAAGTGAAAAGAATAAAAGCAGTTGTTGGATCACTCTGAAAATCGGAGGAGTGCTGGCAAGCTTGGAGGGTGAATTAAAGCAATGAGGAAATCTGAGCTCTGGTTTTATTAGAAACTGTGAATGGAGATAAAACCTTTCACAAACCCTGTTTAGCTGAAAGAAAAAAAAAAAGCAGAGTAACAGCAGCAGATAAACCTGTGGCAGGGCTCACAGGTGTGCTGATAGCAGAATCAACAGCAGGAGACCTCCCTGTCCTTTTTCTCTCCCAAAATCTCAGAGCTCTGAGTTTGGGACTGGCTGATCCCTCCCTGAGGAGGAGGGGAGGATGCCCCAGGTCAGTGTGAGACACACAGAGGAGAATTCCCTCCCAAACCCAGCTCTTTAAGGAGAAAGCAGTGATAGAGATGATGCTTCCAGAATGTATCATTTGCATTTCTGCCCAGGAGGGCTGTGGGGACAGACAGGCTCTCTCAGGCTGCCCAGCACTTGCTGCCATGTGTTCCTTCCCACCTGTTTGTGTTTTGTAAACAGTAAGAAATAATATTTAGTTCTTTATATGAAACAGACTCCTGATTTGAGACTAATCACTTGTAGTGGGTGGCTGGAGCCTCCAGAGCTGGTGCTGGGTGTTTGCCTTCCCTTAACTGAAATGACACAAGCCCAGAAGTTCCCCCTGAATTGTGCCTGCTGTTTGCTGCTGCTCCCTTTTAGTGCCTGCTGGCCTGAGGGCACCACAGGCACTCTGGTGAAATGTGGGGTGCTGGAGCCAGCCCCCATGGCCAGCAGCTGGGCAGGCAGGTGCTGGAGCTGCTGGGCTTCCATCTGTGCCAGATGAGCAGTGCCATGGCTGACTCTCACAATTAAAAGGCAAATATCCTATGTATATATACACACATATATATATATATATATATGTGTGTGTGTGTGTGTATGTATGTATGTATGTATATATATATATGTATATATAATCATGTTAAGAGAAGTTTTATAGATTAATAGTTATGTTTTATATAGTTATGTTTTAACCCCTTGTGTTGCTATCAGGGGTGCCCTGGGTTTGGGACATTTGGGAGGGTTGGCTCATTACCATGGCAACAGCTGACCTCCAATCAAGATTTTAAAGAGTGATATCCACCACTGGGCAGGGAAGGAGTTGATGGAAAGAACCTTGGGAGGGGCCAAAGGGTTAAAAGGTGAAACCCCCATTGTGTGGGTGAGGAAAATCCTCTGCTCCTGGTGCTGTAATATTTTCTCCATTCAGTCTTCTGTTGTACTTTTGATAAGGTTTTAATAAACCTTTTAAATTTTTTTGTAAGTGAGGATAATTTCTCACACGTGGATGGGTGCAGGATGCTGCAGGTGGCTCCTGCTCACCTCCTTGGTGGTCCCACAGCCTCCACAGCCCCAGGCAGGGGAGCAGCCTCCCTGGGAAAGCTGCAGCCCAGCCCTTTCCCCGTCAGAACTAATCAGCATCACAGCAGCTAATGGGGAGCACAAAACCTATTTAAAAGCTACATTTAGCACTTGGCTGATTCCATTAGGTCGTGTAATAACCAGGTGTCACATTTCCTCTCCAAATGCCGATTTTAATGCTTCCCTGGCCTGCTGGGCTCTGCCCTGTGACGGGGTCCTCCCCCTGTCCTTCTTCTGCTCCAGGATCCAGCAGTGGCAGGAGGAGAGGGGCCCTGGGGGTGGCAAAGGGATGTGTGGGTCAAGAGGGTGCTTGGATGGGGGCTCCAGAGCTGGGGATGGTGTTGCAGTAGCTGAGCTGGATGTGATGCTGACAGACCTGAGTCCCGAGAGCCCCAGGGAGCTGATGAGGGAGGTTCTGAAGTCTCTCAGGTTTCCAAGGCTTTCCCTGGTCCTGGTCCATGTGCTGATGGCCTCATCTCCCCATGGCAAAGGCTTCCTTGGAAGGGAGAAGCCTCTGGGGGATTTCTGAGATCTGAGCACATTTGGTTTGAATTGTCTTGTGTTATCACTGAATTATGCATGATCCCTTGGGAACAGGAACACACTTTAAGCTATCTGCAATTGTTGTTTTCAAGGGGACACCTGTCCCCACCTTCCCCCCACTGTAACAGACAAACTGTGGCTTTCTGCCTGTTCTGTCAGCCCAGCAGGGACAGGGACAGCTGAGGCCACCCAGAGGGGTGCACGGGGTTGGCTTGGGGTCCCCCTGTGGCATTCACATTCTCGGAAAAAAATCCTTCACCCCAAGTTTTTTCTCCTGGGAAGCTGAAAGGCAGCAAGAGAGGCCTCACAGAAAAGGAAAACAATTCTTATCTCATTTGCTTCTCCTGTGTTTTGTCCATGTGGAATGAGATCTCCTGTGTTTGGAGATTGTTCACCCACAGGTGATTGTTCCATTGGATTCTGCTGTGAGTTGTTTTCACTCTTTGGCCAAT